>WKFP01013850.1:70443-89696 GCA_011057875.1 Pterocles orientalis
TCTATACAGTAACTGGGGAGACAAGTGTGGGGAACAAGTAGCTCTGTGTATGCAGTTCTTTGCCTGGGTTTTCCCCTGTGCATCAACTAGTGCTGTTCTTTGTTTGTCTGGTCTTCTCTGTAATTTGGGAATGACAGTTCTTTAGCACTGGACTGTTCAGAGCTGTGTAAGGCAAATGCAGCTACATCGTTAAGGGCAGTGTTCAGAAACACATCCTCCCCTTGCCCTCTGCACGTTTCCCCTCTTGTTCCAAACCAGGAGGTGGGACACAGTGGTAGAGGGGTGAGGCGTGAGCTGCGCTGTCCCGGGCTTTGCACTAGGAGTTGTGGCTCTGAGTGATGGGAGTCCCTGATGTCTGCCTACTTCACTTTTTCTCTAGGACATGATTAATGAATTGCTGGTGGCATAAATGGAAAATCGGTGCTACTCAGCTTACTCCTTTGAGGAGCCGTCAGCTTGCACAGGGGCATGTGTGCAAGGGAGGTTGTTCTTGTGCATTCTTACAGTCTTGTTTGGCTTTGTAAATCATATTCTTGTGCCTATCTTGGGTTAAAAAGAAAGACCCATGTTGGATGTTGTACTTCCCTGACAAATGTTACATTCTTCTTAGTATCATATACTTCTGTTGAGATGACTGGGGTGCTGCACTTGACATTGATAAATTATTTACGGGAGATATCAACAGCCATTTATCCTGTGGTACCATCTGCCATAAAGATCACGTTTTGTCTTAGCAGTTTGCTCCCTTTGTTACTCTTAGAAAGAATATTTGAAGATGTGGAAGCAGTGAGGAATGGATAACCACCTCTGGGCCACGGTTTCATGGTTTCAGTGGTATGTTCAGATGCTCCTGGACAACAGTGGTAAAGGTTAAATGCTCTTGGCATTTGATGGGAAAAACCCTTAACAAAGGTGAAATGAATGATGCAAGCCTCGCATCAGCTTTAACTGTTCAGGATGTTTCCCATGTGCGTCTTCTGCTGGTCTCCTTAGTATAAGGGTCATGTTGTGGGCAAGGAGGAGGTGTGACTGGAGCAGAACTGGCAGATGGCCCCTTGAAGGTCGTTCCCTGTTGCTGTCTCCTGTAGTGATGCCATATGCTGTGCAGGGGGATGTTTCCTTCCTCTTCATGGAGTGTAAACTCATCAAAACAGTAAGTGCAGCATGCCATCAACTCTCAGCTCTTGAAGTTTCTGATTAGGTCTGTGGCTTTAAGGCACTTTTTAGTATGTTGTCAAAGAGTATACAGAATAAGTGTGTTTGAAAATAAATTTTAAAACTTCTGTCCATTACGAAGGTGGAGGTTTTCTCTTTAGTGATTTTTTTTTCCCTCCTGAAATTCTCTTTCTGCCTGTAAGATTTTTTTTTATTCTATTTTTATTTTTTCCCCTACAATCTTTCTTTGTAACCTGTGGATATCCAGAGCATGGACAGTGCCACATAAAAGATTTGGGGGAATTGAATGCAACTACTGCTTCTGGAATCATAGCTGCTCCCCTTAGCTGTTGGTAATGGCAAGTATTTCCAACAGAAAATACCTGAAGCAAATGCCTACAGCAATTGGGGGGTAAGCAGTGTATCAAGCAGAGGTACTTGTCTGTGTCTTGAATGCAGTTAGTGTTTCTGAGCCACTTGTGTAAATTTTACTCCGTCTCACAGTGGGGTCTTTCTAAAACTGAGAATCCCATGGTGAAAGCAAGCGAAAACCATTGTTGCTCTAAATAATATGTGATCTTTAGAAAGATTTTTCCCCCCATTTTTTTGTTGATTGTGATTAACAACATCAAGAGAAGACTTTTATCCTGAAAGAATAAGTGGAGGCATAAATGAGTTTACAGAAGTACAAATCCTGGCGTACTTTTTCAAGCAAATTTGTCATCAAAGAAAAGGGAACAATGTCTAAGAAAAACAGCAGAGCAGGATGTGCTTGCCCATTCAAATGGCTTGATCCCTTTTAGAAAGGGCTCGACTGCCTTAGCATTATAGCACCTTAAGCCACTGGCGTTGGTGTTTAATATCACTCACTCATCAGTGCTGGCTGTGATCTGCTTGGCCCAGACAATAACTATAACCCTGAACTTTCAAAATCTTTAGAGCAAGGAAAAGCTTTTTTTGAAGTGACTCAGTAACTTTCTTAGGGCTAAGGTAAAGACGGAAGGGTTTCTAGTAGCTAGGCCGCCAAGACTCAAAGTGGTGTAACTTCTATTTGGTTTACTCTTCTCTTTTGCTCTTTAGCTTTCATTGACATAACTCTGTCTGCCTGTTTACTATTTTATCTACTACATGAGTGAAGAATAGGAGAGTAGTAGAGCCAACATGCCTCAGCGTTGCCTGGTCATTGGCTTTTTTGGGCTCTAACGCTGCTTCCACAGACAGAGACTTTTCCATTTTGTAAAGTAAGCAGTTCTGAAAAACAGAAAAACAGGAAAAAAAAAAAAGGTAATCAGAACATTTTTGCAGGAAGCAAGATGAGATGGGTAAGTTAATGCTGTCATCATAATAGTTAGATTTTAGGAAGCCAAGTAACTAGCTTATACCTGCAGTAGATTCAGCACCGTACTGCTGGACTTGTGCAGCGTGTTCTGTGAGATGTTTCACTTAGTATTGGCAAAAAGCCAAAAGCCACAGCTTAAAATGCCCTCCTCCCGTTTGTCCTAACTCGAGTGAGCCTTATTCTTGTCTGTTGTGAATGTGGACAGGGCCTGGTTTGTATATTTAGCTGCTTATGTTGGGTATGAGTTCAATTCCATTTATTTATTATTTTCTATGGGCTGATGCAGAGCTCTATTACTCCGTTGCACTGATTTTCAAGTGATGCTGAATATAGAAGTCAGAGGAAGAATCAGCAAGATTGTGTCTAAATGACAGCACAATTAACCTCCTGTTTTGTAGCACCTTTGTTTCATCCTATAGGACGCACAAAGAAGTTAAAGAGCTGGCGGTGTAAGAACAATGCAAAGAGGGTTCACACACGTGTGTTGATTGCTTCTAGGGTAGAGTTTGGCAACTGTGCAACATCGTATGTCACTAGTGCACAATAGTAAAAACTAATTTATTCCACAGATTCAGGAGCAAGATTTTTTTTTTTTCTTCTCAGGTGGCAGACTAGAGCGACTTGGGTTGGTATTTGTCTAGTATAGTAGAGTTGATGTGTAAATTCTGGAGCAAAAATTACTGTTGGGTGTTCTGATTCCATTGGTCAGATATTTAATAACTCATCTAAAAAGTGACGTCTTCATCAGTACAGCATTTAGTTCTGATACGTCTTGCCTTGTAGGGTTTTTGCTGAGGGGAAAAGCGATCTCCTTCCTGTAAAGCAAATATAATATGGCTTGGAGAACCTCCCCTATGAGGACAGGCTGAGAGAGTTGGGGTTGTTCAGCCTGGAGAAGAGAAGGCTCCGAGGAGACTTAATAGCAGCCTTCCAGTACCTGAAGGGGGCTACAGGAGAGATGGGGAGGTACTCTTTATCTGGGAGTGCAATGGGAGAACAAGGGGTAACGGGTATAAGCTAAAAGAGGGAAAATTCAGAATAGACATTAGGAAGAAATTTTTCACTATGAGGGTGGTGAGACACTGGAACAGGTTGCCCAGAGAAGCTGTGGACGCCCCATCCCTGGAGGTGTTCAAGGCCAGGCTGGATGTGGCTTTGGGCACCCTGGGCTAGTGGGAGGTGTCCCTGCCCATGGCAGGGGGGATGGAACTTGATGATCTTTAAGGTCCCTTCCAACCCTAATCATTCTATGATTCTATGATTCTATATTCAGTAAATTCCCTGGAATTATTTTACACAGACGTTAAGATTTCCTGGAACTCATTAACATGTGCAAATGTCCTTTTGCTCACGTGCAGAGGTTCTTTCTGGTGCTTCTGGGTGCTCAAGAGATGAAGTAAGAACTCTTCCTCAGTTTGCCCGCTAGTCGAACTTTCTTCTGACTCTGCACAGTGGTGTCCCTTTTTCTCAATTGATTTTCTTGTCTTTGTACTCTTACAAGGTTGGGAAATTTCTTGATGTCCTTCCTCGACTGATCTGTTCCTCGACTATTGCAGTTACGGTTAAACATTTACTGCTCAAAGACACCTTATGACCTTCCATCTCTTGCCTAGCACACCACATTCCAGAGTGAATTCAAAATTTTACAGCAGCGGGAGGGAACTGCGGCTACAGATGCTGGCCTTGTGTCTGTGCATTGTCTCACAGCCCGCCCGCACCGCCTCTCCTCGCCGCGGCCGCCGCGTGAGCCATAAAATCAACCCCCGCCGCTTGCGACGCCACCGGCGTATTTTGCCACGTACCGGTAGAGGAAGTGAGACACGGCCTGTAAGCGGAAGGGAGAGGCCGGGGCAGTGCGTGCTCAGCGATGGCGTTCCAATAGCAGCGGCGGCAGCGGCGTCCCTCATTCCCCCTCCTCTTCCATCGTCGGGACCGGGTGGCGCGGCCATGGCCAAGGGCCATGCGGCCGTGAGCGGCGGGAGGCGGGCGATGCTGCTGCTGCTGCGGCCGCGCGGCGCGGACGGACATCTCCCACCCACTGCCGCCGCTGCCTCACGTGACCGCCGCGCTCCCCCGTCCCCCGCCTGCCGCTGCCTGGGTGACTGGCAGCGCCCGGCCGCGCCGCCGGGCTCCGGGTCGGCCGTCAACGGTAGCGCGGCGGGGGAGGGGGCGGCGGCGGCGGGAGCGGCCGGGGAAGGCGCGGCCGCTGCGGGAAGCGGGGTGAGAGCTGCGAGGGGGAGCGCGGCGCGGAGCGGGCGGGGGGGTGGGTAGTCGTGGCCTTGTCAGCTCAGCTGCCCCTGGGAGTCCTGCAGGGGCCTGTCAGCAGGGGCCGTGGGGGAGTGATTGGGAGAGTTTCCCGCCCCTCCGCACCCGCTAAGATCGAGTGGGTTAGCTTTCATTGATCCGTAAGTAAGGCAGCTAAGGCATGGCCGTGTTTCCATCCCAGCGGTTTAAGATAGAAAGGCTTTGAGGGCGGGGAGTTCTGCCTCCTGACAGTCCACCTCTTGCTCCACCTTGGGTTCTTCTGTCAGCTCCTCTGTGGGGATGTCTCCGTGGAAACTGCGCTGGCTTGAAGGGTTGCATTCGTTGCTGACAATATGTAAAAACAGTAAATGGGAAATCGTGAGGGAATACTTTTTGTCTAAAAGGCAGCCGGTGAAGGTTTGCTTCTTTAACGAAGAATGGAAGGAGCCTGTGGATTTCGCTCTCAAAGCTTTGAAGCACTCATAGTTTCCACCGATTATGCTGTTAAGGGTAAAGGAACAATTTTCAGACCCTGGCACTTGGGATTTTTCTAGGGCATTGTATTCTTGCAGAGGATCTCGGAAGTGCGGCAGTAGTGTTGTATTTTCAGGCTGTTGCTCGTGGCGCTTGTTAGTGGGATACCTTTTCGGTTTCAGAGGAGCTGCTAGAATCTCAACACACAATCTAATATTTTGTCATGAATGAGAAATATTTGAGGTAGTAAGGAAACTCCTGGAAAGCAAACATGTTGTTTAAATATTCTTTCTTAAAAATAGCTTATATTTCTTTATCTTTTATTTTTTTCAGATGTAAGCATCTCTGCATCAGCATCTCTACCAAGCAAAGAGAACATTTCCTTACTGGGGAATAGGAAGCTTTTTTTTGACACTCATGCACTGGTGCGCCTCTTGGAAGAGAATGGTAATTTGCTAGAAATGGGTAGCTACTTTTAAGGTCATTTTGTGAGTGGTTTTACAAAGTTTGTTACTTCTTGACATGTGATGTTACAGCTTCAGTTTTATGGATTTTTTTTTTTTTTATGTATACTGGGTGAGAACATGTAAGGTTTTTTCTCCTTCCATAGGAAACAGTGAGCTTATATAACTTTGATTGGAATAATTTATTATCCTACTGATAATTAAAAATGCTAAAGAGAAATTAAAATTTAAGAATTGAGATTAAAAAACGGGTATCTCTTCTAGTAATGGCAAACTGTTATATCAGCTCAGTTATTGACTTGCTGTCAGACCCCATATATGCTTTCTGTAGCTTAACTGTTAGGTAGTTTGAAACAATCGTGCTTTTGCAAGTGGTTTTTTTTCACAATTATTAAATCTTGTTCATGGCTTTTTTACTCCTACATTTTGGAAGTGGAAAGTTGAGAGTATTTCTACGGACAATTTTTTACAATAGCTCCCAATATATTCCGTTTGAAAGGTTTCTAGTAGGGACTCAGAGGCCTAAAATCAGAGCCGTTAGCAGTACTCTAAATTTTAAAATTTTGCACATTCTCAGAGGTACTGAAGATTTGTAGTATACTGAAAGTAATGATCTGCTTTTCAGGGTCAGGATTCTTTCTCATAGAAATAAACACACATGAGAGATGACATTCCATAATACTTCTAGAAAATTGCCAGTGTTTATTCTGCTGTATTGTAATAGTACTACAGAAGCAGCTATCCTGTGTTACAGACATAACTTTGGGGTGGGGGAGCTTGAATGTACTGACTGGTTGTGTTCTTTTGTTAGTGCTAGGTCAAGAGGAGTATGACTTATTATCTTTCATAACTGACATTCATTTTAACTTGATGCTGAGTATGAGCAAGTGACACTTCCATAAACTGTCCAGATTTACATCTCTCTCTGAACGTTGTTGCATTTTGTTTTGCTTAGGGTTCACTACTCAGCAGTCGGAGGTCATTGTATCTGCATTAATGAAAATTATGAACGCCAACCTGGATATGATTTACAAGGACATGGTCACCAAAGTACAGCAGGTTGGCTCAAAGACGGTGGTGGGGTTGAAGTAAATCAAAACCTAGTATGCCTGCTAATGAATAGATGTTGCTATTTCTTCATGTTAGACACTGTATTTTAAAAGTTGGAAGGACAAACATCCCTCTGCATCTGTTGCCTAGTGAATTTTGTCTTGAGTTCATCAAATACTTAACAAAGTGTTGTGGTGGACCTTGAGGTTTAGGTACTGTGAGTTGGTATGGAAACCACAGGTAGTTTTTTGGTTTCAGCCTTATTGTAGCATGAAATAGAATTGCTGAGAGAGCTTTTAGACAGACCTAGGATGTCTGGATGTCAAGGATTTGAATAGTGACAGCTCCTGTTATAGTCTTTTGTAGACTTGTAACAGGGAAATACAGATTCGCTCAGTGATTTACCGCCCTGTTATGTGGTGCTTTTTTATTTATACCTTTATGTCACAAAGACATTTATATGGTATTAGAATTGAGCTAAATTTCTTTTTTATATTATGTTTTTAGGGCATGAATGGTGTAACATACAGCCTAACTTGCTTATTCTGCCACTGTCACTTAATTTATTTGGCTTTTTGAAACTCAGATAATCAATTTGAAATTGCTGAAATAAAAAGTTCAAATAGGTACCAAAGTAGCCTATCATATTTGTAGGCACAGATGAGAAAAAGCATTATAGTTATGATATGTTCTGAGGTTTTTCTTCCCTCTTTTAAAGGAAATTGCACTTCAGCAAGTAATGTCCCATATTGGTGGTGTGAAAAAGGACATGATTATTTTGGAAAAAAGTGAATTTTCAGCACTTCGCTCAGAAAATGAGGTAAAAATCTCTGTCTTGGATTCTAGCACTTATTTTTTCTAATGATGCAAAAAAGGGTCATGTACCCAGGGGGTTTGCTCTGGGGCCAGGATGGTTTAACACCTTAATTAATGACCTTGTTGATGGGCCAGAGTGCACCCTCAGCAAGTCTGCAGATGATACGAAACTGGGAGCAGTGGCTGATACACCAGAGGGTCAGTGGGACATCAACAAGCTGGGGAAGTGGGATGACAGAAATCTGATGAAGTTTAACAAATGGAAATGCCAAATCCTGCCCCGGGCAGCAGGACAGGCTGGGGCTGAGCAGCTGGAAAGCAGCTTTGCAGAAGAGGTCCTGAGGGTCCTGATGGACACCGAGTTGACCATGAGCCTTTGTGGCAAAGACAGCCAACAACCTCATGGGCTGTACTGGGAGGGCTGCCAGTGGGTCAAGGGGGTGTGATCCTTCTGCCTGGCACTGGTGAGACTTCATCTGGAGCACTGGGTCCAGTTCTGGGCTCCCCAGTGCAAGGGAGATGTGGGCATGCTGGACAGAGTCCAACAAATGGCCAGAAAGATCAGTAAGGGACTGGAGCATCTGGCATACAAGGAGAGACTGTGAGAGCTGGGACTGTTCAGCCTGGAGAAGAGAAGACTCAGAGGGGATCTCATCAATGTATACAAATACTTGAAGGGAGGTTAATAAAGAAGACAAAGGCAGGCTCTTTCTGGTGTTGTCCAGTGACAGAACAGTAGGTGATTGGCACAGAACAAAATGTAGGAGATTCTATTTAAACATAAGAAAACCCTTTTTACTGTAAGGGTGGTAGGACATGGGAATAGGAGAGTCTGTGGAGTCCCTGTTCTGGAGATAGTCAAGACTGGAATGGCCATGAGCAACCTGCTGTAGTTGCTCCTGCTTTGAGCAGAGGATTGTCATGGATGATCTCCAGAGAGAGTTAATAGAAGATGCTACATCTATACCTATCTCATATATCTTTTGAAGAGACAAAATAATTTGGGTTAGAGAGGATCTGTAGAGAACATTAGGTAGTTGCAGGCTGCAGTATGATTGCCATTTAGCAATCTCTTCTTCAAGCTGAACAAATCCATCTTGCTCTCCTCCTCACCCCCCACCGCCAGCATACTGTGCTTCAGCCCTGCATCATCTTCATGGCCCTCCACTGGACTTGCTCCAGTGTGTCACCATCTGTCTTTTACCAGGGACCCTAAAGCTGGACACAGCTCTTCCAATGCCAGCTCAGAAATGCTAAACATGGGGAAATAATAACTTCCTTTGGCTTGCTGGGTGATTCTTGTTCATACAGTCCTATGCATTTGGCCACCTTTACTGCTGTGGGACAGTGCTAGCTTCTGTCCTGCTGTTTGGACATGCACAGCGCTGAGTAAACATGCATGTGTGTAAACACGCGTAGATCTATACACATACTGAGGAAATAGAGTTAACCTATGCTCATTTTGCCTTCCTTTTCATATAATGGGTTATAGTCATTGTTACTGATGGTGCAAATTCATTAGTATTTCTAGATTATGCGTTTTTATATACAGTAATAAAGTGTACAATTTTTTTCTACTCTCACAGAAAATAAAACTTGAACTCCAGCAGATAAAGAAGCAAGTCATGGTAAGCTACCATAGAAGTATAACTAAGAATTAACACCTGTCTAGTTTGCTTTAAATAAAAAACACTTGTTGTTTTTAAGGTTTTCTTTTCAAAGCTGTGCTTAATTCTTTTGATACGTGGGATACTGAAATTGCAGTTAATGGTACACTCTGGGCTATAGCAAAAACAATTTAATTCATGGTTCATTTATGGTGGCAGAGAACTGTGCATGGTACAAGAGGTGATGAAAATCTTAAGATTTTTTTACCTACATGTCCTTAATTTAGATTCAGGAAACGGCTAACTGCTGTGTCATGGTTAAGGCTGAGCAAAGCTCTGCACTTAGGGCTGCCTGTTACGTGTAAAGATACAACGTCGCCACAAGAAAGACACTGAGGTGCTGGAGCATGTCCAAAGAGTAACGAAGCTGGTGAAGTGTCTAGAGAATAAGTCTTATGAGGAGCGGCTGAGGGAACTGGGGTTGTGTAGCCTGGAGAAAAGGAGGTTTGGGGAGACCTTATCACTCCGTACAGCTACCTGAAAAGAGGCTGTAGCAAGGTGGGTGTTGGTCTCTTTTTCCAAGTAACAAGTGATAGGATGAGAGGAAAGAGCCTCAAGTTGCAGCAGCAGAGGTTTAGATTTGATCCTAGGACAAAATTCTTCACTGAAAGGGTTGTCAAGCATTGGAACAAGCTGCCCAGCAAAGTGGTTGAGTTACCATCCCTGGAGGTGTTTAAAAGACTGCAGTCATGTAGCTGTGGTGCTTAGAGACATGGTTTAGTGCTGGACTTCGCGGCAATTAGGTTTGTGGTTGGACTCAATGACCTTAAAGGTCTTTTCCAATCTAAATGAACATATCTTTAAATTTACAGCGCCTAATTGCTTTTGGGTTTTTTGTTGGTGTTTTGATTTTGTTTGTTGTGTGGGGTTTGGGTTTTTTTGTTTGTTGGTTTTGTGTTGGGTTGTTTTGTTTTGTTTTTGTCTTTTCTTTGAAGACGTATCTGTTTGCTGTCCAGAGTTTAAAATAGCTTTTAAATGGCTTCTTTAGGCCGCTAAGTTTGGGACCATTATGTTTAGTCCCATTATTTGGGGAGCAAATGAGCTTTGCAAGAAAACAGACTCTCTGGAGAAAATTTACTCTGTTAATTATCGTACAGATTCTTATTCTTATAAGGTTTAAGTATCCATGCTGTGTTTCTGTTCTTTATGGTTTGCCTGTCTTGAATAGCATTCCAAACACCTTTCTACCATCAAAATCAAGATCATCTCAAAATCTATGATTTCAATTCGTGTGGAGTCCTAAGCAGCCTTTACAGAGAAACAAACATTCTGGCCAGAGTGATTAAGATTGGAAACTGGGAAACGTTACCTGCTTTTAGGGAGTATGGTCATCTGACTTGAGAACTGCTGTTTCCTGCTGTGATGTCCTTCTTAGCTGGAAGGAAGGAGCACCCTTCCTTCCCTAGGATTTGTCCATGAAACGGTCAGAATATTGGACTTGTAGAGCTGGCTGACAATGTGGTCAAGCTCTGCCTAGTGCCTCCTTGCCATTTCTTTCCTGTTCTCTTCAATTTCTTTTTGCACTGTCATCTCCGAAAGGAGAACATAAATTTCTTAAGGGTAATCCTCCATGTTTTATACCATGTTATGAAGTGCTTAATGCATCTGGGTTTTCAGAATACCATTTTAAAATACATTTGCCGTCTAATTTTTGAATTGTAACTTCTTTTATGGTTTTAGTTGCGTATAAATGGGTTAGTGTAATCCACGGGTAGAGCATCAAGGATCTGAGTAATCTTTTCTTAAAAAACTAGATGTCTTTAAATTCTACTTTTAACAGTAAATGTAATTCTCACAAGGGCAAGTTATTTTATGTTTGTTAATACTTGCTCCTCCAAAAGACAGAAAGGCACAATGTTGTAAAAGTGCAAGAAAAATGTATTTATTTTCTGCTTATTATTTATTGCTTCATTAAACTGTAATGAATCTTGTTGTAATGACATCTAATTACAAACCAGTTACAGTTCAATAATTCAAACATAGAAATTGAGTCTAATTATTGTTCATACTAACTGAATAAACTCTTGACGAGTTGACACTGGCCTACTTGAGAGATGCTTGCTTGTTTTTAGATTGTTGATGTTCTGAGAGATTCTGCTATCTTTTGCTTCTCCCACACATTCACGTGACCAGCAGTTTGCCTCATGACAAACTGTCAGCTGGCTGGAATTCCTGCCAGGAGGTTGCACTAAAACAGCAGCTGTCGCTGAGAAAAGCAGGAATCACAGATATTGATGAAGTAAAATGCTAGTGTACAACTTATGGTGGTTTAAAAAAGTTAGATGTTTAAAAATATAATAAATGTTTCTAAAATGCCTGAAGCTTTTTGTAAAAGCCCTAGATGGAGTCTTTAGAAACAGATTTTCATTCACAGTTAGAAATTCCTTTTAAGGTGATTTTGAGCATCAAGATTCCTTCATGGCAAAAGTCCAACTTATATGTGGCATGGAGTTCTAGAAATCAGAGCTATGGGATATATGAAACGTTCCCAGCATTTATAGAAGGATGTGTTCTCAATTAACTGCTGTTCTCAGTGTTCTGGTTTTAAAAGCAGTTGTTAGTTTTTGATTCTGAGATCCAATTCATACTATAGAACATGAGTATTTCCCAGGGGAAGGGTAGGAATACTAATACTTCTGAAAACTGTATACATTAATTGGAGAGAAGCTTCATTCCTGAGAGATATATATAAAGAAAGGCACAATATATTTGCCATTTTTCTTCTGCTTATGATTAAATAGAAAATCTTGCTTGCTGATTTATCGTTTTTTTCCCATTAGGATGAAATTACTAAAGTTCGTGCAGATAACAAGTTAAATCTAAACCTAGAGAAGAGCAGAGTAAAAGAATTGGTAAGTTTTGCTTACTTTCTTCTGGAAACATATAAAGACAGAGTAATCTCCAAATTCGGGTAAGAGGTTCTTACCCAAAGAGCATTTTCATATTAATGTATAGTATCATTCAGCTTCAAGATGGTATTAATCCAAGTTACTCATCCTTACACTGCTATGGTACAAGGTGCCATGTTTGGTTTTGTGTGTCTGTCTATTTTTACATTGTTTTAGTATCAGGATTAACACATTACACTTCTTCTCTTAAGAAAGTTGACCAACTTTATGGTCTGTTGTGCAACTATAATTTCAGAGTTTCTGTGAAAATCGCTTTTTTCTTCCCCCCCCACCCCCTTCCACTTTAATTGCTAGCTCTGCCATGCATGAACAGAAAAGGAAAAATGTAGATAAATGGGGAGCAGGTTGTAGCATATACGCTGAGTAGGGGGAGAGAAGTAATCCCGTATTTTCTGTAGCAGGCAGAACATCATCATACTTGCTTGGATTGTAATGTGATTTAGGACTAAATATCTAGCTTTCTGAGAATAAAACTTGGGGTAATTGAAGGTTACTATGCATTCTTGTAAGTTACTATTCATAAGAGAACTGTCCTGAGTTTAAATTGATTTAACTTGAAGCACTAAGTAAAATATTCTTATCCTTCAGTTTTGCTTGGAATAAGTACTGAAGGATAATTTCTTAATTTGTCCACACTGATGTGGGTAGTCTTCAATGTTTCAAACTCTAAGTGCTTTATCTTTTAATTAGTTCATTCCACTTCAAATTTATTTTAGAATCTTACCTTGCTGAATGCACATCTGTTTATGCTGGGACTTATAGCTGCAGTGACACAGATGTGATTTTAAAACTTGGAAGTGTGGTACAAAATTCTACATACATTCATGTGTTCGTGCGTCACAGTGCATCTATGCGTGCTGTTAAAAAATCTCAAGATGCATCTGACAAAACTGAATTTTTTCTGCACTGCAAAAAATGTGGACTTAAGGGGAAATCTCCTTTTTGAATTTCAGGGGGCAAGTTTAACCTTGTCTTTTTTTTTTTTTCCTCTTCTTTTTCTTTTTCTTCCTTCTTTTGTTTTTTTTTTAGTGGTGATGCCTTGCAGTAAAAGGATATATTTCACTGTCCTAAGTTTAAAATCCTTGGGTCTGACCTAGAGAGTTCTAGCCACAAAGCAAAACTTTTACAAACACAAACATCAAGAAAGAAGCTTGTAAAATAAAAATTATTCAGAAAATGTGTATTTGACTAACAACATCTATTTGAAGTAAAGCAGATTAACTATTTCAATCCATAAAATAGTTTATTTTAAATGTCAATGGCATGGTTCTCCTTATAGTGATAATGAGCTTGTTAACATGAGGTCCAATTCTTATGTGAAATTTTGCCTCAAACATAATTTAAATGATTTTTTATAAATATTCTGACATCTTACCACTTTCCAAAAATGTATATTTATATATAACGTCTGAATTTCTTTTTTTGTCCCTCTCTTCATTTTGCAGAATCTCGTGACCGTTATCATTAATTGTAGACGGACTGTTATTTGTCTTTGTTATGTCATTGTCCACATTTGTAGCAGCCTGTTGTCTCTTAACTTCATCTTTAGATCAGTCAAAAGTCCAAACAGAGCTCCAGATTGTTGAGTTTTTCAATGGTGAGGCATTTATGTAGATTAATCTGAATTTAATATTAAACTGGAATAAGCTTCCAGAGTGGAGGAAAAACAAAGCGACTTTCCACATGGGAAAGATTCTGGGATGGATGAGATGCAAATCTGCCAACCTTTCTTCCAGCTGCTTATTAATATATACAGTTTTTGCAGAAGTTGAGAGTCTGATGGACTTGTTGCGCTTTGTAATTCAGAGGTGTGGATGAACACCTGTCTAAATTGTGCATATTCCGAAGGACAGCAATTATCCTACAGTACTGTCTCCCAAGTGTTGTCAGACAATAATGTTGTCCAGGTTGTGTTCTACAGAATTTGGAAACAAGTATGCTTTTAAGTGTGGGGGAAGAACTTAAATGACAATGATGTTTATTTTTTTTCCTTTTTTTTTTTTTCCCCTCTAGTACTCTGTTAATGAAAGAAAACTACTTGAAATGAGGACAGAAATAGTGGAATTGGTAAGAGCTTCATAGCTGGTCATTACACAGCAAATATTTTTGTACTTCTGTTATAGACCTGGTATTCTTTCTGGTGTTCGTGTCTTTAGGTGCTTTAATGTACAAAATGTCATTGTGCTTTATTATTTCCCTGTGTATTTTCATGTACAGATAGCTGTACAGATAATTGAAGTGTCTATAGAATAAAAAGGCTCTCGTATATATTATTAGACCTGCTGCATGACTATATAAACTTTTCGGTGGTCACTTTGTTTTGAAACTTCATGTTTGTAGTATTTTCTGTAGATGGAATTTTACTCTTGATGTTAGTTGGTGAAATTAATTCCACCCCACTCCACTCCCCCCCTGTTCAGCGAGACTGAAACACATTGCTAGACTGATTTGGCTTAATTTTAGAGAAGGCTTTTTGTGAAGCAATTCCTCTTCCATTTGGTTCTTTTCTGTGGTATAGGGAATTATCCCTAGGAAGACATCTAGCAGTAAATCATTAACTGATTCACAGTGTTTCAGTAGTGCTGATTTGAAAATATCAGCAACGCAGCAACTGCTGCTCTCAGTTTACAAGTTTGATCTTTCAGCCTTTTCTGAGTCATTGTCCCTTTTTTTTTTTTTAACAGAAGTCCTGCCCTCTGTCAAAAGCACATTTCTGAATTTTTCTGTCGCTGCTTTTTGTGGTAGAATTCATTACAAGATAAAGCCATGCTTTTTCACATCAGGAGGCCAATTCTCAAATTTTCTAATGATCCATAAATCTTTATGCCCTGGTATGTTTATGTCACAACAGGCTCTTAGACTTCTCAGTAGCTCTTACAACTGAGCAGTGACTGTAACTTCCGTCTGTAGTTTGGCCCACTGATATTGCTGTTTATGCTGCTAGATTGAGACAAGAAGGCATCCAGTTCTGACAGTTTCTAGATTACATGTTAATGTCATTGTTTAACTTTCCCAAATTCACCAAACTATTGAATTCCTTGGATATAATCAGCTAGGAAGGAACTTGTTATCTTGGAATGCAAATTAACATACATTTAAGGAGGAAGCAAAAATACAGCTTAAAGGGATGGGTTAAATTTCTAAATAAACTAGCAACTGTTCAAATTACATAGTTTTGTTGCTTTGTTTTTTTAGCATGCGCAACAAGATCGAGCTCTGACCCAAACAGACAGAAAAATAGACACAGAAGTTGCAGATCTAAAAACAATGCTCGAATCGCACAAACTTGATAACATTAAGTACTTAGCAGGTAAGGAATGTGATTGGTGTCTCTGGTGAAACTATTAAACATTATTAAATGTTTGTCAAACTCTCGATTGACTGTATTTATAAAGGCCTCGATTAAAGAAAAAAAATACTTGAAGTAGTCTCAGTCAAGATTAGCAGCCTTATTTGTCCACTTAACGCAGGCAGTTTCCTGTGATTCGCAGCATTATTTTGCATGGGCTGTGGCTGTATGGGATTTTTTTCCCCTGCTTCATAGTGTAATAAAAGGTGTATGCAAAATCTAAAAGACTGCCTATTAACCAGGGCCAAAAAATTCTTTGATTCTTGACTTAATTTATAAAAAGCATCCTGCTGCATGCATTTCTAGGATTTCTTGGTCTACGTAAAATGGAACATTTCAGCTTTTCTGACTGTTGAGCCCCACATATTCTTTAAACTTTCATTTTTCAGCCATGTGCATTAGAAAAATACTGTATATGTGTGTGTGCCTACATTATTGCCCTAGGTAACGTCAATATTTTGACATTTTTCTGCCAAGTGCGCAGTGCTATTACATGAGCAGGTTTGCAGTAGAAGATTAGTCTTCTGATCTAGATTTTCTGATTATTTTTTCACAATAGATTTTGTCACAAAAGTACAATCATGTGTGTATTCATAGTACTGTACTTCAGGCATATCCTTTGCAGAAAACTATTACTGGAAAATAAAAGGCAATTTATTAAAATGAGAGGAAATTATTTTCTCCACCATCCCTACTCAAAAACATGTTGAACTCTGCATGGAGAAAAAAAACCAATTAAAAACAATGTGTTGTGTTTGAAGGGCTCCTGTTGCAAACAATGGCAAGACTTTTTTGTGTGTATACCTAGAAACCAAAAGTTGATTTCATTTAAATAGAAATTTTTAAAAATTACAAACTGATAAGCGTTGTTAAATTACAAACTGATAAGCTTTCATTTATTTGCTTGCTGAATATGTGACTGTGATTTGATAAGTCGTTCATTTCCTTACTTTGCAACTGTAACTTGCCATATCGATCTCTTTTGGAATGGTTGAGCAACTTGAGATTTCTTTCAGCCCTTTGATAGTTTTCCAGCCCAGTTTTCCTGCATTCTCTTTTTACTTGTAATTTTTGTGCCCCTCCACCTTGAAATTGTGTTGTAAATTAAAAACTGTATTTTCTTGCATGGGGAAGGGGTCGTGATTATACTTTCAGTATTGTAGTAAGATGTGTACATAGCTTTCTGAAGAAATGTTCTGAGAGCTAATGGTTTATTTGTCTCCATTTTTCTCCCCATTCTTTTCTTTCAGGTTCAGTATTTACATGCCTTACTGTAGCACTAGGATTTTATCGTTTATGGATGTAATGAAACATCAATTCTACGGTCTTGGTTTCTGAAAAAAAAGAAGTTTTATCTTTGCCTGGATTTTCACCAAGCCTTGACTGTTTTATTTATTTTTTTGTAAAGCAAACTATATTGAGAATGTAACCAAAGATGTGCCTACAATCAAACTGTACTCACACGTATTTTGAAACTTACCTCTGATGAAAGCATAGTATAAGCATTTCTGCCATTTCTCTCCATTCTGAGCTGCAGTACACCTTGCTGCTACAAAGTGTCATGTAAGCGAAGACTGGCATTGGTACCAATTGTATGGGGCTGCGTGCTCTAGAGAAAAATCTATGGAATTATGTTCCATTGCCTATTCAGACATGCTTGCCAGAGTCAGTTGCATGGACTGAAGTCTTGATTATTAATATAAAACTGAATCTACACATTTTGTGGTTTGGAGGCATATCTGTATGTGTAGAATTTGTGTTAACTGAATCATGCTTACTTGCCTCTTCCCAACACTGATTCGTACAGTTACTGTGCTCAGATATTTGTTTTGCTGTTTTTATAACACTGTCGTTATCAGCTTGTTTTCTAGCTGGCCGTCCCTTCAGTCGTTCCATGAGAGAGCACTGTGTAATGATAGCAGTGTTCGCTGCTAGTTTTGTTTGTAATATATTTGTAGAAGTTTTTTGTGACTAACTTGCCTTTGGTACATACAAGTACCTCATACTCATTCCATATGCTACTTGTTAACTTTACCACTGTAACTGGAAGTTTGAAGTTTGAAATGCAGTAAATACATCAGTTGTGTTAATTTATGGTTAAGTGATACAAAGCCTCTCTGGTGCTGCCTTCTTAATGGAAGGGAATTGATGCTTTTAGAAAGGAAAGATTTTAAATGGTGGTTATGAAGCAGGGCGTTAGGTGAAGGAACTGCGATACTGACAGTCTTCTGGGTTTTTTGTTGTTTCACTTTTTAAAAAGTAAAAATTTCTATTGATTCTTCAAACATGGAATTCTGATAGTGATTATATTAACGAAAGCAGTAATGGAGACCTGCAAGGATGTTTAATTCAGTTCTGAGCAAGCCCATGTGAACGAGAGCAACTGACAGCAGTGAAGGAAGTTCTCCAGTGTATCCAGATACCTGTTCTTCCACTGGTGAAATGACTGCTTTAATAGAAGAGCTGCCACCTGTGTTCTTCAGTTAGGGGAAATTTTCCTTTCTTGTTTGCTCTTAGGAGCAGAGAACAATCTATGCACTGGTAATAAATGCTGTTAGAACACAATCACAGCTTTGCTTAATGGAAGTAAAGCTGTTTGGCTACTTTGTGCCTGTACTGTAATAATAATTAAACTTTTTTGATGGTTGGGAGTGCCAACTTCGATCATGTGCATGTGCAGAGGAAGAAGTGGATGCCTGTAACAATATTATACTGGCTTGAAATAAAGAATTTTTAATATTTCGTAGTATATGCTCAGTTTTCATTATAAATGCAACTTTTTAATTTGAATTTAACCTCTTTCTTTGAAGGTAAGTTGCTGCTAGTAGGACTTCTTTTAAGATATAAATTAGGAAAGTCAACAGCCCCTCTAACATACTGAAGAGGAAAAAACAGTCAATAATGTGAAGAAAACTATTATTACAGATTTAGCATACACCTTTAAATTGAATGAATCTGTATGCAAAATCTTGTAATGCCAGGATTACCTGCAACCAACGTATAGCAAGTACTAAACCTGAGTTCCTGTCTCTCATGCTGAACTTCTCTGACTGCTTTTTTTCCCAGCCAGCCTGTCCAGGATTTCATTTCTGTCCTCAGCGCTGCACCAAGCTGGGCTGGCTCTGGTATATGATCTGACAGGTAGCACCAAGCCTTCTTTGCTCAGCACATTCAGTGGGGACAGGGGATTTTCTCGCTTTGGAGGAGACATATACTTAAGTGACCTGGATAATGATGGACTAGGTAAAGCTTCAGGAATCTAGATGAGGCGAAATGTTTTACTTTTGGCAGTAGGGAGACTGGTCACCTATATAAGTGCTAAACGCAGTCTGCTTCCTCTGTTGACTTGTACAAGTTTTTCATTGTGCCTTGTGGGGAGGCATTGCTAAAAGTCCAAGCAACTTGGTAAGAAACTGAAACATTTTAGTTGTCATAATTAACAAGAATTGTGGCATCTAGATGCATGAAAATGCCAACTCTCGTGCTTTGGTGCAGAGTCTGTGTTTCCTCCCTGTGGTGAGGAAAAAGTGGACGTGCAGAAGGAATAGGTCTTGATTCTGAAAAGACCCCTTTCTTTGTGCTCATTTTCATATTCAGTTGCCTGTTGTGGGTTCTTAAATGATGCGAGTTACTCTGAGTCTTAGCAATCCTCTGTTTGCACCCCTGTGCTCAGGAGGTGTGTCAGAAGCTCTGTTGGGACATTGCTGGTGTCAGACAAGTGACCGTGGCCCTTTCTGAAAAACAGCTCCAGGGTTTGTTAGTTCCTGGGCCACAGCAGAGGGCTTT
>WKFP01013851.1:43949-62058 GCA_011057875.1 Pterocles orientalis
TTCTAGCCTGGGATTTGCTTTTAGGTAAAGATTGAGAAGCAGACTGACCAATTATTCCATCCCATGCACGTCATACCCAGTATATTAGAAGAAGACTCTTCTAGGAGTACTGTCTGTGCACTTCCGGATTCGTCTCGCTTTGGGGAGCCTGCGTTCGCTCTCCCAAGGCCTTTTCCCTCCCCCCACAGTCGCCATTAGCTCTCGGCCCGGGACACTCGTTTATCTCTGTTCCCTGAGTTTTGGCATCCTCCCTCTCCAGGAGGATCGTTAGCTGTTTGTTTTTTTTTTTCCCCCTGCTTCGGTCAGCTCTCGGGTTGGGACGCTTGGGCTGTTATCTCCGTTCCGTGAGTGCCTCCGGGGGCGGTGTACCCCCTTTCCCCCCCTTTCCCCCCCTTTCTGGGGGAATCGTCTGTGCGGTTTCTGGGGATTATTAGCTGGCAACAGGCCAAGCCTTTTCGGGGGGGCAGTATCATTGTCAACAGGCCGAGCCTTTTTTCGGGGGGGGTCAGCATAATTGTGTATCACCTATTCTTTCCCTCCTTTGGGGCCATTGGCTGGGAGTGGGCTGGGCCTTTGGTCATCAGGTGGGGAGGGGCAGCATCACTGTGTATCACATTGCATCTTTGTATATAGTATTATTTCTAAGATTATTGTAGTTTAGTAATTAAATTGTCCTTATCTCAACCCATGAGTCCTCTTTGCCATTTACCTCTTTAATTCTCTCCCCTATCATTGGGTGGGGGCAGGGACTGTGTGAGCAGGTGTGTGTAGTTTGGCCCCCAGCCAAGGGCCAACCCATCACATTTCCTCAGCTATTTAGATGTTCTTAAACATCTATTTATTGACAAAGTAAAATAAATAAAGCTTTCAATCTGACACCCAATAAATTAATCTTGACAGCTACAAAATCCTGCACTCCTTATTGCTGTACCTGGAACCATCAGGATGCAGAGAAAAAGATTTCTTCCCACCAAGATCCAGGAGATGTTGCTCGCTTTTTCCATTTTCCACAGTTGTTCTTTGTGACCCTAGGTAATATTTTTGTGCTACAGTAACAGCACTGGCCTTTTACTGAAAGCACCAGTGTTCTGCCATTTTAGAGTAAAGTACAGACAGGCACAGAGCTCAAACCATCACTCTGTCCCCTGAACATGCTTCCTAGGTCGGCCGAAGTTGCTATCCTCTCTCAAGAGAGATGAGATAGAGAAAACATGCCAAGGATGTTCAAGGGCTCAGGCACCTCAAGCATAAGAAATTCTTATCATCTATGGTCTTTGAGGCTGCACTGCATCTCTTCCAAGGGGAAATAGCATTTGTTGCCTGAAGAGCTCTGGTGAGGACTAAATTTCATGGTGAAATATTCCAGCGAGGACTGTGGCAAAGGAACAAAATCGGGATTAAGGGCAGAAATTTCAGTAATAATTACATCCCATTTGGACTACTGTCACTTACCTAAGGTAGTTCAGATACAATTTTGGAGTATCACTCTTGTGTTTCAAACAGTATGGGCTTTCTGCCCTCCATTATTTTGTGCTTTGTCTATTATTGGTTGGACTTGAACAACAAATTATAAAAGCAGAGGCTAATGGATGCAAACTGTAAATATCAGATTGGAAGACTTGCTTGAAAGACACCATACAGCCAGTGAGTTTTATTTTGTTAAAATATCAGTCAGACTTGACCTACTGGGTTAACCTGTAAGTAGTTCAGTGTAATGCTAATGTGGTCTTTATCTTAAAGGGCTTTGAAAATGTATGATGAACACCTGAAAATTACTGTCCTGTCAGCTCTTCAGAAGAATCTAGTATTTACAAATACAAAATTTTAAATGGAAAAAAAAAAATTTAAAAAAAAGTAACCCAAATTACCCCCACATACCCAAGCATTTGGTAGTGGGGGGAGAGGGGCTACTAGGGCGCTTTCTGTGAGGAGGTGCTAGAAGTTGCCCCTACGTCCAGTAGGGCCACTGCCAGCCGGCTCCAAGATGGAACCACTGCTGGCCAAGGCTGAGACCATCAGCAATGGTGACAGTGCCTCTGGGATAACATACTTAAGAAGGGGGAAAAAAAAACCCTGCAGAGAGGAATGAGAATATGAGAGAGAAACAACTTTGCAGGCACCATGGTTGGTGAAGGAGGAGGGAGAGGAGGTGCTCCAGGCACCAGAGCAGAGATTCTCCAATTTAATAGGATAATAGACAGTTTAATAGGCAGAGCAAAAGCTGTTCATGCAAGTAAAGCAAAATAAAGAATTTCTTCACTACTTCCCATCAGCAAGCAGGTGTTCAGCCATCTCCAGAAAAGCAGGGCTCCATCGTGTGTAACACTTACTTGGGAAGACAAATGCCACAGCTCCAAAAATTCCTCTTCTTCCTTCTTTCCTCCAGCTTTCAATGTTGAACATGACATCATTTGGGATGTCTCTTTTGGTTAAAGCTGCTCCAGCTCTACCCTGTCCCACATTCTTGCCCACCACCAGCCTACTCGGTGGTGGGAGGAGGTAAGAAACAAAGAAGTCTATGATGTTGTATTAGCACTACTCTGCAATAGCTAAAACATTGGTGTGTTATAGACACTTTTGGTGCAAAATCCAAAACATAGTGACATCATATAAGCTGCTATCAAGGAAATTAACTTTATCACCATCAAAATCAACACAAAGACATTTGAAAACCTGGTAAAGAGCCATTACTGGTGAGGAGAAAATAGTTCTGCACTCAGTACCATTATTTAAATTGTTTGTAAGTGCTTTTTACTCTGCAGATAAAATACACATTCATTTTGCAAATCAAGTTTATTAATTATTTTCCAAACTGAGGGGTTACTCCTATTATAAAAAAATGCCATATGTGGAGTTACATTTCTAAATGCAAAAATGTGGTGTGCGGAAGCCCATGATGAGTGGCTGTGTCCTGGTTACAGCTGGGACCGAGTTAACTCTCTTCATAGCGTCTCGTGTGAGGCTCTGTTTCAGGTTTGTGCTGAGGAGAAGGCTGGTCACATACTGATGGTTATAGTTACTGCCAGAACAGTCAAGGACTTTCCAGCTTCTCTGCTGTGCCAGTGTCTGCAGGGGCAGGAGAAGTGGTGAGCGAGCACAGATCCAAATACTAGCCTGGGCTTTGAACTTAGGTTTAGACCCTGTCGTGGTTTATAAAGCCACAGGGACAGTTTTTGCTAAACACCTGGTGGGCTGAGACAGGGACAGGGAGGGTTTCACTCACCACTTAAGGTCACGTGCAAGAAACTGACACGACTTGGGAAGAAGAAAAAAACAATTGAATTTATTAGCTATTTACAACAAGAACCAAGATAATGAGAGAGAGAAACTACATCTTAAAAAGGCACTTCTCCCCCACCCCTCTCTTCTTCCCAAAGCCCAAAGGCTTTGTTCTGTAGCTTCTCCCCCCCAGCAGTGCAGGGGGGCAGAGAGTGGGGGATGCATTCAGTCCGCCGCTCTTTCCTCCTCAGGGGAGGGCTCCTCACAGTCTTTCCCAGCTGCAACATGGGGTCCCTTCTCACGGGAGAGTCCTTCTCAAGAATTGCTCCAGCGTGAGTCACTTTCCAAACGGGGCTACATTCCCCTAACAACTGCCTGGCTCTGGCGTGGGCTTCTCCATAATTCCTACATGGGGTCGTCCACAGCTGCATCTTCTCATCGCTGCACTAAAGGACACACCATGCTTCGCCGTGAATCTTCACCACGCTGCAGGGGAAATGCTGAGAGCGTTCTCTTTCAGATCTCTGACTGAGTGTCTGCATGGCTGTCTCCCTCAAAATCTTGCTTCTCTCTCCGCCGCAGGTCTTCATCGGCTCCCAAGGAAACTGGCTCTCAGGTGAGCCATGGCAGAGGCTTGGGCTACGGCAGGTCGGTTCACAGAAGCCGGGCAGGCGGCTGGATGGCCGGACTGGCCCACCCAAGCCAGGCCCTGCCCGGGGCCGTGCCAAACCCGTTGTTCCATGCCCCCTCTCAAATATGTTATTCCCAGAGGCGCCCATTGGCTCAGCCCTGGCCTGGGGTGGGTCCAGCCTGAAGCTGGGGAAACTTCCAGTCGTTTCTCACAGGGGATAGATCCGTGGTACTCCTGCCCCCACTCCCCTTCCCGGTTACCAAATGCTTGGAGCTGGGGGGTGGGGGTGAACCCTTAGCAGTCACTTACAGGAGCCACACTGCAGTCCCTCACTTGCCACCAGAGCAGGCTTGCAGCCAGGGGAACTCTTAGCATTTACTTACAGGGGCCAGCACTACAGCCCCTCCCTTGCTGCCAGCAGAGCTGGAGTCCAGGGAAACCTTTAGCAGCTGCTTTTTACAGTTGCCATGACTGTGGGCCCTCCCTGCTACAAGACAAAACCCCCCACACAAAACCATAACAGACCCAAATTGGCCAATGGTCTATTCAATATCATGCACATTATGCCCAGTATATAGGTGAGTCTATGTCCAGAAGCAGTCTCTCTTGCTTTAGTTTTGCCCCTCTCACGGAGTGTTTTGCCAGTCAACTGCGTTAGCACAAAGGACACAGGCACCAAATTAAAAAAAGTAAACTTATTTTTACTTATGTTTAAGGTGATAAAATAATGAGTAATATAATAGAGTGAAAGTGAATTAAAGCAAGATAAGGTAAAGCAGCAAAACAATAAGTGAACTACTATAGCAAGCACCAAATAAGGTAACACACCTAATTATTACTACATAGAGTTAGCGATAGTGATTAAGAAAGATACATTGCCCATTGCCCTAATAATACATTGTCGTCATCCAGACCTGCAGTCGCTGGGGAGCCTGTTTACAGCAAGGATTTGGAGGGTCCCTCCTGGCAATTGGGAAATTTCTATACAGTGCGTCCACTGTATAGATGAGGCTTCCAAATTTCCCTGTAAACATTTCCCACTTTTATACAGTTAAATAAACAACTTTCAATCTTAAACTGCAAAAAACATCTGGTATAGTTTTTTTTTTCTTGTTAACTTTCATTTCAGGTTTGGCCAGAACCCAAGAAAAAGTTAAGAAGAAGTAAAGTTATCTGGTTATCCTGATTATGTGTCTCTCAACAAGCCCATCGCTGCCCTACTACATTCTTTGGTTGTGATAGGCATTATCTGTTTTTAACAAACAGGGCTATGGTTGCACAACTATTATCTTGCAGCAAGTGTTACAGCAATGCTCTATGAGCGTTACAACAAAGCTTTTATAAATTGGCATATATTCATAAGGTAATACATTGCATATGTGATCAACATCATACATATCAGGTATATTGTTATGTTGTGAGGTTCATATAGAGGTCAACTTTGGTTCAGGGCCTCACTGCTCGGGCCCTAGTATTTCACGTGGTCATCTCACTCTCTCAGTCAATTATCAGATACTTGGGCTCTTTTCTTTTTTCTGGGATTGTGGTTTTGGGACTCTCCCTGCTCTGGGATTGCCAGCTGAGAATGCGCTGAGCCGTGGTCACAGGGTGGCGACTAGTATCACTGTGTATCACTCATTTGTATATTTGTACATATTACTATTATTATCATCATTATTATTATTTTCAATATTATTGTAGTTTAGTTATGAAATTGTTCTTATGTCAACTCATGAGTCTCTCTTGGCTTTACCCCTTTAATTATCTCTCTCATCCCTAGGAGAGGGGAGGGTGAGTGAGCAGCTGTGTTGAATTTGTGTGGCACTATCTGGATTCAAAACCACAACACACTGTGAGCCTGTGTGTTTATGTGGCACACAAGCTTTAAGACGTTTATATGAAGAGGAAGTTCACAATTTGATAAAGGTAGTGGAAAATGAGTTTCTGAAGACACAACATGGAACCATTGACCGGAATTGATTTCTTGTAAGTGAGCAGAACAAGGTTCACCTTGTAAAGATATGTGTGAACATGCAACAGAAAGAGAGGGGCTGAACTGTCTAAGGTGTTAGTTGTGACATTCTGTAGCTGTGTATTACAGACCCACAGCTGTGTCGCCTGTCACAGTCAGATACACTATTTCGTGTTTATTGGTCTTCTCTTGCAAACATCAAATATGCAGCATTCAACCATCTTTGAATATGCATTCATCTGTCTTATACAAGCAGCTTAAAATAAAACTCTTTTTCTCACTGTTGAAATCAGTGAGGGTGCCCCAACATCACTGAGCAATAAAAAAGCACCCCTGACTTTTGCTTGCCTTTACAAGATGATAAGGCTCTCACTAGGTTAAGAACTATATGAAAACAGAGTGTGTTTTACTGTGAAAGGCTATCTTTTAAGGGGGAAAGAACGAAGTTAAGACAGAAGAAAGGATGTTGGAGAATGTCCCTAAGCTTCAGATGGACAAAACTGGGTGGCTCTGTCTCAGGCAAAACAGACTTGGCAAGGGGAATTTAATTTATTGTCAGTTAATATAAACATTTAATCACTGATTTAGGCATTCAGAAGCAAAGACAAACATTTAAATACTCCTTCACTTTTCCCAGGGTTGGTTTCACCCCAGACACCCACATCCCTCGTGCCTGGTCCCAACTCCCATCATTTTCCTTGCAGGTTACACTCAGTCTTTTTACCTTAAATTGAAGGAAAGAGGGGTAGAATTCTTCATAGGGTATGTTAGACGTCAGAGATAAATGAGTGAGAAAAAGCACAAGCCATTTCCTCAAAACTTCTGCTGTTTGTGGGAACAAATAGAGACTTTGGAGATGTTTGGTAAAACAGTGCACTCACAGAATCACTGAATCACAGAATCACAGAATCACAGAATCACAGAATCACAGAATGTTAGGGATTGGAAGGGACATCGAAAGATCATCTAGTCCAACCCCCCTGCCGGAGCAGGAACACCTAGATCAGATCGCACAGGAACGCATCCAGGTGGGCTTTGAATGTCTCCAGAGAAGGAGACTCCACAGCCCCTCTGGGCAGCCTGTTCCAGTGCTCTGTCACCCTCACTGTAAAGAAGTTTTTTTCTCATATTCAAGTGGAACCTCCTATGTTCCAGCTTGTACCCATTGCCCCTTGTCCTATCACTGGATGTCACAGAGAAGAGCCTGGCTCCAGCAAGTAAATTCCACAAACATGGATGTCTGAATCATGTGCAGCTCTCCCTGGTATTAGCTGACACCTTCTATGTGCTGCTGTAAGGCTAACATGCAGAATCACTGTTGTTACAGTCGGAGCAAAAAAATTATTCAAGAATTAGACAAATTTATTGGAGTTAACTTCTTCTACGATAAAACTGCTTTGATGACAGTATGTAAAATATACTTTTTTTTTTCTTTTTATAACAGCACAGCAAAAATGGAAATTGCAATAGTATATATCTATTTTAGACAAACTAGAATGCAAGGTTGTTGTCCCATTCTGAGATTTAGATCTTAGTTGTGTTTGTGCTAGACAAATAATTTCATCTTCCATCACAAGGAGAAAGATGTGAGAATGCCATTGAGAAAGGAAGGAGCATAAAACATCGTAATGTGTTAAGGCAGTGGTCTTTAGTTGCTGGGCTCTTACTGTGGCTTACAAATGCTCAGCTTTCTGCAACATGGTCAATCTGATTTTAATTATGAACCTAGTGGAGTAACAACTATCCTTACACAAATAGTGAAAAAGGGTAAGTGTTTGCTTAGGTGATCTAATGTTTTTGTAGTAAACCTTTGTAAAACTGTGAACAAACATGGCAAAATACAGTAATTTTATACGACAATTTGAAAGACCTAGGAAAAAATGGATGCACTGTGGAGCTAAGAGCTAAGTTCTCTTCTTCTGGTCTGAAATCAATAAAACAATTTTCAGACAAAGTTCAAACTTGAAATCACTGAGATTCTGAATAGTTTAATTTATTTTCATCTGTTCAATTTATTAACATCAATACCTTGAACTTTAAACATCTGTTTCAAACTCCTGTTTAGGCTGATATTTGCTGCCTTTTTTTTTTTTTTAATTACTATTAGCTTGTGCACTAGAGTGTTTGTCTATTTTGTTCAACACGGTTATTTTATCTGTTATGGTAATACCTCTCTTTGTGAGTATCACCTCTTTTGAAAGCTTTTTTTTCAACGTTAGATACTATGTGAACCATCCCTGTGTTTCACTGGGATCCCAGCACAGACAAGCATGTGCCTGTGTGGGTAGGTCTCATTGCAAGATTGCAACTGATACGATGTGTTTAGACCTGCCTTGTGGAATATGTATCTTCCAAGCACATCTTCTTTCAAACTCTCTGAAAATGGAACAGTTTACACCATCATCATGTTTCTAATATTATCTTATCTGTGATCCAAACATAAAAACACCCTGTATGCAGAGTCTTATTAACCTGTTCACAATGAAACAACATTTTCCTTTAGGACTGAAATCACCACTAAATGCAATAGAAATGTTATTACTAACTTGATGCGTCTTCAGAGAAAGCATAAAATATCTCCATCACAAAATACATTAGTTCCACCGTATTTATCCAAAAATTATTACTGTTTTGCAATAGTTATAATAAGAGAAGATTGCCTTAGTGATCAATTTCTCATTTATTTTGTATTTATGTTGTTTGAAATGATTGCTTCACATGCCACATATTCTTGATTTTCTGAAGTGTTCTGTGTTTCTGTCTACTTAAATAATTTTTGTTGTTTTTTTCATTGTCATGGGAAGTCTTGTACCCACTGTCCTTTGGACTTGCTAAGGCATACTCCTGTATTATGCCGTTGCAGTGTTATAATTGTTATTGTTTAGTGTTTCTCACAAAGCACCTTCCTACACACATTCCCTACACAAGTCAAAATACTAGATTTAAAACAATAGCAGGATTATACTGACAAAAAATATCTCTGCAGTAAGTTTTATTGCAAAAAGGCTGTAAAAAAAAGTAAAAAATAAAAGAAGCATCACTAAGTCAGCCCCTGATAAATAGAACTGTGTGGAGAATTTCCCCTATATGTTAAAAAAAAAAAAAAAGAAATAAAAATATAAAATATATTTTTCTGTTTTGCTGAAGGGTAAAAAGAAGACACAGTTTTTTGAGTTTGTTGGTTTTCCTCTGCACAGACCTCCTCGTCTTCACTGCAAACAAAGACAGCACCACCAGCAAACAGTTTGGTGTTGAACTGAAGTTTCACACCTTCAGGAACTTCTCTCCAATCAGTATCCAAGTTGCACAACAAACAGGTAGCTAGAAGGAAGGTGAATAGAAACAAGGGCGATCTAGCTGTTGCTTATATATTCAGCTGTTGCTTATATTTATATGCCCTCACCCTGAGTAACCAGCAAGAAGGAGCAGCTGAAGCTGCATATGGTGAACTGCTAAGGAGCTCAGCACGTGCTCCTCCATCACTGCCATCTTTGTGGGGTGGCCCTCCTCCCCACCTAGGGGCACTAGATGGCAGATGATTCTGTTGGGTCTCTGGAGTATGTGTTATCTGTTTTGTGCTTCTTGACGGCGTGCAAGTCTTCGACCAGTGCAAGGTCAGGAGGGCTGTCCGTTCCCTTGTTAACTGAAAAAAGCCACGCTTCCACTTTCTTGATGAAGTTTCAGCTTGCTGTTAGCCATAGTCAAGGCACGGAACCTCTTTTATAATACACATTAAAATATTTTAAACTATGGCACTGTTGAGATGCTGTATATAAACTTGTCTGTGAGATTTGTAGCCGTGTTATGACAGCTATAAAACTGCAAACCTGAAAATACTTGACACATTTGAATGAAATTTAAGCGTTGCTATGATTATGTGATATGCCACGTAAAACAGTTCAGGATCTGGCCTAGGAAAACTTGGTGTAAGTGGTGCAGAGATCAGGAAACTTTGGTCATTATCACTAGAAGAACTGAGATATAATAGAATCATGGAGTGGTTTGGACATTTTCAGGCCTCTCACTGTCAGCTGGATTATGTGAGGATTTACATCTTTTTCCCTTAAGGTTTGGGTTTGCATTTCAATCCTCTGCCACCTAATTTTGTCTTAGGAAGTCTGTTTATAGATTAATGCCTGAAATTCTGTTCTACTAGATTCAGCACCAGTGTCTGAACACCTTAAGAGAAGCAAAATTAGATCTGTTTTAGAAGGAAACCATTATAACAAATACATCCCCCAAAAAGTTATCAGCGGAAGTAGCTTGGAGTCTTGTGCAGCTAATATGACACATTTTTTGTTGTGCTGAGCATATTTTCCTTTGTTTCTCCCTGATCTTCCACAGACTCTTCAAGAGAGGTGCGTTATAACCATATTGAGCAGAAGTCCCTTTGGCTTTGTTTACTGGATGAAAGACCATGAGCACTTCCTGGCCGTCAGAGGAATTCAGGAAGACACGAGTCTTTTTCCATGTAGTTTGTATTACTTGGCACTTTTTAATATAATCATCTTCCAAATTCCAGAACATTATCAGTATTTCCACTGTGCTGGGAAGAAAGTGTGTGGTGATGAAGGCTACCTGCAGGTAGTGTATCCTTGCCGGTGAACTGTTCCTCCTGGCCATCAAGGCTCTGTAGAATGGCTTGTGAGATTATATTGTGAGGGTGGTTTAGACAGCATAGAGCCAAACCTCTTATTTTCCATCCCTGAGCTCAAGTAATCTCTGGAGTTTTTAATATTTCCTGACTTTGAGGGAAGTGATTTCTATTTAAGCCTGTGTACGCTGCCTGGCTTTGCTCCTGAAAGAGTGCTGTGCTTCTTCTGAAGTTTCAATATCCTTAAAACACAGCTATGGTGACCTCACAGCCTGGTACTACCACCGCTGTGTGCTTATGGGTGGCACTGATGATGACCTCACAGCCTGGTACTGCCGCTGCTGTGTGCTCATGGGTGACAGTTTACAGTGATAAGAACTTCTCAAGGATGTTCCAACTGTTATAAGTACTTATTTTCAAAGTTATACTTATCGTCTGATCCCGTTCATTTTGATAAAGACCATGATTAGATCTGGATGATGTGCAGGGAAAGTCTTTGCTACAAAGCCTTCCTTTCGTGTGAGGCCCATTAACAATATTATTTGTAGTTATTGATTCTGCTGTTTCAGTTTTTTCTTCTTCATACACAAGAGAACTGAGGAAAGTTTTGTCTTATGACTCAAAAAGAAGAGCATATTAATTAAAAGGAAACACATGCTATACTTTTTTTTCAGAGTATATAGGGGCTGTGTACCTGAGTTGGAAGAAATCAGTGTACAAGAAAATTTGTTCCCAAAGACTTACCAAGTGATCTGGTTTAATACCAGCATTTAATACCAGGTTCCTGTTGTTATTTTGTTCTGGGAATATAAAATAAAATAACACAAACCCATCAATCCCCCCCTCTCACCAAAAAAAACCAACATCAACAAAAACAAAAAAAACCCACCCCCAACTAAACCAACATACTAACACATCCTTTTTTAAATTACATTTTTGTGAGTCAGCCCCTGTTTCACCTATTGTAAACATGTTCTCTCTGTTTAATCCCAGATTTTGATGCTCTGTCTAATCTTCAGTGAACCAGAGCAGGTAGCAAAGGGCACAGGTGGACGCAGACATAAAGGATCTCCAGGAAAACAAAACAGGGCTCAAAACCTGAATGCTATGAATGCAAATACCCATGGCCAAAGGAAAAAATGAGTGTGGTGTACATTCACAGATCTTCAGCATCATTGGGGTCTCAGAAACATGGCAGGGTAGCTTTCATGACCAGAATGTTGTGATGAATGTGTACAAGCCCTGCAAAGATGGAGGAGCTGGCAACAAGGAGGGTGTGACCCCCTGTGTGAAGGAGCAGTTGGAGTGTGTGGAGGTCTTCTACAGAACACAAGGTAGGCCAAAGTAAGGGAGTGAGAGACAGAGAAGAGGGCAAGAAAAGAGGTGTTACACTGGGGGGACTGTTAGCAACCACTTTGTCAGGGTAAACAGATGAAACATTAAACAATGCAATGAAACCTCTGATCACTGCCCCGCCCCTCGTTCTCCTAAGGATCTTCAACCTCCCTGACATCTGCCGCAAGGGAAACATGACAGGACATGAGCCACCCGAAATACATACAAGTATGCGTGTCACAATAGCCCATACCCACTGCGCTGAGATATGTCTGAGGTCTTCACAGTGACGTTCTCTATCATTTCTGAAAGATTATGGAGGCTGAGAGAATTCCAAAGACCAGAAAAGAACAGTTGATCATACCCACCTCCAAAAAAGGCAAAAAACATGATCCAAAGAACCAGCTAGCCTCACATTGACCCTTGGTAAAATCACGGATTGAATAATCTTGAAGCACATTTCAGGACCCATCAGGACTCATCCAGGCACCATATCTCATGTGGGGTCCTGGACAGTAAAGACATTGAGCAACCAGAGGGCATAAGAGAAAGCCTCTGGGATGGCAGGCCTAGAGCACTCAGCCTGCAAGGAGAGGGCTGCAGGGTCAGGGCTGGTTTAGCCTAGAGCAGAGCTGGCTTTGGGGAATGTAACAGCACCCTACTAACTGTGGGTGGGGCAGGGATTGAGAGGGCAAGGATGAGCTCTTCATCATGGTACATGGCAAGAGAACAAGAGAAAGCATCAGCTGAAACTAGAGACACTCGGGCTGAACATAAGGAGAAGCCTTTCTTCCATAAGGATTGGCAGACAGTAGAAAAGGTTGCTCAACCTGAGAATTTTTCAAGGGGTGATTACACACAACCTTCGGCAACCAGCATCTGACCGTGCTTTCAGAAGGTGGTTGAAAGTCAGCCTGAATAATGTTATGGTTCTATGACTATGTGGAGTAAGAACCTCATCAGCATGACAGAGAAAAGGCTTAACAATTCAGTAACTTCAGTAATTTCTCTCCGCGAAAAAGAGTAAGCCAACTACTAATCATTCATTGTCCGTAGGAAGTCTCCATATCATAGAATCATAGAATCATAGAATCATTAAGGTTGGAAAAGACCTCAAGGATCACCAAGTCCAACTGTCAACCCAACACCACCTAACCCACTAAGCCATGTCCCTAAGCACCACATCTACACCTTTCTTGAGCACCTCCAGGGATGGTGACTCCACTACTTTCCTGGGCAGCCTGTTCCAATGCTTGATCACTCTTTCAGTGAATAAATTTTCTAATATCCAGCCTAAACCTCCCCTGGCACAACTTGAGGCCATTTCCTCTTGTCCTATCATTTGTTGCTTTAGAGAAGAGGCCAGCACCCACCTCGTTACAACATCCTTTCCGGTAGTTTTACAGTGTGATACGGTCTCCCCTCAGCCTCTTTTTCTCTAGACTAAACAACCCCAGTTCCCTCAGCCGCTCCTCGTAAGACTTGTGCACTAGGCCCTTCACCCGCTTCGTTACCCAAGAGAGCCTACTATTTAATTTCTCATCAGTATTCAGATAAAACCACAGACTCTTGGGGAAATCCTGAGAATTGAGGTGTAAATGTAACCTTCCACCAGTACAATGAAGAGATGAAGTCTCCAACTTACTCTCACCTAATGCTACTGAAAAGCCAGTAATACTAATCTTGCTTTTTGGTAAGACTAAGACATAACTTCTGGATAAGGAGCAGCTTAATTAAAATCAGGTAATTAAGAGTGAAAAAGACCATAAGAGGCTGGGCAGGTCAAACTTGCAGGAGCTAGATTTTAATTCAGATATTTGCCACAGCTTGAAAGAAGTTTCTCATTCAATAATTTTTTTAGTCTTCAGACTTGTCACTTTATTTAGAAATAAACAAGTGTTATTCTGCCATATTTCCCTGTGACTTCACTAAGTTTCACTAATAATTAATGTAACAGGAAATTACATTTATTATGGATGTGGAGGATGTTGTTTTTTCCTCTTGTAAAAATAAAACAGATCCAAGTAAACCTCTGAAAGATGTCTCACAAGAATTTATTTTCCATTTTTCTGACCCAAGAATGTCCTAAAGGACATGCTTTCCTGCTCAGATTGATTTATTTCCATATCTCTGTTTGGCTGTGCATGCAAAATTGGAGACAAATCCATCTCTCTTGTTGTAGCCCAGTAATCGTGAGTTTTGGCACAACTGAGGTTTGTACTGTTAGGGCAAGGTCTCAGGACACCTCTGGCCTAGTCTTGACCTGAGTTACTTTAGCTTTTTTAGCTGAGACAGCAGCTATCAAGAAGTTGGGTTTGATTTACTTGCTATTTGGTTTATAATAATAACAAGCAGCTGTTCTGTGTGAACTGAACTGTCTGTGACTGTAGACTAAAACATCATGTGGCAGAGTGCAGAGACAGAACCAGAGGGTCTTTAAGCTCAGATCACGGTGAACAAAGCATCAGAGAAAAGGGTTACATTCTAAGAGTTTCCCTTATAATGGTTTTTAACCATACTGTTGCTGTTGAGATTTGTTTTCTATTAAATAGATAATTTAGACTTCAAAAGTCAGTGTTTTTGCCTGAGCCTTGGTGTGTTTTCCTTCCAGCAGATACAGGAATTGTTAAAGTCCCCCATGAGGACCAGCGTCTGTGAACACAAGGCTTCTTACAGACATTTGAAGAAAACCACATGTACTTCTACCTGATCAAGAGGTTACAACAGCATTCACGTTAGTGTGCCCAATAACCATCACCCAAAAGGTCTCATCTGACTCCTGACCCATCCCAAGGCATAGGTCTATACTTCTCTCTCACATGGAGGGTCACTCCCCTCATCATATTTCCAGACTGTGCATCCTCAGAAGCCTGTATCTCTCCATCACAAGACTTCAGTCATATGAATTTTCACCCTGTGTCCCTGTGATTTCAGTGAGGTCAAGTCTCTGCAGCTTCTCACTTTTCTTGTTCCTGGGTGCATTTGTGCAGGGGCATGTCAAACCAACACCCAAGAATACCGCTTCCCTAGAAGAAGCTCGAGAGCCTTCTGCATAAGGCTCTTCTGCAGGCACCTCCTTCTTTCAGTGCCTGTGCTTGAAGGGATTCCACTTCAGCTCTATTTTGTCATTTGCTGTGTTTTTTCTATTCCCATCACTCTGGATGCTTGGCTCACCCATCCTATCCCCAAATTTCCTACATGTTCTTTATGGAATCACTCCCTCTCCTGCCATTTCTAATTTAAGTCTCTCCTCTACCCACATGGCCAGACTGTTTGCAAAGGTACTCCCTAGTAGGGAAAACAGCACAAATACTACACTTGACTTAGTTTAATTCAGAGACATCTTAAGTTTCTGCAGTCAGAGATCATCTTTCAACATGCATTTGCTTCCATACTTTGTCACCTTTAATTGCCACAGACCCTCATATGAGTTGCTAAAGCTGCAATAACATGCCTGGAGCTAAAATTATTTGCTACAGAAGTTTAGCCTACAAAATTCCTACAAAGGCAGTTAAAACAGAATTCAATAAAGTAATAGGAAATTTCCAAGTAGAACAAATATTTAAGATGAAGTTACAAAACTTGCGTGTGTTGAATCTTTCAGACAAGTATGCCCAGATACATGTTACGATACTTGAAACAAAACGAGAGCGCCAGCAATAACAACAGCATTAACTACACTCCTGTTTAGGGAAAAGAAAGGATGAGCTGGCTGAAAATGCATGAGCATGCGTTTGGCGACATTGTCTCCACTCATTAATACATTTGGAAATATGTTTTCTGGCCAAAATTATAATGAAGAAAAACTATAGAAGTAATGACAACAGAAGAGTTGTCTGAGTTAAAGAATAATGTACATCTCAGGTATTAGTTTTCCATAATCAGTGAGTCCAGAACTCCTCTAGACTTCTTTTTCTTTCATTACTACCGATAAAACCAGAACATTTTAGGGGAAGAACCTTACACAAAATGAGCTTCTCTTATAAAACTATCAATGGTTATCTGGAAATACAAATTGAGAAATCAAAATACATCAAATATTCTGCTAGTTTTTAACGAACAATGAGATGATTCAATTTCCTCTGGAAAATGATTATTGCTGTCCTATAAGCATGTCCCACATTCAGACAGGAGATATGCTTCTATACCATGGAGTCACATTACACCTAGATCCCTTTGTAAGGTTTTTACAAAGCACAGCATTTTTCTCAGAAAAATATGAAAGGCAGGATTGAGGAAACAGAAGTTAATATTTCTGGATTTCTTTCCATCTTCTCTCACAAATCTTGTAAAATTTCCTTTCATCTGTAAGAATGCCCCAGATTGTTTAACTTTGAAAAAATTATTCTAGCTGAACCCTTACTATGAGATGTCTGGGATTTAAGTTTGTTGTATGAACATGTAGTTTGTTGACAGCAGCTAGCAGCTTAAAACAAAAGTAAAAAGGGGCATCTAGCTGCAGCTTTGTTACAGGCATCATCCAAGGAACAGGCTGAGTTATCATATATGCCACCTCTGCTAAGAGCTGGACACACACCATGACAATTCTTTGTTGCACGTCACTTCTCCTAGGCTGCCACGTCACCTGGCTAGCTGCAGGGATAACATCCTCCACAGTTGTGGTTATGTCTTCCTTCATCCAGATTGTTCTTTTAGCTCTTAATGAATTGTAATTCACACAATAATAGAAAGTAGTCTGTAGTGTGGGGAAAATGTGTTCCAGCAAACAACACATTTGCAAAAACAAACGCAAACTTTGCCTCAAAAGACATTTGCACAAAGTGTCATTGTACCCTTGCTGAAAAAAAGAAATAAAGTCTCCACTTAATAAGCAGTCAAGTTCTAAGTTTTAGTCTGTGAATGGTTTTTTTTTTTTTCGGATGGAATAAGTGGCATGTTTAAACCAAAAATGTGCTTCTAGCTCTTGTACCAAACTAGTAATAGAAGAAAAAAGAAATCTGCACAGAATTTCTTTTCTTATTCCTTGACATAATAACATGCCTGTGTGACAAGTAATGCAGAAAATAATTACTCTACAAATACAAATTCTGAGTCTACAGTTTCTTTGCTGGTAATCGTTTCCTGACAGAGAAAAGAAGATAATACATTTACCAATAGCCCAAGATCAGGCAATATGGTAGTGTCAGACCATTTTCTAGGATGACAGCCTTTTAAAAATACTGTTAATTGCACGGTAATGATTTATCATTAAACAGGCTATAATTCAGCACAGTGTCTCTGTCCTGAGATTTTCCTATTTACAAATTAAAAATGGTATAACTATTAAATATAATTTGAATATTGTTCTACGTTGGCTCTCATGGAAGATGTTGAGTCCATCTGGGCAGATGGGGCAACATCTGGAGTTGTTTGGTCTTGGATAGCGAAAACTTAGAGCTTCACTGGGGCTTTATACACTGAGGACATCTCTCGGTGTATAGCAAGTTTGCAGGTTGGAAGGCAAAACTGCTTCTGCTCAAAATGTTGAGCAAACTGAAATGCTCCCATGAATACTCACAGGTTTCTACTATTAATCTCAAAATACTGATGTGGATACACCAAATTTAAATAACTGAAAGTGCCAGAGCCAGAGGGATTGTAATTTTTCCTAGTGGAAACAAAAGCCAAAAAAAGGGGAGGTCCTCAGGTTAAATCTCCAAAAAGGCTAAAATCCTAAATACAAATCAGGATGATTAGAATCTTGGTTTAGGAATTATATACCCATTTTGAAAAAAGAAGTGCCCTACTCCCTGCATGTAGACGTTGTACTCTTAGTGGGCCCAGTTGTCACCATCATTAGGACTTACCTGAAAGGGTTTTTAACCACATCTACCAGCATCTGGAAAGGGCATTAGTGGCACTTCCCTCCATTAAAAGATAGGAATACACAAAACTAGCAGTAACATCAGAAATGTGACTACGGTCAGCTCAACTGGGTTCAGAGTTGAGTGGATCCAAGTCCATTTGTCCTGTCTACCCAGAGAGCTGTCTAAAGCCTTAACTACCTTCCATCTTGGGCTGGAGACAGTCTTCAAGGTCCAGTTAAGATTGCCTAGCATTACTGACTGAGAGAGCAGGAATCACTGCAACACTGGAACCACAAAGGTCAACGGAGTCAAGATATCTGATGTATTCTGAATTGAGATGTATTCAATCCCCTGCTCCAGCATCTGCTCGTGGTTTTCCTTTAAGTGTGTGAAGATGAATACCTGTAGTCACAGAATCACACAGAATCACAGAATCACAGAATGTTAGGGATTGGAAGGGACCTCGAAAGATCATCTAGTCCAATCCCCCTGCCAGAGCAGGAACACCTAGATCAGATCGCACAGGAACGCATCCAGGCGGGCTTTGAATG
>WKFP01013851.1:62078-90958 GCA_011057875.1 Pterocles orientalis
AGGAATACACAAAACTAGCAGTAACATCAGAAATGTGACTACGGTCAGCTCAACTGGGTTCAGAGTTGAGTGGATCCAAGTCCATTTGTCCTGTCTACCCAGAGAGCTGTCTAAAGCCTTAACTACGTTCCATCTTGGGCTGGAGACAGTCTTCAAAGGTCCAGTTAAGATTGCCTAGCATTACTGACTGAGAGAGCAGGAGTCACTGCAACACTGGAACCACAAAGGTCAACGGAGTCAAGATATCTGATGTATTCTGAATTGAGATGTATTCAATCCCCTGCTCCAGCATCTGCTCGTGGTTTTCCTTTAAGTGTGTGAAGATGAATACCTGTAGTCCCTTGAAGTTTCTTTGGGAAAGACACAGAAAAGATGCATGTAGGGAGGGGAAAAAAAAAAAATAATAAATAGAACCAGAATCAAACCAAAAACACTCTCAACATTTTCAAGCAAATCTTCTAAATACAAAGCTCAATAGTGAGTATCACAAAGAAGATAAAGATGGATTTTTTAGTTCCAATAAAAAGACAGGAACCATTGAACTTGTATTTTATTCACTGTATTTTATTCAGTGATACATTTTACTCACCTTTTTGTGTTTTTTAATTCATCAGTATATTTTCATGTTATTAACTGGGGCATATTTTATTCAGCAGCAACTGCTTACAAATCTTTCTCTGTTGCAGCATGACGATTGCCAGAAGAGCTTTATGCAGCTGAAATTGATAGACTCCTCTGTTCAGTAACTCTGCTCAGACTGAGTCCAGGTAAATACCAAGTGTGTAAGATATATTCCACTGTGACAAAATTATGAAAATAAAGAACAGATAAGAAATCTCTATATACTGCAACAGTTTTTTTCCTGATTCAGTCTACCAATAACCACAGAAGCTGAAACTGAAGGAGAGATCTTTGCTGCCTCTGACCTCTTAATAATTTAAGCTGTACCTATTTTGGCCATACAAAGAGCAATTGAAAAAAAAAACAGGAAAAAATAATGATGGTAAAAGCTTTATTGTGGAATAAGCAGCACAACAGCTATATGCTTGGAGACTACTACCTGAAGAACATGAAAGCCTATCCATAGAAAAAGGCAAATAAACACAGCTCCCACAAGAAAGTTGTCATTAATTATACTGAATCAAGCTTCTTGATGTATTCCTACACCTTTGAAATTAATATTTCCAAGCTCAAAAGTTATGGTCTACAGGTCAATTCTTCAGAAGAAGTATGAGCTATGCTTACATTATGCTCACCATTTTGTGACTGGGCCATCAATGAAAACATAATATGAAATTACCTGAAATATCAATATTCAAACATCCCTAGACATCACCTCTGTAAGGAATTACATTCCAGTCCATAAAAAATGATTAAATGTACTAAGTTTTCTGTCCAAATTCAAATTCTCTTGTGTCTTCCACCTTTCAGTAGTACTCCACATTTTCAGTTGGTTTTGTGCCCTTCCAACAGGAATATATATGAAGCCTTGTTCAGAAGCCCACCTTTACTTTCTAGTGCTTTTCAGCTGCTTGAATGTTAATTAAAGTGCAGTGATTTCTTTAACTTCTGTGAAAAAAAACAATAATCACCACGTAATCACTGGAAATACTCCAAGGAGCAACACTGCACTCTGCTGAACTCAGCAATCAATTTTACTGTAATATAATTTGGGTTTTGCGGGCTTCATGTTTCTTTCATGACAACTTTGCAACCAAGCTGAATGAGGAAATTTGGAAGGGCTTAACTTATATGAGCTTCAGTATCTCTGAAGGATTTATGTCAAGTGCTCTGACCCACAAGTCTAAATACAAAACTCAGGGTGCTGTGTTGCTCCAATAACCGAAATATTTATTCATTGACTGTCAATGTGCTCATCTCAGAAGTGAAAAGGGAGAAGCACTTCTGTAGTGATAAGGTAGTCTTGAATATGAGATGTCAGAGCTGTTAAACTTCTGTGTTTTGTAGCAGGTAAAATATAGTAGGAGGGGGTTTTTTTTCAGTTTTCAAGAGAAGTTGAAAAAGATATAACTTGAGCCTGGGTGCCTGGGTGTTATGAGATTTCACAGAAGCCCTGATAGGTGCAGCTTTATATTGAATAGATACAGTGCTACTTTTCTGTACTTCATATTAATTATCAATTATACTCTATTAAGCGTTCTATCAATCACTTCAACATCATATATATAAAACATCATTTTCTGAAATATCAAAATTTCTGAAAGAATGAAACTTCTACTTCTTGATCAGTCTCATTTAGTTATATATTTTAGAAGACATTACACAGTGTTACATCCATGGCTGTGATAGCTCTGAGCTCTGAATTTAAATTGTGTTAATAATCAAGAATCATCAGAGGTCAACTATATCATGGAGCCACTTTTCAAATTGATATGTGTCTTTTCTCCAAAAACTATTGCTCAATATTCTTGAATGACTGAAAAGCCTGAAGGTAATACCACAGAAGGGTTTGTTTTGGGTTTTTCTGAGCATTGCAGGGGATTGACAAGATAACGATTCAGTACATTTTCTTCTGAATCATAGAATCATAAAATCATAGAATGGTTTGGGTTGGAAGGGACCTTAAAGATCATCAAGTTCCAACCCCCCTGCCATGGGCAGGGACACCCTCCACTAGACCAGGTTGCTCAAAGCCTCATCCAGCCTGGCCTTGAACACCTCCAGGGATGGGGCATCCACAACCTCCCTGGGATGCACAGTTTAATATTTTCCCTTACAGTGTAAGTATATTCTGGATCTAACATGCTATGAAGATGGTTTTGTTCCTTGAGTTTAAGTTCTGGTACACGACACATTTTGAAAAATTAAATATGACTCTCACACTTGAATGACATGACTTCTGTGTGGTTGGTGAAGAACAGGGAATTACAAAACTCCCTCTTCCCCTGGCTGGTGGAAAACTCCTGTGAAGTCTTTGCCTGTGAGAAGATAGTTGCTGTACATCCTCAGTTAGTAATTGGATGGGAACATAGTGATCTAGTTCTGGTTGGTGACCAGATGACTAGGAAGGACTTCTAGATTTCATCCAGCCTAGTGCACAAGCCCCTGGGCAGGATGATCTATACCACAGTAATTCCAGAGAGGTGGCTGTGAGACCTGACAATGTTTCCTGTGGTGGACATCATGTACCCTTTTATTTCAGTAATTCATCACTTCTTACCATGGAAATTTTCCTAAGGTCTAGTTCAAATGTCGCTTATTGCAATTTAAACTTTATTCTCCCATATCCCACACAGAGTAGCTTCTTTTCCTTTTTGAAATAGCCTTCCAAGTGTGTCATTCCCACTGTTTTCTTCCAGGCTCTAGATTTTCTTCCATAGTCTGAAAAACTTAATCTCATTTCATTGCTCTTTAGAGGTTATTTTTTAGAGATTCCTTATAATTTTCATTCCTTTCCTCCAAATGTGTTTTGGAGTCTGTTTTTTGTTTGTTTGCTTGGTTTTTTTGATATTTCTGAACTAAATGTTATAGTTCAAAGAATGATGATGCCAGTGGAGTGTAGGAAGCATGAGAGTCTATAGTTCTGTGCAGCACTGTCAAAATAATGCTCTCCCCTGGACTGTTTTTTCTGCTCACTGCCTTTCATAGAATGATCACTGATTTTTTTATAGAAAAGGTGATTTTTTTTCCTAGGATTTTTGGTAGAACTCTGCAGCTATAACTCCCTAAAATTTATCTTTATTTTTATTTGTCTTTTACGTAATTTCTAAAGATTTAATTATTCTCATTTTTTAATTATTAGGAAACAAAAAAACAAAAATTCATTATTGCTTTGTGAGACTGATTATTATTCTTAGAAGAAAGACCTTGTTAACTAAGTCTGCAAACACAGGGAGGGGGAAAACAGCATAAAAATCCTTTAAAACAGTACACATAAACAGGACTGCAAAACTTAGCAATTCCTAATTAGACAACCAAACATGATCTTAACCTCCATTTTCACCCTGATAAACTTAGACTCTCTGAGATTTTTTTGGAAGATCCTGTTCAGCCAAATATTGCTGTGCTTACCTTTGTCCTGACTACAAAAGAGATTCTGATGTAGTTAATGAAGAATTACCTACCAGTGAAAGTTAGTAAAATTAATATTTGAAGTAAAATTCTGTAGCTATTTAAACTAATGATAACTCTAAATCCAGGCAAAACCTTTTTCCTGATTCAATAAAAATTCCTAACAGACATGTTAGACTATACCTGCGATTTGTAACATATTCTTCACTACATTCTGCCTTGAATCAGAGGGTGGAGGGTTTATTTACTTTTTGATAAACCAGGAAATGACAATGAACTTATTTTTGTACAGTGTTTCTCATTTGAAAAAAAATAATTTAAAAAGTAAGTAATTCTCGCTTGTTTAACAACAGTTTTCCCTCTTTCATAGAGATGAAAAAAGCAACTGTGCAGACCCTAGGATAATTTTGCATTAGCTGTTGTCCTTACTTCTCAAAAGATATTTTTTTTCCTTCACTTCTACAGTATATCCCACCAACATTACTGTCCATTTGGAAGGACAGGATCTGTATTTGTGCTGTGCCTTTGCTCTGTGAGGACATAGCCACATCTTGTCAGGCCATCTGAGCACTGAAAACCTGGAGTAGGTGACACAGTCCTCAGGGACAGCAAAGCCCCTTTTCCACCTCAAAAGGCAACTTCTTAAAGAAGAATTGCTGAGATAATTCCTAAAATCAAGGGAAATGTGGACTGTTGTCATAGAAGGGATGGCCAAAGCAAATGAAAATCTTTTTGGAAAAAAAGGGAACTTTATAATGGATGTCCATCTGTCTGGATAACTTAGGGATGCACATTGTCTTTGCACTGAATTCCTCAGTATTTGCAGTGTATCTTTTCTTCTCCAGACTTCTGGGACGTGAATAAGCAACTCTAGTTGCTTTATCATTAACTTAATCTTTAGTAGACTTATCAAGCAATTTAAATGCAGTTTGTAGCTGAGCACTGAATGGGAATTAAGTTTCCCAAATCTTCTACAAACTGGAAAGGACCCGGTCAGTTATTTTATTACTCTGTTCACATTAATGAAGGGTTTAATGCAAGTAGGTGAATAAGATCATTGCATTATAAAACTTAAACATTGAAAAAAAATAGTTAATAAAACATGAGTAGCAGAAAAAACTTAGAATAAAATGTACAAAATTAGCAAAACATCGGAAGTGAAACTGGAGACTCCACATGATTAAAAATGACTAGGCAAGAAAGCATTGTTGAGAAAAAAAGATATTTGTGATCTATGTGCATGTGATTGTAAGTTAAAACAGAGAAAGAAAGGCAGAGATAATAAGGAACAACTGCACCATACAGAAGAGACATGCACACATCACTGTAAACAGGATTAGAGAGCTTAAGCTTGGAGTCATGTTATAGTAGAATACATTTGTTGAAGGTCTCTGGTGCATACCAGTGCCAATGATGAGAAGAAAAGGAGAAAGGTTTAGTTTCTGAAAGTAATTTAGACTCCTTGGAGCATTGTCTGAAGATTTTAAAAGCTAAAAGCCTCAGAGAATCCGGACTTACAACATCCAGAAATGGGTCTATAATGTACCATGTGCACATCTCTGCTATCTTCAGAGTCAATAATCTTCAGAGTTAATGAAACTGACAATTAATGTATGGAAATTAGGAAGGTAAACCCAAATTTTAACTCCATTACTCTAAGAACACTTTAACAAGGCTTTAGAATGTGATCTCTAGAATTCTCACCCTGTTAATTTTGCTCTATGTTTAAATAGAGACTCATAGAAGAAGAGATTTTGTTTTATTTTTTTTCCCAAAGATACCTGTTGCAATATAAGTACATGCAAAACTTAGTTAGGTCATGTTGTTTATCCAAGAATATTCCACTACTGAACTGACGTACATAAACACCCTTTTCTCTTTATAGGATCCTAAGTTGGTGCCCTAATTAACAGGAAATTTATATAAATCACACAAAAAATTACTTCAATTGTCTAAATTAATTCTCAATTCCATACCAAAAAGCTATTGACAGGATGACTAAACAAAGGGAAACTTGGAAGAAAAATATCCATTATTAGCACTGAACATTTTGACAGATTTTTAAACCAATTTTATTAAGAAAGAAAACATCAGTAAGTCTGAACATAAGCAGTAATATTTGTTAGTTTCTAGAAGGAAAACTGATGTTTTGTATTTGGTAACCTGCACATCAGAAATACTTTTTAATGGTTCAGGGAAAACAGAATACATCACTGCAGGGTTTTAATCAGTCATTTTTTATCAGATTTTAATTTTTTTTTTGTTGAAAGATGCAAAGATCCATCCAGAAAGAGTATCATATTGTTCAAAAGGAACCTTATTAACACATCTGCAACTAAACCACACTCTTTCATTTTCAAAAGATGCTTAAAGTCATTGTAAGGAGAAAAGAAGTCTCATCGATTAGTAGAATCATAAGGATCAGTTTATGAGAGAAGGAACAATACATGTTCATGAGCAAATCTTGTCCTATAGGTAAGATAACGGCAGAGCTGAATTACAAGCATACCTACTAAGTAGGACATCATGCAGACTGTTTCATCTTTTAAAAATGAATTTTCATAAATGGACTTGGGTTTTAGAAAGATTATTAAACCACGGTTGTTATCAAGAGCTGGCCGGAATCAAGACAACACTCAATATGAGTTAAGCTTCTTGTTCGCTTTATTCAGGGTTCAGGGGTAATATATAGCATTCCAAGCCTTGCATGCGTTTACTTTTCTAACGTGATTGGCCTGCTACCTGCATGCATGCAGTGTGCACGCGGCAGCAGAGCATAGACATTGGCTCTTGCCCTCTTGGCAGGTCCACCTCCCACTGGGCTTCTCCCCCCCCTTCTGCTGTTTACCAGTTCTTCTACTTCTTTTCCCTTGCTGTTTTTTCCCAGGAGAGCTCAAGGACTCTCAGGCCTCTTTATCGAAGTTTGGATTGTGCACATACTTATGTCCCTGCTCACTGAGCCATTCTTCTACACACGGTAACTTCCAGAGGTAAAAGAGTCAGCCTGAACATGTTGGAAACAAGAAAAGAAAAAAAGAGAGAAAATGGAATCTTTGTGTCAGTATGCAAATATACAATATCTATAATAAAATCAGTGGGCCTTTCCAATGGGTTTGGAAGCACTCTAGAACAGGACTATAACTACTTTTTTTTAATTTGTGGAGAAACTGAGGTAGAGAGGGGAGTGTGGACACATTTAATGACAACTCCAACAGCTCTGCAAGGAGCAAAATCTTTATTTTGTGGGTACCATTCCCTTGACCTGAATGCAACATCCGTGACTGTATAACTTAAAGCTGTGAATTCTATCAAGGCCTGCCTACAAAGCAACAGTGAAACCAGAGAAACATTAGTGCACAAATATCACCAAAGAATGTGGCACCTTTTTATTTCATACATTCAAAGAAATTCAATAGCATTTCAACCATTTGGGTTTTCGGATTATACATTGTCTGTCTGCACTGTTTTCAGTATTCTTCATGGAAGTATAGAAGAGAAAGTTTGGATTAACTGTACTTAAAATGAGGGGAAAATACAGGTAGCCTTCAAGAATGAGACCTCCTTGTTGTTCCCTGTTCCTAATATGCATCTGCTTTTGTCATTGTTGAGCTTCTTCAGGGTAAGTTCATGCTATTTCATGAGTTCAGGGATGACGTTCCAGTCTGTTCACAGAGTCTATTTGATGGCCTGCGTGCTCCTTTGAATATGATGTTAGCTTTGTGCATGCTAATGATAGGAACTGTTTTAAACTCCAGCCATAGGCAGTAGTGCGGCTACAAATGGTAAAAAAATCCCTCAGCCTGCATAAACCCGTAGCTAACAAACCACACAACATGGTCTTCATGACTGGAATGTGCCTTAGAAATGTTCATCAACACGTGTGATTAAACAGTCCCACACAGGATCTATAACTGCATACAAGAAGACAAAGAAAGATATGCAATCTTGAAGGTATTCTCCATAGCATATTGTTGCTCATTCTCCTTCCTGTTAAATTAAAAGGTCAAGCAAATAACTTCCTAGGGCACTTGCTGACACATGGCTTCCCAGAGCAATTATGACTATTAATCTTTAGCACAGCTGGTAGAGATTCCTAATGAGCATTTATACAAGCATAGAACAGATTAAATAGTTCATAAATTATGGAAGCATAAAGACTGCCATCTAATAATTAAGGCAGTGAAAATACTATAGACACTTGTGAAGGATGGCCCAGCCTTCTGAGCTCTGAGGCCCAAGGCACTGTGAAGTAGCCACATGATGCATCAAATGAGATGAGAACATCCTTAACAGAGCTCCTGTGAGAAAGCCTCCAATTAAACTAAATAACCCTGCTATGCCGACTGGCATTTCATAGCATGCGCAGTTATAGTTTGTTTGCTAGGCAAAGCATATTTGACAGATTCAATTCAAATCTGAAATGAAAAGTGTCTCTGCTTATTAGGAAAGGTTAGGAAAATGCACACGTCCTACATGCAGTTATAAAATAAGACACAGACTCCTAACAGTCACTGTTGCTCAGCCTTTTGGTGGCTGCTCTTTTGTATTTCAATGCGTGTTTGCATTTCAGTGGTGGTAGCCCTGAAGATCTGATTTATACCACAGAGATCGATAAGTAAAGGGGAGCCCTTTCTGCTAATTGTGGAACAGACCAGATACATAGTCCATTTCGGTCATGCTTTGTATAAAGCAGGGTAAAAACCCCATCATCTTCTGCCACATCAAGTATTTTGAGGAATGCAATGAAGTGTAAGGAAAAGGAGCAACAATTTCCTTGTGAATGATATGTTTAACACTCAGTCTTCCACAGTGTTACACCCTAGCCAAGGGATGGTAGGGAAGGGGGGGAAGGTCCTGTAGATATTTCCAAGTGGAAGAAGAGAAGGAAAATGGGAAGCAAAGAAAATAACAAGCCATCTCGGTTGAACTGTGGAAGTTAACTTTGTCCCCTACATTGTTAAAGGTCATTCCTTGTCATTTGTGCAAGCAGCTGGAACCATAAACACTCAATGATTTGGAGGTCACAGTCTTGGTAGCCATAGAGGCAGTTCAATAAAGTAACATGAACAAGTTTTCTCAGAATAAAGGGCATGCCTGAAAGTAGTAAATATGTATCATTCTGATTTAATATTAAAAAATAAGGTGAGATTATAACTGTATCATTGCCTTCCTCTCTTCTCATTAAAAGATTGATATTAGTGAGAAAATATTTTCCAATACTACAATAGAAGGTAATTAGCAATTTAATATCCCTTCCAGACCTAAGAAAAGGAAAGGTAGATGAGTTATTGAGTAATAACTTGTGAAGGAATATTGATTTGGATGGTAACGTGAATTTATCAAGGGAAAGAAATGAAAATAGAACCATTAAGGTAGGTCTGGAGAAATGGACAGAGAGGAGATTATTAAGTTATATAAAACAATAAATTTGAATAAAAATGCATACACTTTTGAGTGTATTTATTTCTGTATTTAGAGCTCTGTTGTGAGCGCAAGCATCGTGCTTGTGGGGTGGTCATACCACCATGCAGGACAAAGAAGAAGAGTGAGCTAAGGAGCCAGCATCAGATTAAATTGGGGAGGAATCTCCACAAGGCAACATAAACCCACAAGAAACTGAAAGAGACAACTTTGGGGGGAAACAACATAATGGTGGAACAAAGCAGCTACACAGTGGTAGGTTTAATTTCTCAGCAAGAAAAATAAGGAGACACAATAGGACCGAATGAAGACCCTGCAATAGATTTCACAATTTCTCCATCATAAAAGTAATCAGATGCTAACGTGTCAGCAGGCAGCAGGAATACATCAGAAAACACAGACAATGAAGAAAGCATCCCTAGGCAGCAGGAGGCCAGGAAATAGAACCAAACTTCAAGATTTCCACAGCTGATAACTGAAACAGATGCATTGTTAGGTAGCAAAAATGCATTGTTTGTTGGCTAAGATGCATCATTAGTGAAGAAAGCTCATAGGGTTAAAAGTAGAACTAAAAGCAAACGAAGACAGAAAGTGCTGCTGCCCACTGCTGTACAACTGTACAGCATATAGTATGTGCATGTATGTATAGGTGTGTATATGTGTGTGCATGTGTGTGGGTGTGTACACGTGTCTGATTGCCTGAATGATTTTTGGTTTGCACTGTTTCTGCGTGAAGGCAAATTGAAAGATATGTGGTTACAAATAAAGGTGATTTCATTGCAGCCTATGCTTGTTGCAACGATGCATGAGCAGCTGGCTGCACAGAATTAGCTTCATGCCAGAAAAGAACATAGTTGAGCTAGTGATCTTTAATTGCTAATGACAGATGAAAGTTAGATGAAGTATCTTACTTATTAAAATAGGATGGACTTTTCCCTGATCTGTGGTTAAGTGAAATAGCAGATTTACATTTTGCTATGATCTACCATCCTTTGATATCTTATGACACTGAATGAACAATAGAACAACTGACCACTGATTACTAGCCTCACAATATGTCGGTGGCTATCTCAGATCCTGGCTTTTAGATGTCATATGAGTCTCTGTAGAATCGCTGTTTTCATTTTAATAAATAAGCAAGTTCAGTGTTAGGATGTACAGAGGAAAGCTTGTTATTTGATGTAAAAGCAAACACCGCAGAAGACAGACAAAGAGATAAAGAACTTCCTCTCCTTCCCCACCTCCTCAGCTTTTAAATGTTTGTTTTCACCTTATCCCATTATTTTGTAGATTGTGATAATAAAAAATTAATATTTTGATCAGACACTACTGTAAATTGAAAGGACTGGGGAGAAAACATGACAGGGTCTGCTGACTCGTCCTTTCTCCTTTGTTGATTTCTCATCATTTTCATCTCTGCTTAAAATATTTCAGAGCAGTTCTTATTATTTATGCTGAGCAGTCTACTAAAGAAATGTGCAGTGAAATCTGGGGCCTATGGCACTCAATAAATAGCTACACCTACACCTATACTATATCTATACCTAAACCTAAATCTAAACCTAACTCTAAACCTATATATTATGGGTCAGGATCAAAGGGAGGGCTGGGACAGGGGACACTGTAGTGGGGGTCTGCTACAGGCCACCTGACCAGGGAGAGCAAGTGGATGAGGCCCTCTACAGACAGATAGGAGCAGCCTCACGCTCACAAGCCCTGGTCCTCATGGGGGATTTCAGCCATCCTGATATCTGTTGGAAGAACAGCACAGCATAGGCAGGCCAGGAAGTTCCTGAAATGTGTCGACGACAACTTCCTTCTCCAAGTGATAGAGGAGCCAACCAGGAGAGGAGCTATGCTGGACCTTGTTCTCACCAACAAGGAAGGGCTGGTGGGGAATGTGGAACTCAAGGGCAGCCTGGGATGCAGCGACCATGAGATGGTGGAATTCAAGATCCTCAGGGCAGTGAAGAAGGCGCACAGCAACCTCACTACCCTGGACTTTAGGAGAGCAGACTTTGGCCTCTTCAGGGACCTGCTTGGAAGAGTCCCATGGGATAAAGTCCTAGAGGGAAGAGGGACACAACAAATCTGGCTATTATTCAAGGATCACTTCCTTCAGGCTCAGGGGCGATGCATCCCAACAAAGAGGAAGGCAGGCAAAAATGCCAGGAGGCCTGCATGGATGAACAAGGAAGTCCTGAGCAAACTCAAACAAAAAAAAGAAGCCTACAGAGGGTGGAAGCAAGGACAGGTAGCCTGGGGACACTACAGAGACACTGTTCGCGAAGCCAGAGATCAGGTTAGGAAAGCTAAAGCCCTAACAGAATTAAATATGGCCAAGGACATTAAGGGTAACAGGAAGAACTTCTACAGGTATGTCAGCGATAAAAGGAGGACTAGGGAAACTGTGGGCCACCTCCGGAAGAAAGCGGGAGACCTAGTGACCCAGGATGTAGAGAAGGCTGAGGTACTTAACGAGTTCTTTACCTCAGTCTTCACTGGCAAGAGCTCAAGCCACACTGCCCAAGTTGCAGAAGGCAAAGTCAGTGACTGGGAGAAGGAAGAACTGCCAGCTGTAGGAGGAAATCAGGCTCGAAACCATTTAGAGAACCTGAAGGTGCACAAGTCCGTGGGACCTGATAAGATACATCCGCGGGTCCTGAAGGAACTGGCAGATGAAGTTGCTAAACCGCTATCCATCATATTTGAGAAATTGTGGCACTGTGGTGAAGTTTCCACAGACTGGAAAAGGGGAAACACAAACCCCATTTTTAACAAAGGAAATAGAAAAGACGTGGGAAACTACAGGCTGGTCAGTCTCACCTCTGTGCCTGGCAAGATCATGGAGCAAATCCTCCTAGAATCTATGCTAAGGCACATGGAAAACAAGCAGGTTATTGATGACAACCAACACGGCTTTACCAGAGGAAAATCATGCCTGACGAATTTGGTGGCCTTCTACGACAGAGCCACGGTGCTGGTGGTTAGAGGAAGGGCAACAGACATTATCTACCTGGACCTGTGCAAAGCTTTTGACACAGTCCCACATGACATCCTTGTCTCTAAGTTGGAGGGAAATGGATTTGACGGAAGGACCACTCGCTGGATAAGGAATTGGTTAGATGTCCACGCTCAAAGAGTGGTGGTCAATGGCTCAATGTCCAAGTGGAGACCAGTGACAAGTGGTGTTCCACAGGGGTCAGTACTGGGACCAGTGTTGTTTAACATCTTTGTTGGAGACATGGACAGTGGGATGGAGTGCACCCTCAGCAAGTTTGCTGATGACACCAAGCTGTGTGGTGTGGTGGACACACTGGAGGGAAGGGATGCCATCCAGAGGGACCTTGACAGGCTGGAGAGGTGGGGCCCATGCAAACCTCATGAAATTTAACAAGGCCAAGTGCAAGGCCCTGCATGTGGGTCAAGGCAATCCCAAGCACAAATACAGGCTGGGCAGAGAATGGATAGAGAGCAGCTCTGAGGAGAAGGACTTGGGGGTATTGGTGGATGAGAAGCTCAACATGAGCCGGCAGTGTGCGCTTGCAGTGCAGAAAGCCAACCGTGTCCTGGGCTGCATCAAAAGCATCATTAGCAGCAGATCAAGGGAGGTGATTCTCCCCCTCTGGTCTGGTCTCGTGAGACCCCACCTGGAGTATGTGGGGCCCCCAACATAAAAAAGACATGGACCTGTTGGAGAGAGTCCAGAGGAGAGGCACAAAATTAATCAAAGGGCTAGAGCACCTCCCCTATGAGGACAGGCTGAAAGAGTTGGGGTTGTTCAGCCTGGAGAAGAGAAGGCTCCAAGGAGACTTAATAACAGCCTACCAGTACCTGAAGGGGCCCTATAGGAGAGATGGGGAGGCACTCTTTATCAGGGAGAGTAGTGAGAGGACAAGGGCTAACGGGTATAAGCTAAAAGAGGGTATAAGCTAAAAGAGGGTATAAGCTAAAAGCTTATAAAAAAAGCTTATTAAAGAGGTATAAGCTAAAAGCTAGACTAGACATTAGGAAGAAATTTTTCACTATGAGGGTGGTGAGACACTGGAACAGGTTGCCCAGGGAAGTTGTGGATGCCCCATCCCTGGAGGTGTTCAAGGCCAGGCTGGATGAGGCTTTGAGCAACCTGGTCTAGTGGAGGGTGTCTCTGCCCATGGCAGGGGGCTTGGAACTTGATGATCTTTAAGGTCCTTTCCAACCCAAACCATTCTATGATTCTATGATTCTATGATTCTATGATTCTGTTATATTAGCTTTCCATAAAACAGAACAACAACAACAAAAAAAACCAAACCAAACCCATACTAAAACAGTGTAAGCAAAAACATTATAAAGACTTTTGTAATACCAATATGGTGACGATATATATATAATATCATTATAAGCACTTTATATAAGCGAGCAATGTGATCAACAAAAGAGCAAAGAAAGACAAGTGGCTTTTAAAGGTTTTAATTAGTACTTATGCCAATACTTCATTGGTATGAGAAAACATGCAAACAGGAACTCAGTCATATAATCTGTAGGACAAAGAGCAGAAAACAAGTTGCAAAGGTCTGAAAATAGGCAGGACATACTGCCTAACATGAAGGACGCTGCCACAGATGAAGGATGGCCAGGAAACTAATAGCAGGATAAGCACCACCAGGAGCAGATGATTCCCTTTTGGCAAGGGGCAAGTAGTAGTAAGGCTGTGTTTTTTGACATCTCTTGTTGGGGAGCATTTCACACTCAGTCTCATCCTCAGACACAAAAACTGAGTAACAGAGATGTGATATTGGCTCCTTGTTATTGCACATTCACAGCTAACTAAGGATATGATTGTTAAAGACTGTTAATTTGCATGCATAGTTAAATGTAGTGGAAAACATTGACTAACCATTTCCAAAAAGTGAGTTAGTTGCTAATGACACATTAGCCCGGTAATGTTTTGTTTTAAACCTTAAAGGTGTTTTGATTTGTCAGTCTTCCGCTTTTTAACAATTTAGATCACTTTTCTCAGGGAGAAAAAGAAAAGAAAAGGAAATAACACTTCTGAAATAAGGGTACACTTACAGTTTTTCCATAACCCATGGTCAGTTGGTGTGGACTGGATCGTGTCCTCACTGCTGCCAAGTGTGAGCCATTATTCCACAGTTACTTTATTCTGCAGCAACTATTGAGGTCAACTTCCCAACTAAAAAATCCTTCAACCTCTGTTTGCAAACAAATATCTTCCTTTTAATAACAAAAAAAAAGTAATATATTCTAAGGAAGCAACTTACACATACCGCTTTTTTTTTGCCTATTACATGGGGGATTGGATGCTCTTCTTTGAAGCACAGTTAAGCCCAATTTAGTGCATAGGCTGCAGCCACAGTCCTCTTACAAAAAAATTCAACATATTTCTTAAATTAGTGTGATTTAAAGAACTAATCTGCTTTTAAAGCTTGACTGTCAAACTTCTCCTTTCCTAACAGTGACTCCTTCCATGTAAACTAAGCTGGGCAAATAAAAGCTATTATTCAGATACTGTAACAGAAAAATATTATGAAATCCATTGAATAAAGTATATGGCAAGTTCACCACACATTTTAGCTAGGAATGACCAAATGTCATCCTTTAATGTCAAGTGAAGACACCATATTAAAACCAGATTTGTCCTGATACTAGCAAAGATCTATAATTCAGCATTGACTGGAAAGTCAGCACATACAGAGAAGGTTGTCATTAAATGCTTCACAAATACCTTTGCTATAATTAACATTAGCATGCTCTTCCCATTACCAAGTCTGGGGAGTTTGCATAATGTTTTCTAGTTGCAAGGGCAGAATGTTAACAATCTGCAGAGTGATCGCCATAATGAGACATCAGAAAGAACACCAGGAAGGTTAATAAAATACTGCTGCTGAAGCAGAGCTGCCCAGCAAGTTAACAGAGGCAGTCCACTTAGAGCTTGTGCAACAGTAATGCACCATGATGTCACCACTTAAATACATAAACAAGGGAGATCTGCCTTTCCACTAGGACAATCCACAAAGTATCTAATTTTCTTTCTGTTCCACAGGGAAGAGGGATGTCCCTCTATCAGTGACTATTTCTGCAGGCCTCCACACCACTGGTATAGCCATGACTATTAATTCCCTTGAACTTCAGCAGAAGAAACTGTTCTGTCAATCTGAGAAAATTAGAAAGAATGATATCCAACTTCTTCACTAGCTGTATCAAATTTCATAATCAGAAGAAAGCAGTTAAAGATGCTTCTTGAGCAAGGAAAGCAATGCAAGCGGATGTAGTCTTTGTTGCGGGGTTTGCAGTACATAAAACTTAGTCTCTGTTCATAAATCCCATTAATGCTTTTTGCAGAAAACTTGTTTCTCTGTGTCTACAGCAGTATGAATAACGTGGCACAAGCTATTCATGAGCCTTTTGAGTGTAAAGGTCTGAAGACTGTTATAAATGGTCCTAGCTGAAGGTACAACTGCAAATCTGATAGCAGCTCTGCATTACAGGCATCATTGACAAAAGCTGAGGTTTTGCCAGGTGGGTACAAAAGTCATAGAGAGAGCAGTCCTCTTCTGAAATCCATCTGACCTCTCTCCCCAGTGAAGCTTTCTGACTGACTCTTCTTCAGAACACAGCTTCTCTGTCTCCAAACACCACTTTGCAGGGATAATCAGAGCTCCATGGCTGGTCACAGCACTCTGGCAGTGCAAATTCACAGAGGCAAAATAAAAAGAGTGTGCTTGGTGTTCCTTGAAGAGCTACAGACACATCGAGATTCATGCTTCATTGAAGGCACTCCTTAGTTGACTGACCCTGAGGAACTGGCCAAAGGCCTTCCTGGTGAAAAGTTTATCCATTATAAGAGAAAGAGGAAATTTCTGGAGTGAAAGAAGTCATTTTTTTTTTCAAGATAAAATGCAGCATAAAGGATAAAACCATGATCTGGAAGGGTAAAAGAGCACTACTAATAGCATAAGCAACTAAGCCAGGCATGTCTGGCAAGTGGGCTTACCACTGCCTGCAAATTTTTAGTTGGTTGTTTGCTCAGACCTTGACACATAGGTCTTTTATTGAGTTTTGAGCTGCACAAATGCTGTGCTGCTAACACGGTGCTACTGGTAGTCAGCCTGTGTGTAACGCAGAGCTCAAACTAGCCTCACAGAAGGGAGTGACATCCAAAATGTGTCCTCTTCACAACTGGCAACCCAAGAAGTGCAACATAGGTGTAAACTCTGAAAAAATGGGACGTGTGGTGAAGGAAATGGAAAAATATAATAAACAAAGTGTATGGTTAAAAGGGAGAAGGAAAAAGCTGTGCCAAATCTTGAGAGGAAAAAAAAATAGGGACAAAGCAACAAAAAAAAAAGCCATGTCTTGCATATGAGGCAAAGGTAGAGCTAGAAATCACAGTTTAAAATCTGAGAGCTGATGGGTTTCTTATGTGCTGTAGTGAAATACCTTTCCCTGCTAACTTGTCTCTGAAAGCTACCGTAGTGTAGAGGGGACATTTTCTCTGTCATATGTGGGAGCTGACTGACCAATGTCCTGACGCAGAAAGAAGCCAACTGGTCTCAGCCACGCGGTCAATGATTCTGCTTCTGAGATCTTTCATTAGCCAACAGCAGCCACGAGGAAGGGAAAAGGAGAAGCAGAAGTTTCATTCTCAAATGAACATGAGGGTTATGAGACTTGACAAGGGGTGGTCGCCCTACCAATTGTGAGGAGTCACTTCACAGAAGCCGTTCTGTTTACCTCTGTTTCGCCCACAGTGAAAGCATAACAAGGGTTGGTAAGAGGTCACCAGCTGAATTCAAAGTCTAAGGTTAGGTCAGATGAAAAGACAAGACACTTGTACTGATTTATTTGATTCACCTACCAATTATTTGAGGGCTTATACACACTCTCATACAAAGACAAGATGGTTTCCTTGTAATGTTTAACAGAGCTCAATCTCTACTTTTTCTCTGCTTATTTATGTTGGAAATGTCATTCTGCTCAGTAGTATATATACAGCAAAACAAAACATCTAGAAGAAATCCACACCAAAAAAACCCTCTTAGTTAAGAGGGACTTGCCTAGGCCAAAGAAAGTGTATGTGATTCACCTCTGTTTTATTAAGTGAGAATAAGCCCAATTGGAAAAGCTCAATTAGCTGCACATCAGCACTATTTATGCCAACTTACACTGGCCTTTGTTCAGTGCATTTTTCAAGGACTGCCTTTTTCACTTCCAGAGAAAAAGTATTTCATTTGACTACAGTTCCCTCTCTTTTTATTGCCTTTTTTTCACTTTCTTCTCTTACCTTTTTTTCTATTAGACCCAGTAGTATCACCCTGTGCTGAGGATGTCGGTTTTTCGGTTTTCAACCTTCTGTCTACTTTGTCTTCCATCATCAATGTGTGTTTGTTGCTGCTGGGCTGCTTGTTGTGACTAATCTGTATTCTGGTGTGCTCATCCTCATCCAGCATACACCCCTCTGCTGCCCGCTGACTTCGGTCTGCATTTGGCTGTCTCAGGGAGATGGTCCCCAGCATGTGCTCTAATTACTGCTTTTTGCTTCAGCTCGTCTTGTTTCCAATGCTGGTTCACTTACATGTAATTTACCTGACAGTTTTTTGCCAAAGTATCCCGTAACCAATGCATGCCACTGTCAATGTCCTCACATGCTTCTTGTTTGGTGGATTTGCTTCTTCACTCTGGTTTTCAGTCTTTACTGGTATACATACACTCCTTTAACTAGTCACATTTCTCCCTCTCAAAAGCATCTTCATTTGCCTGCTCCAGAAATACATTTTCTTTGTCCTTTCTGCTTTGATCTTGATGTAAATTACGTATTTGTATAATTATTTTCTCTCTGTCTGAGGGAAAAATTCTGGTTGCTAAGCAATAGTTGTCTCAATATTAAAACCTCATAGCAATTCAAATTTAGAATTTTAATCAGTGATAGCTAGCATGTAAGTTAAAAGAAGGTTCTTTTAGTTCTGCTAGTAAGCAGCAACAGGGTGTCCAGCTTTACTGATGTTTCATTCCTTACAAAATAAAATCTAATCCAGGTGCTGCCTGATTTAAAACCACTGTAATTCTACAGACTAGAGTTTGTCTGATAGAGAAATTGGGACATCAGCTGGTCTTGGGCTCTCTAGATGTTCTTCCTGGAGTGGTTCTTACTGTAATATCTGAAGATATATGTAAGTGCAATGCTGAACACTGTTGGAACTGAGCTGCCAACTGCTTTTTTGTCTAAAAAGAAAAAATACCATAACTTGACTTCTTCGGAAATTAGAGGCAAGTATTGTAGGTTTATCTCCTGCAGCTGAGCTTCTGTTTATGCCAGCCCTGATACACCACTAGCCATCAACTCCAAACTAATTAAATGGACCCCACTATTACAGTTAAATGAGACTATAGAAAACATGGAAGGATCCCTGTTTAAATAGCCTCTAAGTCTTCCCTTTGCTCATAAATAGAGAGGTGCTACTCTCCCTTCCCCTACACTTGTTTCTCTAACCATTTCTGTGACACTTCTCAAAAGCTTGAAGAAAAAAGGTCATATTTTGAATCTTGTCACATGCCTGTCACAGTCTGGATCAGAGAATACAAAGGAAATACCAGAAATTTCTGTATCTCCAGCCAGAAAATTATTCACAGGCAGAGAAAGGCCAGTCTCGCTTTCAGGTGTCAGCTTCTGTCAGGAAGACTTACCTGCACTCGCACTACCCACATGCCCCAGCCAGGCATCAGCCACCCTCAGAACGTAGCGAGGAATTTGGATCTCATTTTTGAGGGAGAGTGGCCAAGGGTCAGACTTCAGACTTCAATGTTGTGGCTGAATGCAGTAAGCTTGTAATAATTCTCTCATCTTGGATGTTACTCACTGACCTGCTCCATCAGAAACCAGATGTCATATTATCATATCTTGTCAATGCTGAGCTGAACAGGAATGCAGAACAGTTGGTAAAATGGTGGACAGATTGCAATGCCCATGAGGAATCCATACTTAATAGGCCTTTAGTGTCCACACTTTGGTGGCTTATCTTTCTTGCAGCTCAGGAATGCTCAGCTTTTTGTCTCACAGTATTTCCCAGATGTTTTCCTTACTTCATTTTAATTTTAATGCAGATTAATGTTCCTCGTAAGGGCAGTGAACTTGACCGAATGCTTCTTTATTCATGAGACAGCATATCAGGTCCTTTTGCAACTGTTTTCCTATGTCACTGGATGAAGAGTGGACATAAACACATCTGTCTGTCATATCTTAGCTGCTGAAACAATCTTCAGAATGAGCAGAAAATGCCATCAGAAAAATATATCACTATAGAAAGCATATTGCAATTTCTTGCATCACACAAACAGGGTGCTCTCTCTGAGGATGAGGGAACTGCTTTTGAGTTGACATTATCTCCACTCCTCCTTTCTTCCTGTGCTCAACTCCACTCCCAAATCCTCTTCTTGATCCCCCTGAGCAGCACAGGGGGTGGGCACTGGGGGTTGTCTCTGCCTCTCCTTCTGCCTCATACTTTTTCCCAACTCCAGGATGGAGTCTCACCCGTGGGACAGAGTCCTTCATGAACTCTCTAGCATGGGATTCTTCCCATGGGCTGCAGTTTCTCACAAACTGCTCCAGTGTGGGTCCTCCACAGGGTCATTAATATTGCCAGCAAACCTGCTCCAGTGTGGGCTCCTCTTCATGGACCACTGATCCAGCACAAGCTTCCCACAGGGTCACAGCCTCCTATGGGCATCCAGCTGCTCTGGTGTGGGGTCCTCCCCATGGCTGCAGGTGGAGATCTGCTCCATCACTGCCTCCCCATGGTTGCAGGTGGAGATCTGTCCATGGCTGCAGGTGGAGATCTGTCCGTGGCTGCAGGCCCCCAGCTGCCTCACCATGATCTGCACCATGGGCTGCAGGGGAACCTTTGCTCTGGTGCATGGAGTACCTCCTCCCCTCCTTCTCCACAGACTTGGATGTCTGCAGGGCTGTTTCTCTCACATATTCTCACCTCTCTCTCCCAGCTGTTGCACTGCATTTTTTACCCTTTATTCACTGTGTTAACACAGAGGTGCTGCCATTGTAGCTGATAGGCTCAGCTTTGGCCAACGGTGGGTCTGTAATGGAGCCAACTGGAACTGGTTCCATCCAACATGGAAACAGCACCTGGTGTTTTCTCACAGAAGCTACTCCTGCAGCCCCCTCAAGCCCCCAAGCCCTTGCCATGTAAACCAAATTAATGATGTTAATGAAAAGCTTTTGAAAATAAACTCAGCATAAAACTATTTTTTTTTTTTACATTATGGGTTCAGATGCCTTGTTTCCGTAATCCTCTTGCTGTATTTGTGAAGTATGAAAGAAAAGGAAACATCCAAGACGCAATATTTTTTCTGGACTTCTGCAACCCCAGTGTATGTAGAGGACATTTGTAGCTTCACAGAGACTCTTCTGTGAGATATCAGGCTCTGATTAATTAATTTTATTTTAATTTAATGTATTTTAATTTAATTCAAAGCTATTAAATTTAATTCCATGCCAGTCCAGATCAGAATGACACAAGGGTATTTCTACAGAATGAAAGAAATTATCTTGGACCCGTTTTTTTCCTGGGGTGCAGACATTATCTCTCTCTACAGTGCTTCACAAGCCTCCGACTCAGAATTCATGTCACTTTTAGTATTATTCACGTGAGTTGTCCAACTTTCTTCATAGAAATAGGGGTATCTGCAGTCTCTGCCCATTGTAATGGAGAGGATTTCAGTCTAGCCCAGTGTCACTGGGTCAGGAAAATAAATTGGGGTGCAGAGATCATAGTATGTAGAATATTATATATGTACATACAATGAAAATGAAGAACTGCAATGGTATCTGTTTGCTGGGTCAAATCTGTTCAATGAGGAATCAGCACTGGTATTAGGCATACATGGGAAAGAGAAGAAGTGCTGATGGGAAAATGAGAGGGAGGTGTGTTTAGCTGTGTATTCACGACAGATCATTCTTTACAGAAGGTATGTGATTAGGTGCTGCACTTTGCCTGCTCACTCCAGCACTGCACTTAGTTTCCCAAGTGAGGTGTCCCTGAAAAACCCCTGAGCACCAAGGTGTTCCCTCAGTTGAAAGTTAAATGTATGCTCAAAGACTTTAAGTACTTGGACTTTAGGGAAGAACTGAAGTCACAGAGAGATCAAGGCTCTGCTGGTGCTTGGCAGAAGGACAGTTGAACCGCTCACCTGGAGGCCAACTGACACTTCAGACTTACATGTTCTGTAGGCATCCTGGAGCTAAATATTAAGCTCTAGGTGAAAAGAAGCATAGAAGCATAAAAATGTCTTTCAAGTCACATACTCCATCACATACTGTCCTGAAAAGACTTGTGTTCCAGAGTTTGGAAAAGTTTATTTAGCTCAACTGGCACATCATCAACTCCAGTTTTATTTATTTGTAGTTATATCAGTAATAGTAACAGCTATAATAATAATGAAATAAATATAAAATAGAAGTAAACATACAAATACAAGTAAAAACCTTCCCATTAACTGAGACAGAGGAAATGTTTTTTTGTAAAACTTTATCTTATGAAGAAAAATAAACAACCCTTAAACTATGTACTACTGCCAAGACTTTATGAGGAAATCAAGAAGTGTGTTTTATAAAAGGAAGCATAGAATGAGATAAAAGCATGAAGTACCAATTCCAGATAATGCATCCTGTAAAGAACAGATTTGGTAGGATAGCATCTGGTCCATCTGGAGAAGAAGTTCAGAGTGGCAAATACAAACCACTGGACTTTGGCCAGTGTATTGACTCCAAAGAAAGCAGAGCCATAACACACTTTGGTCCTCTTGTGTCAATTTTATTAATCCTCTTTGTCAGGATACAACTTCACACGTCACACTGTCTATTTAGAAACAAAGAATCACAGGAGTGGTTTGAGCTGGAGGGGACCTCAGAGATCATTGAGCCCAGCCCCCCTGCCGTGGGCAGGGACACCTTCCACTAGCCCAGGTTGCTCAAAGCCTCATCCAGCCTGGCCTTGAACACCTCCAGGGATGGGGCATCCACAGCTTTTCTGGGAAACATGTGCCAGTGCCTCATCACCCACACAGGAAAACATTTCTTCCTTATGTCCAATATACATACACCTGCTATCCATTTAGAACTGTTGCCCCTTGTTCTGTCACTACAGGACCTGGTAAAAAGACTAGTAACCTTACTCTTTTGGTGATTTTCATTCCTCTGTTTTCCTTGCCTTTTCCTGAAGGACTTTCCAGATAAGATTCCATCCAGTCCTTCCAACCAAATTTAACTGCAGCTATACACTGCAAATTTCAGAGGGGTCAGTAACACTGTTTCATATTTTATCTAGTCCATGAACTTCATTAATAGTGACCTCTTTCATTAGTTTTCATGCATATTTATTTAGGTTCATAATGACTTACTGTCTTTCCTGTTGTATTTACCTACTTCCTTAACCCAAGTCAATTAACATCATATTCACTTTGTAAAGTGGTCAAATATTTGAAATCTGCATTCACTACAATGAAAGTCTTCCATTCATAATGCTTCCTGCTGAACGTTTTATGTTGAATTCAGAGATAGAAAGGTTGCATGAAGAGGAAAAAAAAAATGAAAGCAAAGACTCTAGGTACCCGGAGAACATTCTTAACAGTATTACAAGTATTCAGAACTAGAAAAAAAGAACGCAGTTCTAATTCTCAGTATGATATCTATGACCAACTGGTAATTGTAACCCCCAAGTCTTAGTGAAATTAATAAATGTGAGCTAAAAATTGATGGACCAGAATATAACTGTGTTACTGTAAAATATTTAAAAGCTGCTGACACTTCATTAAATATTTTGATGCTTTCTTTTTTTAAAAAAATCCTGCTTTTGCTTTTGCTAACACATTTTACATTTTTCTCAATATCTCCTTCCCAGCCGGTATCCACCACATTACCACCATGCTATAACACCTAATTAACTGCAACAATCAAAGATAATATTCATAAAACTCAGCCTTCTGAAAGAACGATTTCTGTTAAAGACTCCATCAGCTCTTTCTGATGAAATCTCTTTCCTCCGTTAATTCCCAATTCTCATAAATACAAATTTATCCTTAATGCAGAGCCTTGTGCTGACTCTCAGCTTGTCATGGTGAATGTGCCTCTTTGTGTTGTGCTTGCTTGAGCTGATTCTGAGTTCTGCCTACTTGTTTGCTCTGTTTTTTCTGTTAATCTTCAGATTTCTCAGGCATAACTACAGTGTTGCAATCAATGAGCATGACAACTGCCTCCTTTTTGCCAAATTTCAGATGTCTCATCAAAGGCCAGTTCTGAATCTTTCACTTCACCTTTATTGCCTCAGATGCAAAATGCGGCTGATCTCTTATCAGCCTTGCGAAACTGTAAAATCAGCTCTTCAGGATGAAATCAATTACAAACTACTCTGTATTTCCAGTCTTCTCTTTGTAGCCTCTCCATCACATATTCCACATTTTGAGTTTAGAAAACAGTTAACATGTTTTCACAATGCAGCTTCAAAGTCAAGTTCCTCTCTCTGCTTTAAGCTATAGCTAATAAATACAGCAAATGTTTCAACAGACTTTCTGCTGTCATCTGGAAAAACACAGATGGAAACGGTATTTGAAATCCCTTCCAATGACCTCTCTGCTTCTATGGAGTTTCAGCCTAGGCACACTGCGTTGTCTGGGGATGTTTAGTCTGTTCAGGGTATTTTTCACCTTTACCTATCTACCATATAATGCTCAGGAATCACCACAATGCACCAGCTGATAAACATCAATTTTGTTTGTCTGTACCCCAGATGTTCTTCTTCAGCTGCACACTGTGTTCCTCCTTTACTTCCTGTGAACCCCTTAAAATAAAATATCCAGCAAAGTGATTAGAGATGTAAGTCGTTTGATCAAACAAAAGCTTAGCAGGTCTTGACAGCTAAGGCTGAGGTCTGAGGCTGAAGAGTCATAAGCCATAATAAAATAAATGAGGAGTCACCAGGATCTCAGCAGAAAATGCTTCTAGTTCCTGAAACAGCTGCCAAAGGGTAGGGGGTTTCCAAAGGGCAAGGGTGAGCGAAGCAACTTCCACTGAGTTAATTAGGAAACATTATTGAAACTGTTTGAAAGATTCTTGACCAAGTTTAGGATTCCAAGGAAAAGCAATTAAAAGATGTATAAAAGGGAATAATAGAGTCCTTTTAAGAGGGGAGACCAGATCAAACACCAGGAAAAAAATGAACTAGAGGAACAGATGTTCAGCTGGAGTTCAGGAGAATCAGAAGCACAGCCTCTCTCCATCCACAGTAGCCTTTGTCAAAACCTTCTACACCTGATTTCACATTAGAAGAATGGAGCTTTGGATGTATTTCTTCCTTTTCCCCTCAATTTCTTTAGAAATAGGGAATTAGAAAAACAATAACAAACACAAAACTTGCCTTTTGTGCTAAACAAAACAGAACAACAAAACCAGTCTTTTTATCCTCTTCAATCTGCTCTCTTTTTTGCCTGCAGGGATTGTTTCAGCTCACAATTCAATTGGGCCAGGTGGGAAGAAAAAATTAGTGGTAGACAGGTGTTTTTCAGTAAATGCATGCTTGGTTTTGTACCTGAAAATTAATGTAGAAGGAAATTATTACTATAAAATAAAAAACCAGATAGATGGGTAGAAAGACAGACAGACAGACAGATAGATAGATAGACAGATAGATATAAAAGCTGTTGTTCCTTATGACTCAAAAAAGTTACATAGAAATTTAATCATTTAATACAATCTAATATTAACCCTAAGAATCTTGTCCAGTAAAACCTGAAATAAAAGAAATATGCATATTAGTTGTATATATGATCCAATGGCTATATCTAAAAAGAAGAAACATAAAAATCTTAAAATAATATCTCAGTCACACATTATTATGAAGCACAATAAGCAGCATTTCAGGAAAGAAGCAATATTTCAGGAAAGGAGTAAAGCAGTGATTAGACTTGGGGCAAACAGATATTTGTGCTACTATGTAGATACACTACAGGAAAACTACAGCTGGTGGAGGTCTGCCTTATTTAAATACTTTATCTACTTTTTTTTTCACAGCTCAGAGGATTTTGTCCATATCCTCCCCAAAATTCATTAATCTGACACTGCTGAAAGCAACAGAGTTCAACTGAACTCTACGTGGGAAGAACCTGTCACTAAGTAACAACTCAATATGACTCAAAATTGTTTCTGATTTTCTTTTGTTTATTCAGCCACTTACTTTTCCAATAGATTTTCTTTAACTGATTTAATATTTCTTTTCAAATCATTGTTGAGCTCCCCAAAATATATTAGTTGGTCGATAAGACCTCTATTCCACCAAGAAGTAAAATTAAAAGAAACAAGACTAAGTGAAATACTTCAACTAACTTACCATTTAAATTAAAATGTGACATTATATGTGCAGGCTTCAAATCTGAAGGGTCAAAACGAGCAGGTAGTTGAAAACTTAGTGCAGCAACAGCTTGTCCACACACCTGAACAAATCCCCAAAAAAATGGTTTTGCTATCATTACCAATGCATTACAAGTAAACATAAATACATAAAAGAGACCACTGAAGCATATCACAAAGACAATACTCCTTGCCACTTCCCCTTTGTCCTTCATAAGAGCAGTCTAAGGCACCACAGCTTTGACCTGGTGAACAAATCTAATGTCATATGCAACTAACGTTGCTTACTGAAGTCATGTCAAATTAATTCCCTGTTCGGGGCTTTGCAATTGATTTACTTTTTCCTGGCCTGTCAAGAAAGATTAATCACTTGAGAGAACAACAATAGAAGTAGTAAAGTCAATAGCATATGACAGAGAAGGTGCATTGAAATGATGATTTAGCAAGTTCAGACTATAAAATGGATTATTTGAATCAAAAAGAGCTCAAACACAGTTTGGATTTCATGTCTGTGCAAGACCATACAAGGAATGGAAAAAGAAGTCCTTGCTCAAAATAAGCAGGAGGGGAATGTCTTCAGCTCCACTCTTCCCCTGAAAGATAAGGGCTGGAGAAATCACTACAGGATGGAGACAGCTTTGTGTTGGCCAGTTGTCTGTTGGCACTTCTTACACTGGGCAGAGAGAGCACGGCACAGCTCTCGGGTCACCCTCTGTGGACACAGAGAGCACTTGTTTTCTTGGAGTTCTTGTGCACACATACCCACAAGCACAGAGATATTTTCCAGGCTGTAAATAACGGCAAATTATTCTGTGAATTAGGTGCTGCTTGTCCAAGAAAAAAAGGCAGACCTTTTTTAGCTATCTCGCCACTTTCATGGATATTGGCATTGCAATAATCAAAACAGAAAGAGAGAAATTTTGCTTCTGCCCTTTGATGATTGTAAATGATGGCAGTCTCTCAGTCTCTAGTTATTCTAACAAAACATTGGCAGTTCTCCTTCAAGCCTTATAGTATCTGTCCCTTAACACAAATGGACTCGCTGCTGTGGGCAATCATTATGTTGGAAGTGGTTAACACAAATAAATTGAGACATCAGAAGACTCTTGCCCTATCAGACTATCAGGAAATACATAGTCTATCCTCTGGGCTTTCACATTATCAGTACATATGTATTTTGTTCAGAAATTGCTGGAAGACCTCATCTTGTTATTTTTTTTAATTAACCTAAAGGAGGGAAAGCAAATCGAAAAATGTTGAGGAGAAAATACCTGTAAGCAATACCAAACAAAAAGGTCTGACCCAGCTATGTCTAGAATTGTCAGATTAGTCTTCCTTACTCCCTAGAAGCAAACTGTAATTCAACGTGTTGCACTGCAGAATGTCCGTAGGATGTTCCCTGGGAAAACTACTGACAAGTAGTTCACCTTAAATAAAAAGTTAAAAGGGACATTTTTCTCTTTTATCAGTTTTACTTGCTGGTATTACATTTCTCTCTTATATGGATAAGTGATATAGAGTATTACAGAAAAAAAAATCCAAATAAGTAAATGTGTCTTATTTCTTTGATGCTGTTCTAGCTGTGCTTAGCAAAATACTAGTGTGCTCTTTTTTAATTAATAAATGGCTCCTTATTTTCTGCGTCACGTGCAATTTCACATGTAACACAGCTCCCTCAATGTACTCTTGTTCTTACATATGAATGCCTGTAAAACAGATTCAGGCCCAGCTGCTTCCAGCTATGGACGATCTTCATGGTACAAACACAAGGAAGTCAGTTAAATCAAATGCTAATCTGTCAACACATTTAGTTACAAAGACTGCTACAGAAGCTGCAGCTTACAACAGAAAAATCAATGGAGTGTGCCTTCAAATGTTTACTGTCAAACACATGCTCAAACAATATGCACAATTGTGGTTGTATTTATTAGAAACAGACATGGACTTTGACATGCATGCTAAATAACTCCATTGGCACAAAGGAAAAAAACTACTAATCACATTGAATACACAGATACTTCACATCCCTTGCTCCGGACTAAGACAACATGCTCCCAGATGGATGGACAACCAGCCAGGCAAAACAAAAATTGATTGGAAGAGAGAAGTTTCCACGGTAGTGGTTACTGAGTTGTACCCAGAGGCTGATGACAAGTGGGGTAAGCAGGGGTCTGTCCTGCGATGTGCCTTGTTTAACATCTTCACTAATGACATGGAGTAAGTGAAGGAGAGCCGCTGTGAGGTTTGCAGATAATGCTAAACGGGGGGGGGGAGGGGGGGGGTGTGGGCAGTTGATATGTGAAAGAGGAGGGCTGCCACCCACAGGGACCAGAACAGGGAAGGGATGAATGAGCTAAAAAAAATCACATCAAATTTAGTAAGGACAAAAGCCCCGAGCAAGAGAGGGGATTATACACTCTGCTCAGTACTTGTCAGACTACAGCTGTGTTCTGTGTCCAGTTTTGAGCCCCACAAGCCAAGAAAGACATCAACAAAACAGAACAAGGTAAGGGCAGGCCACCAAAGAGTGGGGCTGGAGCCCTGCGAGGTCAGGCTGTGGGGCCAGAGCTGGTTCAGCTGGAGTAGAGATGATTGTGAACTGGCTGGAGAAAAGAAGCCAGAGAGTTGTGGTGAATGGGATGGAGTCTAGTTGGAGGCCTGTATCTAGTGGATTCCCCCAGGGTTCGGTACTGGGACCTGTGCAGTTCAATATATTCATCAACGACTTGGATGAGGGAATAGAGTGCACCCTCAGCAAGTTTGCTGATGATACGAAACTGGGAGGGGTGACTGACACGCCAGAAGGCTGTGCTTCCATTCAGCGAGACCTAGACAGGCTGGAGATTTGGGCGGGGAAAAATTTAATGCAATTTAACAAGAGCAAGTGTAGAGTCTTGCATCTGGGCAAGAACAACACCAGGTTCCAGTATAAGTTGGGTACTGACCTGTTGGAGAGTAGTGTAGGGGAAAGGGACCTGGGGGTCCTGGTGGACAGCAGGATGACCATGAGCCA
>WKFP01013851.1:91008-123934 GCA_011057875.1 Pterocles orientalis
GCACTGTTAGGCTTTTCTTTTTTTTTCTTTTTTTTTTTTTTTTGTAGTTCAAAATTCCTGCAGAAATAAGACATGCCCTGTATTGCGATAGCACATCAATTTTCCGGCCCATTCAGTTCCTGTGACTGGGACTGGATCTTATTATCTTATTTGGGTTCCCCTGTCTCCCAACATTGTCCCTCTGGGCATCCTTGCGGGTGTGCAGACGAGCTTATATCGTATAACTCACACAGAGCTCGAGTGTTAAATGGTACGAAGACTTACAAAAAATGGCATAATTTAAAAGAGAGGGGGGAAATAGGTCTATCTTTTTCCTGTTATGAATGAAAAAGTGTTTACAGTTCAAGACAGAATTAAAAAAAAAATAACAAGTGACACTAAGCACAGATATTTGGTAGATTTATTAGCCTACATTTTAAAGACTTTGCTGCAGGAGGGATTTTGCATTGTAACTCTAGCCAGATTAGGGAAGAAAAGAAGAGGTCAATCAAAAGAAAATTCTGCAATTTTTCCAGATAGTTGCATCCTTTGCTTTCACCCGTGGGAGACTATATACAGTATAAGGGAGAAGAGAAAGGACAAAAGAAGACTTTGAGATATATTTTACAAAGGTACTAATTTTGAAAAGAAATAACTCAAATTCAGGAAAAAAAGTGCAAAGAAATGTCACAAAATATCTAGATAAAAATGTTGCATAATGCAGTATGCTAAGAGCTACTATTCAACCCATGAGTTTTATAAAATTTAAATTGTTAAAATAACACTTACTTACACCAGCTGAAAACACATTCACAGATACTTTGTAAACTTCAAAACCTTGCCTTTTGTTATAAATAATATCTCAATCTCTATCTCTATCTTTTTTTTTTTTTTTCCGGGGACTGTTTTTCCAAAATAAGGATGAAAGCATCACATTCAGGAACAAGAAAATTTGAATAGTATTATGGAAAAGAGCAAAACGGCTGATGTTTACAGAAGTGGAGAAAACAGTAAAAATCTTTTCCATTAACTTCAGCAGGTTTTGCATTAGATTCACAGATCAAATTATTGCAATGGATTTACAGCAAAAGTGGGAGGACAAACAGAAACAGGTATTTCTAACCATCTTCAACAAAGAACAAAAAAACCTGGAAACAAAACATATAGATTTAGCTTGAGAATAAAGGTTAGATAAGCACTGGTGAATTAATATCTCCTTCTTCAGAGAATATGAGGAAATTTTACCATACAGTGAAGTCTCTGCTCCTGTGCTGTGCAAAGTGCTGTGCTGTACAAAGTTTTACCACAGAGCTTTGTAAGAAGCAAAAAGATTATAGTGTGTCATTGTGATTTATACAGGATTTATGACCTCAGGCCACTCACGACTGCATCACAAAAAAACAAAAACAACTCTTCATTAAAACCACTTTTCTGGATGGAATTTTGTCCAAATACAGACCAAGTAATCCTTTCTCCACAGCCTCATTACCAGTCCATATGTTGAATTCCCAGGAGCACTGAACAAAAGTAGTTATATTTTTCACAAAATGGATTGCCTCCTGTGTACTTTCCCAGAATTGCTAGTGGTTGTTTAGTTTGAAATGCAACAAAAAATTTTCAGGTAATTTAATGTGTATCAATTTTTACTTGGGAGACAATGTGGTCTCTTTGGTCCTTACTGTGAATATTCCACCATAATCGTCATCTTCCTAATCATAACACCACCTTGGTCTGTGTCAATGTTTCTCAGTATCCTAGGAGTATGCAGCAAAAAGCCCTAAATGACCAGACTGCAGTGGTACATTGTCAATACCTCAGCCCACTCAAAGCCAGAACACTGAGAAATCGGGAAAAAGTCTGAAAACCTCTGCAGGAAAAGAGGTCGACAGCAGAGGAAAAGAAGGGATACATATTGTGTTGAGGTAATAAAACACAGGACACACAGGATGCATGCAAACGTTATTGCAGATAGTATCTGAGGCAAAAATTCTTGGATCAACAGATACATCTTCCAACGCACAAACTAGCAAAATGAGGGTGTTATAAGGTACATATTTATATATAGATTACTACTATAGATATGACTCAGAGGTATGGGGTTTAAAAGCTAAATTTCCAAACAGACAGCTGAATTCTGGGAAAATGACAGGTTGGTTTTGTTGGGTTTTTTTTGCTCTGTGAGCACCAAACCAAGTTTTCAAACAAAGCTCCCTCAAAAAAACCCCACACCATATGAGTGAGCTAGGAGAGCTTTCTGTACTCACCCAGGAAGGACCAAACAATATTACATTAGTAAATACTTTCAAGTTGCAGGGATTAGAAACTAATGGTCGGTCTGAAATCAAATTATCTTCTGATATTATTTCATATCATTCACGTTACATATCTCTTTGCCGTGTTGTATTTCTGACAATGCTACGATGTGCTAACGTGTGGCCTGCCACATGTGTTTGAAAGACATTTTTCAGCTTTCGTCCAAAAAAACATTCCCCAGCCCAGGGTGTGACCAATGATAACACAATTACCTCACCCAGCATTTGGATGGCTGAGGAGGGGTAAGGTGCCAATGATACAGCCCAGCAGAGACCAACAAGGAGTCACTGCACTAGGACAATGGGGAAAACAGACAATTAGGGAACTTTTCCTAACCTTGTGGGTTTTACAGCTTGGAGCAGGAATGAGCTCAGAAAACCAAAACAGTTCTTGTAAGGCTTGTGCAGAATGCTGTGTCTGATTCACATTATCAGGGGAGCTACTTCACCATGGACTGACTGCAGCCAACATCGCTCCATTGGTCTTTGCTCCAAATGTATAGACAGTTTCAACCCAAAGTCCCCAATGTGCGTTGTCATCCATCTCCTCTACAGCCATGTCAGATAGTGATGAACAAATGAAACCAGGTGAAATAGAATATACTCCCCCAAACCTGTAAGGCTCTTTCTAAAGGCTTAAGAGCAATACCTAAACAGGTACCTAACTCAAAAGAGCTGTGATGTCCTTCAGTGAGTTTACCATTGCAAATCACTATGTCCTGATCTTACCTAAGGAAGACATGGACCCTACCGATCTCATAGTCACTGCACCATACTCTGAAAGAAAAGCTAATGTGGCTTATATACAACCTATGCATTCAGGGCAGATATTATTGTATTATTTTACTTATATTACTCTAGGGTTCAGAGAAGATGCTCATAATGCTCATTTCTGGGTTCAGTTCCCCTGAAACAGAGCCAAAAACCACTCATATGAGGTCCTTTAAATACTAATTTAGAAGTCTAGTTGTTGCAACACACAGTTCTTCAACTGTAGGTCACTGAATTTTTTTTCTGGATATCCTTGTAGCGGACATAAATTAAAAACTTGTAGCCAACACTGTCTTTCTACCTTCTACCTGAAGTAGCCATGGCAAACCCTTGTGTGAGGAAGATGAATTAAAGGCATTATAATGAATTAGACACAGTTTTGTGCATCTGATGTGGTGTTGGTATTGCCCATACATTTTAGCTATGTTCTTAAAGACACGTTTCTCTTTTGGGGGAGTCACTCATACCATAATTGTACTTAATGTAGACTTATTTTCTAAGGCAGAGAGGGAGGGAGGGAATGAGAGGATTTCTTAATCATCTGAGCATTTAAGAAGCACACAGGAGAGAAATGTCTAAACGCAAATTCAAGAGACAAATGCTGCAAGCTACTGTCCCACCAAATCCATATCATCCTACTTCATGCTGCAAGCAGGTACAGCAACTGGCAAGTACAGTTTCAGAGACAAATTGTGTTCACAAGAAAATCTACCAGTATTTACCAGACAGTTGTGACTGTAATCTCATTAACAAACCCTGGAAACCCGCCCTGCAGTGAACCAGTTACATCTGTAGCAATCAGCATAGTCCTGAGAAGTCCTGGTTACTCAGGGTGCAAAAACACCAGGACATGACAGCAATCACAACAGTAGTAAATACAGTAGTGGAAAATGAGAAAAGAGTGCAGCCAGATTCCAGAAGCCTTGGAAAGAAAGCATCTTCTAAATATTGAGGCAAATCAGAGCCATACAAGAAGAAATACTTACCTGAAGGGGTCATAAACTTAAAAGAGACCTTGATGGTCTTACACTCTGTCTAAGACTGCTAACATATAGGAAAAGTTCTGTTCTACCTACCCGCCTGCCAGGCGTGGCATGCCTTCCCTCCTAAGATGGATGTCACTCAGTTTGGTGATGTTCCCACCTTGTATTCACACAAGTCCCTGCAACAAGGTAGAACAAGCTGGGGACATGTTCAGATACGACTGTGATCATCTAGGGGACAGCACTACTCAGGGATGATGCAATGTCCCTGCTCCTTGTTCCATGTAATCAGATCTCACATGGTACCTCTCACAAAATGCATACACTACACGTTTATAGTGTCAGTATGTCAAAGGCGTCACATCTATGTGGCAAACAAGTCATGTTTGCTGCTGGTCTATGACCACACCAAGAAGCAGAAACACAATGGCTCATTAAGTGCAAAGTGCAATTTTTATTGACTGTTTGAACTTATTCTTTTTTTTCAGCTTTTTAAAGGTAACACTGTGCCCTCAATCTCATGACTGGAAAACTGAAAATAAGCTACAGTGCGAATGACTGGATGGATGGATGGATGGATGAATGAATGGATAGACGGATGGAATGTTTTCTCCATCCATAACAGCATTTTTCCAGCACACTTGAGCCCTTTAAAAACATAATACATCATTTAAAGTAACCTCTGTCAAAATGCAGAGGGAAAGAAGAAAAAATGTGAGAGGCATTATTTTCTATTTTAGAATAAAGGTGTTGTTCTTTGGTGCCATTAACTGGTGCAGTTCCACTTACTTCTTTACATGAGCTGAAAATCTAGTTTTAAAAAGGAAAAGACTAGCAAGAGATTAAAAAAAAAATCAAATCTGTGCAAATACATGTCTGTATGTATACAGAGCACATCATGAATAATTGATTTGGCCAGAAAACTGTTGCCAGTCTTTCTGAGTTTACAGAAACCAAATATCTGAGGACGAAAATCTCTCAGGTAATTTCTTTTGCTTTATGGATGGAGCAGTCACTGCAAACTAATCTTCATTTTGATCTGTATTCTGTGCTTGAATTAAGACATTAATAAGCCTCTAACTAGGTAACTTACAGTCTACCCTGTTCAAGGTTTTCCACTTCGCAGGTGGAAAAGTGCAATACCTAAACAGGTACCAAACTCAAAACACCTGTGATGTCCTTCGGTGAGTTTACCGTTGCAAATCACTAAGTCCTGATCTTACCTAGGGATGACATGGACCCTCCAGGTCTCATAGTCACTGTGCCATACTCTGAAAGTAAAGCTAATGTGGCTTATATACAACCTATGCATCCAGGGCAGATATTACTGTATTATTTGTCTTGTATTATTCTGGGGTTCAGAGAAAATGTTCATAATGCTCATTTCTGGACTCAATTCCCCTGAATCAGGGCCAAAAAACACCCACATGAGGTGATTGAATTGAAACGTAGGTAGCAAACACATATGAATAAGGACTTGACACTTTGATAATCTCGACACAGGAAGTTTTGGGTGGCCAAGACAATGCATGGTCATGTTTTCTCTCTGGAAAAGAGGTATCAGTTGAATGAGCACCAAGACAGAAAGACAAGGGAGGTTGAGGACCTTCACAGATTTGCAAAGGAGGAAGCAGGGACATATTTACAAGCTACGCTATGAAGAAGCAAAATGTGAACTTCATACCTTGATGTCCATAACAGGCAAGGCTGTTTGATTTAGAAAAAGGTGTTAGCAGGGATGGCAGAAACATGAAGGAACATTCTTAACTGCCAGCAAAGTAGCTGATACATATCCTGACTTAGGGGACAGTCTGTCCCCAACAGGACTGGCTGTCTGCTGCAGGTCTATTTGTCGTGGACAGGGTTGCTGCAGAGAACAGAGATTGAACGGTCTCAGTGACATTTTGGCTCTGCTTAAAGCCAGTGGCCAAAATGCTGCAAGACTCAAAAAGGTTAGTATTCACCTTCAACTTATAAACCATCTAGAAATAATTTATAAAATACAACTCTTTAAAAATCCTCATATTGTTGGACTGCCTTTAATGTTTTCACTGCCATGTGTAAGTGACATTAATAAACGCGCCCTGGAATCCAGCTGATGGAAGCGATATAAATATGTCATCATGCTACTGCCAATAACAGTAACATAGCCCTTCCACTATCTCTGATTGTCCTGCTCTGAAATTAACAAAGCATAACTGTACTGCCATAATTTTTCCCTCAAATGCAGAAATCACAATGCATCAGCAGTTTGGTTTCTACAGAACACACTTGGAATTTCAAATGTTCATAGCTTTAAATCACTAGTGTTCAGCATTTTGATCAATATTTCAAGTAGTTTTGTTAAAATAAAGGTTCTTTCTGCTGCATTCATTAGTATCAGCCATTTGGCTTCTTAAGGCTTATTTCTGTTGGAGTTTTCACTTCAGCTATGTGAATTTTCTGTAACTGCACCTGTGATGTCTTACTGTAATTCAGTTAACTATTGTCTCTTGTTATTTATAAATCTGTTCTTCTATTTCTTTATCTATATTCATAAAGAATATTCACTTACAACTAACAGAGTAGAAACAGAAAACCATTTTTAACCATACTTCTTAATAATATTTTTTTTAAGAGGATGAAGTAGTACAGCAAGGAAAGCTTAAGGGTGAAACATGATGCAAATCATAACATAAGCTGCATTGCGCACCCTATCTATTTTACCATAAATATTTTCTTATGTGCAGCCCCTACACTAAAATAATGTCATTACAGCTTGTGAAGTCAGCCTCTGAGAATTGGAAGGCCTATGGAAATTTGCAGATTGTGAATTAAGATTTGATAATTACATGATCACTATGTATGTTTTCCACAAGATCTTTTTTCACTTCAGAAAATCAGTGGCCAAGTTTGGGAGATTAATAAAACATCCAGAAAAAATACAGTTCATGAAAATTTACAAAGCAGTTTTTTTCTTCTACATAGATGCATTTTACACTAATGGTAAAATTGAATATATAACATTCTTGCTTTTTAGAGGAAAAACTCTGAAAATCTCTATCTCACTGCTTAACCTCAAGAAATCATGACAATGAAAATTACTCACAGTCACCATTGCCAGAACTGGATAGAGAGCTGACGGCAATAGGCCATTGCCATACCTTCCTGGAGCAGAGTTGGAGTGGGAAGGGGCATTTTACCAGTGGGTTTTACAGATAAGACTGACAACAAGCCTGGACAGCATTGGGAATCCCAAGTCTGAGTGCATGTCCTGAGAGTAGACAGAAAAGAACTTTCCAGAACAAAAATTTCTATATTTTTAAGCAATTAAAATTAAGTCTTATAGTGGAGACTACAATGTAAATTTAATAACTGGTAGAGCTGTTAGCCACACAATAATCCTAGTGGAGTCCTAGCCCAGAACAAAGGTCCACAAAGGACCTGAACAAATATACAGGAAGAATAACAAACAATATCCAAAGCTGTTATCTTTTAATCAAAAAGAGAGAAGAAAAATAAAACATCATGCTGAAGTGTATTTTTTTCTGAGATTTTTTATAAATATGACAAGAGAAATTTATTATTTCCTTTCTATTTTTCAGTAGTCAAAGCTGTAAGTTTCCCACTTTCAAAGCTGTAAGTTTCCTACTTGAATTTACCCCTGACCTTTAGCAAGTCATTGTCAAATATTCTCTGTGCATGTGATTCAGATTTTTTCACAGCTACAATCCTCGCTCAACCCGAAATAACTTATTCTTCTAAACCATACGGATTTGAGCTTAACAACCACTACCATAGCTCCATGTCTATAGAGGAAACACTTTTGATTCCCATTTAGTTGCTACAATGGCAAGCCCTGAGAAGCATGAAAACTTCATGTCCTGTTCATCCCACTTGATGAATGAACATGTAGATCATCACTGTGTCCCGTGATTATTATGACACAGGGATTATGGGACCCTGGACCGAAAGATGCCAAGCAATTTGCAGAAAACATTGCATCAATGAGGACAGACTGTGAGCACACCTAGTCCAATAAATGGCAGGAATACCATGAATGACAATGATGTATGGTTGCTTTTTACTTACATTACTCTTGCAAAGTTGCACACAGGTGAAACAGATCATATAAACTTTGATGTTTCCTCCCACATTGTCAAGATAATTTCTCTCCTCATTTTTTATCAGTGATACCCTCATAGGACAAGTAAAGGAAAAGGGTTCTCCTGCTACCAGTGAGATCATCATTTGCCTTGCAAAACTTGTGTTGCTAGTAGCAGGAGGCAGACAAATCTTGGGTGAGTCTTAAGAGACAGTTTTGGGAGCTGAAAAACCAACCAAACAAAAAGTAATTATTCTTTTTTTTACTTGTAAAAGAGTACGCTTCATTTGATGTCAGGAAATTAACACAGTAAAGTGGGAAAGGTAAAACATGCATCTCTTATGATTCGCAAATTTTGTACCTAAAGAATGCTGGGAAGTGAGTAATCTTTGTCCTGTTATATGTATTTGTCTATACATTAAACATTCAGAAGAAAGTTCCATGAAAAATATTGAGCTCTTCTGCTAATGCAGTTTTTGCATTAGATGACCTGCCACTTTCTATGGCAAGAACTTGCATGTGCTCTTTTAAAATGATTGGGGTAAACTGTCATATAACGGTTGAAGTGGAATAAGGGGAGTTTCACAAATTAATCCTTACCAACAGACATAGAAAAGAAGTGCTTAATTCCCGATTCTCAGAGTGCAGTCGACAGGGACAGAGTCTGTTAAGGTGAGTCTAGGTCTTCATCTCTCCCACCTTCCTTGGGACACTGGGGTATGTTGAAGATGTGAAATGAATGAACACACTTCAGCAGCTTCAACAGACTTTGGGTCAGATATTTTGCGAATCTTTCTGTTTTTCTGCAACTTTATGAATCCATGGCATAGTCAAGATAAAATGGAGGTAAATGGAATTGAGCCCCTTCTAACCTGGGTAGTATACTCTCTGCCAGATTCCCACTACGAGCCCAGGAAGACCAGCAACAGGTCAATCATGCTATAACATTGCTAAGGTAGAGCAGTTTTGGAGCAAGAGGTATGCTGGCTTTTCATGCCACCTGTTCTGCATTCTGTTGTAAGCTGCTGTGGTTAACAGACCTGGTAGTGAGTATTCGGAATTCAGGAATATAACTAAATCGTGTTACTGTGGAGACGAGGGTTGTACATGGCCAGAAGCATAAATCCAAATGTAAATGCTATTGGCACATAAAAAACCAGCCATCCTTTAGCAGATAAGGCTGGGTAACAAAAAGGGGAAAGCTTCATCTTTCATATTTCTCTGGAGTAGATCCAGCACAAGAATCCAAAACTGGTTGTCTTGCTAAAATCCCACCATCCTAGGATGAAACCGGCGCGCTCAGCTCGCTCCCTGAAATGCCTCTACACAAATGCATGCAGCATGGGGAATAAGCAAGAGGAGTTAGAAATCCGTGTTCGGTCAGGAGATTATGACCTGGTGGCAATTATAGAGACATGGTGGGACAGCTCACATGACTGGAATGTAGCCATGGGTGGCTGTACCCTTTTCAGGAAAGACAAGCCAGCAAGGCGAGGGGGGGGAGTTGCTCTTTATGTGAAAGAACAACTTCAATGTATTGAGTACTGTCCAGGGGTGGGTGACGAGCGAGTTGAGAGTTTGTGGGTGAGAATTAAGGGACAGGCTGGCATGGGTGATGCTGTCGTGGGTGTCTATTACAGGCCACCGGATCAGGACGAGGAAGTTGACGAGGCCTTCTACAGGCAGCTGATAGCAGCCTCGCAGTCACAGGCCCTGGTTATTGTGGGGGATTTTAAATACCCTGATATTTGCTGGAATGGAGCATCTCCCTTATGAGGAAAGGCTGAGGGAGCTGGGTCTCTTTAGTCTGGAAAAGAGGAGACTGAGGGGTGACCTAATCAATGTTTATAAATATGTGAAGGGTGAGTGTCAGGAGGATGGAGCCAGGCTCTTCTCTGTGACATCCAGTGATAGGACAAGGGACAATGGGCTCAAGCTGGAACATAGGAGGTTCCACTTGAATATGAGAAAAAACTTCTTTACAGTGAGGGTGACAGAGCACTGGAACAGGCTGCCCAGAGAGGTTGTGGAGTCTCCTTCTCTGGAGACATTCAAGGCCCGCCTGGATGAGTTCCTGTGCGATCTGATCTAGGTGTTCCTGCTCCGGCAGGGGGATTGGACTGGATGATCTTTCAAGGTCCCTTCCAATCCCTAACATTCTGTGATTCTGTGATTCTACGAAAAAAAAAAAGGGAGAGGGGGGATTTTTACTATGTACTTTCACCTAAACAGAAGCACGGAATAAGAAAAGAAGCTTAACACACACACAAAAAAAAAAAAACCCAAACGACAGAATGAAAGGAAATCTACTCTGAAAATATTATTTGCAAGCCAATCATTCTTTTATCCCGCTCCTCTCACAGCTTATGGGAAAATACATTCTATGAATATTTTTAAGGGTGAGGTCTCCTCTTTTTGGTTTGCAAGGAAAAAGAAAATAAAAAGGCAAGCTATATGTGAGCAAAAAAGTGCTAATGTGTGGAACATCTTCCTGATTCCTCTGAGGATATGAGGAGTCTGACATGCACAGTGAAATCCACTCACCCTCAAGTTCTAGTTCATGAGAATGAAGCAAAGCAATTTCTCATCTAGAATTAAAAAAAAAAACCAAACCCAGAAGATCTCTAGTTCAAAGGGTTACTCTCATATGATGAGATGGCTCATATGACAGTTATCTCTTTCTCAGAGAGTTGGCTTGTAATTACTGTGTTCAACATTTCAGTGTCCCCTTTTGTGTTTTCCTCCCACTGAAGTTGATTTCTGCCATGATATGATAGCATGTTTGACAGAAGACAGAGAGAAAATTCAGCTATACAACAACTTTTTGTTATTATTATTATTTCTGTTACTATTATTACTGCTTCTACTGCTACTACTGCTATTATAATTGTTGAACAGATGTACCAAGTAGAAACCAGGCAGGCAAGCACCAGGACCAAGTGAGAGATCTGCTCTTACTTGCAGTACTTGTACAGTTACTTCACAGAAGTGCACGTTTTTGGGACAGGTAGGATGAAGACTGAAGAGGAAAAGTGGTCATTCTGAAAAAAAAGACTTTTCCAGACTGATGAGCTTATCTGCAACAGTTTCTGATGTGATTGACATGGCCTTCAAGAACTTAGTCTGCACATCCATTTAGCCTTTGCACAAATTATGCATGCCTTCTTCTGTGAGGGTAACAAATTTGCACTTGTTTCTCTGACAGAGAGAGAATTCTCGGGACAGCAAAATTTTCTGAGTTTAGAGACTGAGCTAAAATCCACTGAAATAAAACATGTCCCTCCTGGCTTCAGAAAAAAAAAAAAAAAGAATCTAACACTTAGAATGTATTTTTTTTGTCACCATAAAAGCAAAGGTATTTGCTTGCTTATATGTTCACCTTTTGAAGCAGATTTTTCCAAGTGTAATTTTATTTAATTATTTTCTCTCTGCTTTTGCAGTTTTGCAAGTAGAACAGTCTGCTGTGGTTGGCAGAAATGATACCTCTTTTGTGCACACAGGAAAGTAATTTGAAAGTATGGGGAAAATTAAAATCCTGAGAGGACTCCCTATCTCAAGACATGTGTTAACTCCAGTAACTCATTAAGCATATCTGCCTTTTGCCAATATTGTGTTTTCAGCTGAAAATGTTGTGTTTGTACTGCACATACAGACATAACAACTGTTAAGGTCACTCCTTGAGCAAATAATTTTAGCAAATATCTCTGCTGTTGATAAAACTAGGATAGAATTCATTTTGTTATGAGGTGGATTGCAGTGTTTATTGACTGCATTATCTCTAATGGTAAGAAGTTTCTTAAATAGTGTGTTTGATAGGCTTCATTTGTATTGCAAGGCAAAGTAAAGTTTATGATTTTCTAGTCCCTCTGTTCTACTAAACCCACTTTAGTATCTTGCTGCAGGGTTCGTTCATTTTCTTAGCACTTCTCCTCAAAAATAACAGCAGTACACCACCTCTGATGCTACAGTCCAAGATGAGCTTATTTTGAGTTATAAACAACAGAGACAGAGGTGGATCTCTAGAGGTGGATCTCTGAGAAGGAACAATCCCTGTCCTGGTGTTTGGAGGATGTAGGATTTCGGTCCCTACCCATAAGTGTCAGGTCCTTGAACAAAGCCAGTAAAACTCTAGGGCTTCAGGGGAGAAAAGGGGCAATCTAGATCTCAAAAGCACTTAATAAACTAAAAGCTCAAAACAAAAATCAAAATTATATCACAATAAAATCCAGTGTGGAATAGGACGCTGTGATAGGCTGGTGATGCAGAGAAGCCAAGAAAAGACATGTTCTTCTCCATGTGATTTGTTTCAGGTCTTAACTGCTTGCTGGGGTGAACTCATTTCAAGGAACTTAGGACAAATATGTTTGTGTTCCTTTTTTTTTTTTTGTGAAGATGTTGCATTCTTAGATAAAGGGCATTTCATTATGTCCGTTGTAAATGACATTAATTTGATCACACGATTGCTTCTATAAGAATTAAGTGTTTTTCCCCAGCAAAATAAAAATTCCCCAGGACCTTTCCTCAAACACAAATTTCAACTGTTAGCTTTGTCTACAGAAAAAAGAACCAGACTATTTGTTTAGGGTGGGAAGCAAAAAAAAGAGCATCTCTAACTGCTCTCAGCTAGAAGAAAGAAATTATTAGTACCATTATAAATATTATTCCAGAGGAATGTCTTCTCACTCTCAAAACATTAAGCCTCCTTTGTAAAAAAAGACTGTTCTCAAAAACAACCTCAGATTGTATCTGCAGCAGCTGCAAAATGATGTGCAATGGTCTCTACCAGCACAGGACAGGAAAACAAAGCTACTGTTAGGCTTGGTCTTCCCTGTTTGTAGAGTAAATGCCAGTAAAAACAGCTTCGCCCACCTTCTCCCAAGCACGATTCTGCATTCGGGAGCTCCCTCAGAGAATCCTGTTTCTGCCTTACACCAAAACTCTTGCCTCACTCCTTGTGTAATAATATGATCACGCTTGACAGCTTATGTACTAAGAAAGAAGAAAAGAGAAAAGCAAAAATTTCCACTCCCTGGATTTTGTAAGTCATCTTCACTAGTTAAGTTCTGCAAGGCCGCCTGTGCAGGGTGAGTCATGCAGTTGCTATGGTGAAGATCATGGTGAGGCAGCTGTGCCCTGCAGCCATGGAGGTGACAGTGGAGTAGATCTCCACCTGCAACCATGGGAAGGACTCCATGGTGGAACAGGGGGAGAACAAGAGGAGGAAGGAGCAGCAGAGACAATACATGATGAACTGATCACAACCCCCATTCCCCAGCTACCTGCACTGCTTGGGGGTTGGAGTCAGGGAAACTTGAAGTTATCCCAGGAAGAAGGGAGGGATGGGGAGAAGTGTTTTAAGGTTGCTCTTTTTTCTCACTATCCTACTCTGCTTGGTTGGTACTAAATTAAATTAACTTACCCAACTTGAGTATGGTTTACCCTTGACAGTAAAGCCTAAGTGATCCATCTGCCCCTATCTTGACCCACAAACTTCTCATCATACCTTCTTCCCATGTACTGTTGAGGAGGGGGAGTGATAGCAGCTGGTGGCCGGCCAAGATCAACCCACCACATATAGAATAACATATGAAGAAAATAATGAGACAGATTATACATCACATGGGGAGAGTCTCCTTGCCAGGGTGTCATGGTTTATAAAGCCATAGGGACAGCTTTTGCTAAACACCTGGTGGGCTGAGGCAGGGACAGGGAGGGTTTCACTCACCACTTAGGGTCACGGGCAAGAAACTGACACAACTTGGGAAGATCAAAAAACCAATTGAATTTATTAGCTATTTACAATAAGAAGCAAGATACTGAGAGAGAGAAATTACGTCTTAAAAAGGCACTTCTCCCCCACCCCTCCCTTCTTCCCACAGGCCAAAGGCTGTACTTTCGCCCCACAGTGGCGCAGGGGGTCAGGGAATGGGGGTTGCAGTCAGTCCGCCGCTCCTTCCTCCTCAGGGGAGGGCTCCTCACAGTCTTTCCCAGCTGCAGTGTGGGCTCCCTTCTCACGGGAGAGTCCTTCTCAACAGCTGCTCCAAAGTGAGTCCTTTTCCAAACCAGGCCACAGCCACCTGACAACTGCCCGGCTCCGGCGTGGGCTTCTCCATAATTCCTACATGGGGTCCTCCACAGCTGCATCTTCTCATGGGCTGCACCAAGGGACAGACCGTGCTTCACCGTGAATCTTCACCACGCTGCAGGAGAAATGCCAGAAGCGCACTCTCTCCTTCTTGCTCGCTCTCCCTCTCTGACCAGAGTGCTCCTCTCTCTGCCGCAGGTATTCATCGGCTCCCGGGAAAAACGGACTCAGGCAAGCCATGGCAGAGGTTTGGGCTACGGCAGGTCAGTCCGCAGAAGCTGGGCCGGTCCGCCCAAGCTGGGCCCTGCCCGGGGCCACACCACCCCATTGTTCCGTGCCCCCTCTGAAATATGTTATTCCCAGAGGCGCCCATTGGCTCAGCCCTGGCCTGGGGTGGGTCCAGCCTGAAACTGGGGAAACTTCCAGCAGTTTCTCACGGGGGATAGATCTGTGGTACTTCTGCCCCCACTCCCCCTCCCGGTTACTAAATCCTTGGAGCTGGGGGGTGGGGGTGAATCCTTAGCAGTCACTTACAGGAGCCACACTGCAGCCCCTCCCTTGCCACCAGAGCAGGCTTGCAGCCAGGGGAGCCCTCAGCAGTTACTGACAGGGGCCGGCACTGCAGCCCCTCCCTTGCTGCCGGCAGAGCTGGAGTGCCCGGAAACCTTTAGCAGCTGCTTGCAGGAGCCGTGACTGTGGGCCCTCCCTGCTACCAGACAAACCACCCACCCACGCACACACACACACACACACACAAAACCATAACACAGGAGCAAAGAAATACAAAGGAATAGAGAGGTCACAGGATGTGTTCTTGAAAAGCTCCAGAAGATCTTGGGAAAAAAAATTCCCCCCTGTGTACTTCCTTCTCAACCCCAATCTAGCCCTCACTTCAGATATTTTAATACATTTTGAGGGAAATAATATTTTTCCTTCCTGTTTGTGTGGTATCTAACACAATCAAGCTGAGTCTTGAATGGATATACTACTCATTGCAGCAATACGAAACATTATACCATAACTCTACTGCAGAGGAGTGAGATACAAATGACTCGCTGCCATGTTAGGACTGAAAAGTGCCAAAAGAGGTGTCTATCAGACAACTAATCCAATGACATGGGCAGTGCTTACTCTGCCAAGATTTCAGTTTTATAAAGATTGAATTCCGGTACATTTATACACTCTAAGAAGAATAGAAAGCAAAGTAGAGAGGATAATAGAGGTGGAGATGAAGAAAAAACTTTATAGTGCTCAGTTATTTGAAAAACTTTATGAGAGATCACTTACATTCACTGCCAGAGAAGAAGTCGCTAAGTCAACTCAGTAGGAGAAAGACAGACCCTTAAGCTATTTTGCTACTATCAGGCCACAGGCTAATAGAGTCCTGGATTTTATAAAGCTAAATTTCCCTTTTATGTTGCTTTACATAGTAGTAAAGTAGAATAAAATATTGTGTGAACTGCATTATATTTCTCTGCTAAAGAAGATGAGAGAAACCACATAGAAACCTGTTTCAGCAACTAAATCAAAAAGCTGAAGACTGGTGAAATCTCCAGGTTTGGCTGGCAGTAGTTATTAGGAGTGAAGCGGTACTGTGTGTCATCTGAAGTCAACTCTGTGATATGCTTATATCTGTAGGTAAACCAGTTTTGAAGAATGACACAGTTTCTGGGAAAAGGCTTTAAGTTAGCCATTGTGACACACAAAAAATAAGATACAAGTGATGGACATCATTCTCTAATACCCAATTGTCTGGTTATTTCATTTGGTTGGTACAAAACGAACTCTATTCTCACTTTTTCTGAGAAGCAATTTTTGCTTGATTTGCTTATACCTTAATTGGAGGAAATACTGGTCTTTTTTCGTGTGTGGTTTCTGAGTGACATGAGCTGACTATATAAAAATATATAGGGGATCAGATTTTCCTGGAATGACTGCATGGCTTATGAGTCTGTCATGAAAAAAAAGGGACTCAATCTTTTTAGTAATTTTCAAACATGTATTTCCAAAGTTTGACATTTGCATATAACACGTATTCAAGAAAAAAATGGCAGTGACTTCAGTACAAAATATGTTGCTACAGCTTTTACAGAGAATTTTATTTTCACACCTCAGCATACATAATGCATGGAGTGTGCTTTTGAACCTCTAGTTACAAGATCCACAGAGTAGGACCCTTTAGAAAACATCATTCTTATTTCAAATAAAGGAACCGAAAAATTGTACCTCATCAACAATGAAATACCAGTTTCATCAATGAAAGTTTAAATGTTGCAGGTCCAGGTGACAGCTGATAGTATAAGTTTAAAAATACAGGAAAACCTAGATACAAAAGATAATACAGAGAGGCTGTGTAGGAGTGGGGATTGAGAAAAGGTATCTAATTTGCTTTTAAGGTGAGATATTACAAGATATAGTCTGACTTACTTCTGCCATTTGTCAGCTTGTGTGTTTCTTCATTTTTGTTTGCCGTAATCCAACAAGCAATGTTTAAATCGTGTCCATTTTACATGACAGATCAGGGGGAAGCAGCATGAGTCAACAGGTCAAACCCTTCTCACACATTCACTCTCCAAACAAGGACTCCTGGTTTGGCCACTGCTGAGATGGGGAAAGAGACTTCCAAGTAGCAGAAGCCTGGCCAGAATCAGGACACTCATTTACAAGGACAGGCACCTACTTGCTTCTGACTGAATATAAGCAAATATTGTCCAAGATCTGCAGGTGCTCCAGCCTTTATTGGAGCAAGGTCCTGATAAACTGCACGTCACTTTTATGAGGAGCAAGAGCTGCATTACGAAGAAGGCAAAGCAGTTACTACTTGCAAACAGACTACTCAGCAGTTACACGTGGGTGAATTTTTCGTGCCTTTCAGTAAAATTCTTTCCTGTAGAGTGTCTGTAGGGTGGCAGATACCTCCTTCTGTCATTGGATGGGATCAGTTATCCCCCCAAAGTGACAGGTTTTCTCCATTGACTCTACAGGCCACTCAGTTGACATCTTCTAAAAAAGTCCATTTTGGTCTGCTCGGGACAGCTGAGAAGAACCCCATCATAAATTATGTCAGGACTGGATTTATGCTATTAAACTGCTCTAAAATGTAAGAGAGTTTGTCCCTTAGAAACTGAGGTTTATCTACCTCCAGTCCAGCAGTTAGCATGAGAGCATATCCCTCACCAGCACAACCTTTTCCCCTCTCATGGAAGCTGGAGTCATGCTGAGGCAGTACATCCTGCAGCAGCTGTGAAAGACCAAGATGTGAGGTGAGATGATAAAGGTCAGAAAACAGGAGCAGTTAACATCTGAAACTTGGTTATGTAATCTCTGTTAAAATGTAGTTTAGATTCCATAAATAACTTGACAAAAACTTTGTGCATACGGCAACTAAAATGTCTGGGAACAAAGCTAGAGCTTGTAGCTCAAGTCAGCCACTGACATTTCAATATGATGATGAAGTGTGACGTAATGATGGGAAGGGGAAGAGGAAGGAGAAGAGAAAGGAAGAGGAAGGAAGAGAAGGGCAAGAGAAGGACCTGAAAAAAGGAAAGGGATGTCTGAAGCTGTTTCAACATTCAGTGCTATCCAGATTTTGTAAATGCATCTGTTCATAGAATGTGTTTGGTAGGCAAGTGTATGTAAGGCACACTAGACATCCATCTTGGATGAAAGTGTTATTAATAGCAAGGCTTCATGCAGCAAATCATGCATGTGGGCTGGTCTCTCCATCCCCTACAGCACTCCAGAAATCTTAGTGAAGCCTCCGTAGGTGTGGGAGTGAGTCAGAACAGACAGCTAAATCTGCGCGTGATGACTCTCTCCTGACCTGTTCTGGTGGCAAATGCATATTTGAGAATTTATGGTATAAAATGGGATTTGTTTCATAACCTTTCAACCCTGAAAAATGAGCAGATACAGCAAGAAACCCAAAACAATGTGTAATGCATTGTATTTTCAGCCTGAGGTGTGAAAACTGTTTGCAGCCTAACAACAATTTTAAGTTGTGTCAAGATATAGTAGATTAGAGTCACATTTAGATCTCAAACCCTTATCCTCTTGCTACAATAAATTATTTATTTCAAGGACTCCTAAACTCCAGTAACCACGATATTAGCAGGGGTTGCCAGCATTTTATTATTACATTCTCAATCTGCTATGTTCTTCAGTGCCTCTAAAATATTTCGCTTATTTCACAATGAAATTGTGTCAGACTATCATTATGAATACTATTTCATGTGCGATGTAGATAAGCACCTTTCTTCCCAGCAAAAAGTATTTTCATGAAGATGCACAGTGCTATGTAGTGAGTGCCATGCTACCATTAACAACCAAATCATGCATATCTGAACATGTTGAGATAATAGAAAAATACAGGGAAATTTGAAGAATTTCTTCAGCCAGTGAAAAAAATGCACAAAATAATTTTAAAAATGGATGATAATGATTTTGAATTTACTGACTACAAACTACACCCAAGTAAAGAATCTGCTGTTATAATGTGTAGGCAGAATTGATAAGGAAACTTCATATCTTAGGCCCTTGAAAAAGGCCATTGCAGTCCCTGGAAATGCTCTAATTTACATCATAGTTCTTCAAAGGAGACCACAAATGCTATTGGTATTGATAAGTCTTTGTGATGGGTTTGCCCTTGGCTGGGGGCCAAACCACACCCATTCACTCAATTCCCTGCCCCCCACCCCAGGACAGGGAAGAGACTTAAAGGAGTAAAGGAGAAAAAAAAGGACTCGTGTGTTGAGATAAGAGCATTTTAATAATTAAACTACAATAATATTGAAAATAATACTATATACAAATATACAAATGAGTGCCACACAGTGATACTGTGTGTGTGCCCCCCCCCTCCACCACCCGATGACCAAAATTCAGCCCGTTCCCGGCTAATGATCCCGGAGCAGGGAGAGTCCCGAAACCGCACTCACGGAACAGAGATAACAGTCGGAGTGTTCCAGACCGAGAGCTGACCTGGAGGGCAGAGAAGGCCTTGGGAGAGCGACCACCTGGAGTGAGATGACCCAGAGCGAAAGAGATCTGGAACTAAAAGGTCCGATCTTCCAGAGGGTCCTCATCTATATACGGGGCATAATGTATATGCTATGGAATAGATTATTGGCCACTTTGGGTCTCAATCCCAAACCTAAGATCAAATCCTGGGCTAGTAAATGGGGCTGTGCTTCCTCCCAGCTTCTCCGGTCTGCAGACAGCCAAGAGGAGCTGAAAGACCTTGGCAGCTGCATAAGCATCACTTTTTGTCAGCTTTCTTCTAAGCACAAATCCAAAACACAGCCTTTTGCTAGCTATTATGAAGAAAGTTAACTCTGTCTCAGCTTAACCCAGGACAGTCTTTTATAAGCACACTGCTTTGGATGGCTGATGAGTGTTAATGTTTTGTCTTAAGAAAGAGTGTTTAAGACGAGATTCAGCTGCATGTAACTCTGTTCAAATGCTTTCTTATTAAGCAGAATATTAACAGGAAAAATAGGTTTTGATGAAAATCTTTGTTTACTTTTTATTTTTAAAAGTGGTCAAAAACCAACAAGCACTTATTTGAAGTGGTCCTTCCAATCTGAATTATTTTATTCTACAATTCCACATCCAGAGACTGTATCAAGAGAAATTCCACACCAAAAAAAAAAAAAAAAAAAAAAAAAAAAAAAAAAAGAGACAAAATATGGCAAAACAGACGTGAGCACACTCTGGGAGCCCAATTAGATGCCCTAAATCAAAACTGTCTAAGTACATCTTCAGAAAAAAAAAAAATTCTTAAAAATTCAACACCTTCCATGAAAGATAGATTAAGCCTTCCTTTCTCCCTTCATCCAACCTTGCTGTGTAAATGAACGGAAATGTCCTTATAACTGAGAATTTTTGCCCTTCAGCACTTCCCTTCTCCACTCTAAATAAAAGATTATGTACTACCACTTGTCACCATAAATGAAAACAAAACTGCCTTCGTGGACTCAGCATTAACAAAGTCTTAACTCCTCCTGCCCCTCACATCTCATAAACTGCCTGAACCATTCCCTTTCTGTCTGATCCCTAAACTCTGGTTTTGCCAGTCTTCCTCTGTAATATTGTTCTACTTATGGATGTTGTTGGAGAACACTGTGGCTCCAGCTCACACAAGTTTCTCTGTAAAGTTTGTGTTCTGTGTGACCCGAATGGAAGAAAACAAATATTGTAATTTATAGACTGAAATTCAGTTGCTGGTCTAGCTGGATTTTTCCATTACTTGCTTCAGACAATAAATTCAAAGCCTTAACTTCCTAGTAGAATTTGACTAGCAGCCAACACAGAGACTTGAATGTGGCCCAGGTGTGCTTGTAATATGCAAGTCCAAGAGAAAAGCCAGGAACAAAATCACCTTTTATTGCATATTGAGTCTTTATGTATTATTGTCTTCACAGTTGCCTGGGGTGAAACATAGTAATCCAGAAAGAAACAGTGGATACATGAATTCTAACATCTGCATACTTTTCCAGAGTGAGAGATAACGCCAGCCCAAAACCTAATATAGAAAAGTATTCTTGGTAATGGAGATGACCAGCCTGCATTTTCACAGTGAGGGTCTTTAAATGGGATCCTCACACTTTGTGCTCCCAACAAAGGGAAGCTGCATGCCTTCCACCAGGTATGTTGGCCAGCTCTTTCAAATGCTCATACTTAAAAGCAGCACCATTTTCTGATGCTTGCACCAGCTGCTTTCCAAGCAGGATGTAATTTTGTGTAGGCATCCCGACAGCTCAGTGGCAGTGACAATTGGATCAGTGGAGAACAAAATGCACAGTTGAGCGTTATCAGACTGCTGTCGGGAGCTGCATTCACAGTCTGTCTTTTCTTCCAGTTGTCTCAGACAGATGTGGAGAAAGCAGCAGAAAGAGGATCCTTGCAGAGAAGGGGAAGGAGCAAACACAGCAGCGAGTCCCTGAGCTCTTGGGAGCAAGGAGAACCATCTGAAATAGACATCTGCTGTGTCCTGGAGTTATAGTGACAACCCAGCAGCCCTCTGCATGAGAGTGGAGAGATCCATGAATGTGAGTGTGAAAATCTGCCTCATGCAAGATAACGACAAAATTGTCCTCTGGTATTTACAAAACCATACAGCTAATGACAAAAGAGGACACAACAGCTCTGTGTCCCTCCACACGTTGCTGAAGCTTTACTGTAGTCACCTGGAGACAGGTTTGTGTTTGAAGAGACTTTCGGGGTCATACGGTAGCTATGTGTAACTTTTCCTGGTTAAGTGCCACAGCAGATGTTAAACAGACTACTTGCAAACATGCTATTGGTAAACCTACCTGTGATCTTGCTGGGACAAGTATATTCCTGTTATTGCAGTGCCTTCTGTATACTATACACATAATGAGTTATATTTGGTTTGCATTTTGAATACGCAATGTTCATACACCATGATACATACATAAATATTAGCTTTGAGTCCCAATTCCCTGTTGGCACAATGATATGTAATCAATCAGAAATACTTAACAAGGAGTCATATTAACTTCAGGCTGGGTAGCATGGGTTGCCTAAAGTGGGGAATGAATAATTGTGACTCTTAATAAATTCCACTCTTTACGGTTGCAGTTTGTCCTTTATCAGCCCTGTTGCATAGAAACCACTTATTTACAGGAGAGACTAAATGAAATTCTTTAATACAAATGGGAATTGTGTAATTCAGGCTGATTAAAGGGAGAGTTTTCTGTTATGTGAAAAAACAACTTAAATGTCATGTTTGCTGTGTACCCTGGAGGGGGCTTTGCATTTAAGAAAGGAAAGAGAAGGGAAAAAAATTTTCTTAAGAAGTATCTGGAAAGAGTTCTTTGTAGTATCAAAAGCAGCTACACCAATATGGATCTCCCTAATTATACATGCACTACAACCACTTGTGTGGCTTAATCTGGCCTACAACTTTGACCTGCAATTCTAAAACCTCATATTGTGCTATACTGAGGAAGAACAGAAATACAAATGTTTCTCAACAACCTTTTGTGTATGGAAGGGCTATTTCATTTATGCTCCCTTAGCTGCTAGCCTAAAGTCTGCTGTGCAAACACTAAGGTCTACACTGAACCTTATCTACTTTTCTCCAAAACCAACATGGGTGCAAGCCTCATATAAAATCCTACAAGCCTCACATTGATTTACACTGACACTATTTTACAGTGTTCCAGTATGAAATTTACTTTACCTGCTACTTCAGCTCCCTCCGCATTACCAAAGCTGAGAGACATTTTCTCAGTGGAAGTGAAATTAATGCCTTGCTATTTGGATGTATTAGTATTTTACCCTTGTCCTGTTAGATAAAGGAAAAACAAATTTGTTCATGTTAATCATTTTAGCTAAATCTTTAGTTAAAAAAAAAAAAAATGTTCATTTAAGAAGTGATTTTGTCTGAAGTTTTTAACGCAAGAACAAACTGTGGTCTCCTTGTGAATACAAAACTGCCTTGAACAAACAACAGACTTGTCACAGAGGTCACATCTGCAGAATGAAAACCTACTGTGCCATTAATTTGATGTAAACTAAGCGTAAGTGACACAGTTCTTCATCCTCAGCAAGGACTTGCCATTGCAAAGATGTTATTAACATACAGAGTTCTTGTTTACAACTGTTGTTAAAATGTCAGACAAATCAGTCAACAAACCTCCTTTATCCTTCTTTGCCTTTGGCTGTTGCTGCTGAGCTGCTGATGAGAAATGAAGAGAGGGTTGTTCAGGGTAAGCAAAGGAGACTTCCTGATAGGTAGAAACGTCTTCTTTTTCATTTTGTTTTCCAATGACAATAGACAGTTTTGTCTTGAATCCATGTGTCAGCAGCTGCAGACATGCTGAGAAGTTGTGTTTGGCCATCATGATTCGGATCTGGACAATCCAGATTTTTAGTGCTCTAAAATTCAGTCTTTAGGTAGTGACATGACTTTCTGCAGGAATACAGACCAAAGAGGAGAAGGGAGTTTCTGGAAAGTTATAATAAGCGTATTATTTTACTGCACTTAGATAAGGAGACAGAAATGCTCATAAAGCATATAGAACTGATGTAAAGCTAATTAGAAATAAATATTTTATTGTAATGAACATCGAGGATTGTAGACCACAGAAAAAGAGGTTTCTGGTGGTAGGAACACTAGCTTTAAAGGTAGAACCGGTTTTTGAGGTTTGATTTGTTCCCTCTTTCAAACCACAAAGCAGATCTGATCCAGAGCTGAATCTGGGGCCAGAATTTTGAGAATAGGATGTGATAAGAGCACCGGAGAATTTTCTCACTATATAGAAACCACCCCTGCAGAGCTTTCTTTCGGCCTCAATTCAAAGTAGAAATCCTGTTTCGCTAATAACAAGTTTGTTCTATCAGTGTTTTAGAGGAAGAAAAAAATGACAAACCACCTGATCTCCATGTTAAGATAAACTGTATCACAGAAGGCTAACAATTCACCAAAGCAAGAGACCTTCACTTAATTTAAACTGTTATTTCCCTAATGAACTCCAGTATATGTTGATTTAAATAAGCACAAGCAAAGTCAAATCCTCTTTCCTTGCTCTGGCCTTTCACATATTGTTAAGGAAAGATTAGGCAGTTTTATTCCCAGCAAGATTTTAAATTCGTCAGGAGTTAAATTCAAGTCAGGTTTATAAACATTGTGCCTTCCAGATTTCTAACATCTTGTATTCTTTTGCATTTGCTTAGAGTGCAGGTTGTTCCTTGAGAAGAAGAAAAGGCTAGACATGGGAATAATCCTTTCTTTGTCAGGAAACATTATTTAACAGAAAAGGGGAAAGAAAACCTTCAAACAGAGCTTTACTTACAAAAATGCTAGCTGCTGCAGCAAATATTTGACAAGATTAAAAAGTTTGGACTGTCATTTTCTATGTTATTGAGCATGCATGAAGTATTGTTATTAGGCCTGTGTTATCAAGGCTCTATGAAAACCTACACTGCATTGTGAATCTCTGACTAAATATTGTTATTTAACCTCTTTAACAGTGCAAGTTTTGGTGGGCCCTAAGAACTCTGTTTAATTGCTTTAATGCTTTGATCATTCCTGTGCGAACAAAGCATTCAAAAGCCATTAAACATTGTACTCAGTGTTTGGCAGATATTTGGTCTTGAAGGAAAACTTTTTACTAGGTTTTTCTGTCTTTTAAAATTCACTGTTGTTGGTTGATATTAAGAGCTAGAAAACTAAAGCATATAGGAAAGGGGACAACACTATCTATGGCAGCAAACAAATGCATTGTCAGAAATGTCCATCAGATAAAATTAGAATTTCCAAGGATTCTATCCTCCACTTTAAAATTCTCTGCTAGTTCCATCACACTCATGATGTCAGATCTAAAATGACCTTTCCTTTGTAGCTAGAGTCATGCAATACAAAAACAATGAACCCAATCCACTCCAAGAATTCTGCAGATGCTCCGTGTCCTTCAATCTTGTTTCTCTGGTATCTAAGAATATTAAATAGTTCATCACCTACCAGTTCTGTCAACCAAATAAATATAACATGTATTTAAAAGCATAAGAAAATGGCTTGTTCATTGTTTCCTTCTGACTAGTTATATACAGACGGCTCTTATGCTAACTGGTCCTTTTTTTCTACTTGCTTCTTGTGTTTCAGCATACTGATTTCTCAAACATTTAGAAAGGGTCCCGTTATTATTATCCCTATGGCAATTCAAAAGCATCCCCATTTTTCTGCCCAGATATTAATCCATCCATTAAGCTTTCCCTTTTCCTTTCCTCTTCCCTTTCTGTTTCATCTTTCCCTCCCTTTTCACTAGAATTGTCTCATGTTTTCACATACAGAGGCTTTTATCATCTGTTCCCTTCAAAAGTAATTCACAGCACCTTCATTCATTCCGTAAGGTGATGTTTGAAGATGTTCCTTCTGTTCTCTGTGAGGTGTCTTCACACCATCTTTCCCTCAGATGACACTATTTTGCTTAGTGACAGAGGCTGTCACGGCACTACCAACACCATCTGTGAAGCCAGAGCTCAAGAATTTGCTGGACTGAGATGCTACCCTGAAAGTGAAAATATCAGTAGGAGCACATGTTCTCCACCTCCCCATGTTCACAAATCCCTTCTGTTGTGCTCAGGGTCACTGGACAGTACTGCCAGAGAAGGGAGTAGATGTGGCAAACCTTCAAGGACAACTTGGGCTTAGACTCTGGGCTGCAACACCCTTCCCTTGACTAATGGTCCATTGTGCAGAGAGGTGTCTCCATCCCTCCAATAAGACTCTTTACTTTGGGACAGGCATTTGTTCAGCTTTAGGCACTTGTGGCTCTAAAAGGGACCAAAGACAAGACCCTTTTTTGCTGTTAAAGCAGATGATGGTTCATCTGCCCATGGCAAAAAAAAATAAAATAATAAAAAAAATTTGACCCAAGTATCTTCCAAGCACGTACTTTGCAAGAGAATTGCTTTCCCACACATGCTGTTCTTTTCCTCTTTTGCTGCTAACAAAATACCAGTGCTTGATGCGTACAGCCCCAGGATATTTTCATGAATAACTCATAAAAAGCACAGTCAGCCTCCTGAGAAAAGCAAAGTGTGTTTTATAATACAACCAAATAGCTTGACTTTTGAATGTATTACATTTTCAACTAAGGCCCTGTAAGCAATACTAATTATTGTCAGCAGGCAAGGTACTTATGATCAAAGAATTAAAAATTTACATGCAATTTCCTTATGGGCAGCTGTCATAAAAAAGAATAGATGTTTGGAAACTGTATTATTATAATGTGGTTATGTTCAAGGTATGACACACACACAGATGTATACAATACAGCATATGTCTCTTTATATTATTTTTCTTTCTGAAATAGATGGTTCTAAGATTGTATAAAACTACTGTGGCATAAAAAATGAAAGACTCAGTATTAAACACCTGTCTGGTTTCCTGGACTTCTATTCTGGCCACCCATGGCCAGAAAGCCACCAAAGCCCTTCTTCAGACAACGTTTCAGACATAGGTTCAAGGGCACCAGCCTGACCTCTTTTTGTGTCCCTAGCAATATAAAGGAGCAGCCTTTTCTTTCAGTTCCCCAATGTCAAAAATCATGTAATTTTGTATGCAAAATACGATGACTTTTGCTGACGTTAGTAATATTCCAGAGGGCTAACGCCGATTAAGATTTCTGCAGTTCTGCAAAATAACAATGTAAATGCCACAGAGAACACAGTAAGGATGGAAGTTTGGTCACCCCCCCAAAAAATACTCTCTTTTTGAAGTATTGAATGAATGACAGCTCAATCCAGAGTCCGGTGGTGCTACCTTACCCTGTCAATGAGCCATCTCACAAATGCAGAATATATTAAAAGCAAATCCGGTTCTATTGCACGCTTTCATGAATATTCACATGTAAAACAACAGCAGCACAAGCTGCAGCTTGCCCTGCTGCTAACAACAGTTCTAGCTGCTGTGTGTTTCTGCCATACAGCTAAAGGGAGAAGCACACTGTTTTAACACATCTTCTTCCAGCTCTGCTCCAGGCTGGCAAAGGGACAGAGCCCTGACGAGTAACACAGATCTGCTTTCTCCTGGAGGATCTCTGTGCTGCCGGGCAGCCTCTGACACTGTGTCTGCCACTGATGCCTTCAGAGAGCTCCTGGTCAGGCAAAAAATTTGTTAACCTGTGAGAGCTTCTAGCCTTAATGTTAGCTGTGTGAGAGCCCTTGAGGGAGACATATAAGAGGGTAATAGAGGCAGCAGCCGGTGAGATTTTAGTCTTGGATGGTTTATGTTTATCTTTCATATCTTATGTGTCCCAAGTATCACTAGGGGTAGTAAAAAAAAGTAATGGGGACACTTCCCCTATAAGATTAGGAGAAGAGAAATTGCAAAGGTAATTTTGCGAATGGTGTAGGAGATGCTTCATACCTATTCTGAATGAACACGAAAAACATTATTCAACAGTAGCAGGAGTAATGAATCCCACATCCCTTCTGTCTCGCGTTATCGCTCTCCCATATCTTCTGTGTCCTATGCCTGCAGCGCAGCACATGCAATGTTTTGGCATTACTAGTAACATAATTTTTTCATTGCGCTGACACTGCAAGGTTTCAAGAATTCTGTGGGCAATATCTAGCCTAAGCTATTATGGTGTGCCTAGCTATGATGGCAGCTACCTCGCACACAGATAAGCATGGCTTCTGATGTAGCTCCTTTTCAGCTTATGATCACAGCGATAGCTATTTTGTGTGTACTGAGCCATCTGTGACAATACTTGAAAACATGTTGTGCAAACTGCAGAGACAGGATGGTGCCAGAGGTCCCAGCCTTTAGGCACAGATCACAGCAGTCGACTGGGCATCACGAAGGCATACAGGCCTCACGCTGATTGGGTGAAGATAGCTTTAGAGACAACAGAGAAAACAGAAGAACTGAATAACTGGGAATCAATGGGGGGAAAAAGGAGCATGTAGGCATATTTGCTAAGAATACCTATAAAAATAAACCATGTGGACCCAAGGCCAAGAAGGAAGATGTTATGAACATCAATGTCTTCCTCAAGAAAGAGGAGGAAACCCCCATCATTACCATCACACTCCTCCCAGTAAGAAACCCAGGACACGGATGGCTGCTTGTGCCAAGCCCCTGTCCCCAGGCTGCAGCTGTGAACTGTGATTCCCGGGGAAGCATTTAAAGGGCAGGCATGGAAGCAGAGAAGGTTTCTGTATTCAGTCCTAACTGCATTATTGAGGCTGTTCAGTATTAATTCATGCCATGGGTATTCTGACTGGGACAAAGTGCTCTCTGGATGCAACACTATGATTCTACATCATTACAGATTCTGCACATACATACATCCCAAACTCGTGACGCTTCCTCAGACACTTCCTTTTGCTTTTTGATATTAGTGAAGTTGAGGATTTTAATGGTGATTTATTTGATTTAGTCACTTTCTAATAAGTGTATTGAAGTAAGAGGTAGAAAATAAACTTTGAATCAACACCATAATTATATAACAGCTTCCCAAATGAAGTCAATTAATACCTATTGTTTTCTACTCCTGTTGTTGCACTGAAATTTGGCTTGCCCTCAATTTATTCCAAACAAGAGATTTTCCAAAGCTCCTTAGCCCTCATCAACAGTTTAGCAATGTTTTAGTTTTAAGCCAAACTATCTGCTCTTTAAGACCAAAAGATACATTCCTTCTGAACAACAGCAACAAACAAAATTTATCTATATTTTAGATCACATGAGATCTAAATTCTAAGTAAAAGACATCTCATCTTCATTTGTCATTTTCTGACTGCACTGTGACCTATCCAAAGGCATCATGTAAGTGTTATTTAGTGCATTGTTATGGATCATTCATGGACTTACAGACTGCTAAGAGAATTGTAAGACACGTACATGTCATTGCTAATGGTTTATGACAATCTTAAACTCAAGCTTAATATTTTCTTGTCCCAGAAGTTGAGCAACAACATTAATTCAGTTTCCATTGATCCAGGAACTGTTAAAACCAACATAAAATGTATAGTTAATAAATAAGCATCCTCATCATTGTTCTGGTGATTATGGATAGAAAATCATGTCCTACAGGAACTAGAAATGGTGTAGGCTGTGTAATGGAGATGTTCAGATGACAAAGGCACTAGAAATACCTGAAAAGAGCTGGTTCCAGTCCTATGTGTGTCTATGTTCCCTCAAATCTGTTGACAATAAGCACTTTACTCCTATTTACAGCACATCTGACTTGTGCATCCCTTTCATAGTAACTACAAAGCAACATGAATCCAGCGACAGAGTGTCTGAATGGTCTCCAAATCTGAAGAACAAATAGGCCAATTTTTCCTTTATCCTTTTCCTCTCAACATTATTGCCTTTTTATAAGAAGCTAAACATTTTCTCTTCCTCACCACTGGCCATTCTAATTTCTTTATCTGTACGCCAGCACATATCAATTTACTTCAAGCTCTTACTCTATACATTCAGGTTCCTAATGTTGTTGCTTTTTGAGGGGCGAGTTGGCTTTTTTTTTAACTTTCAAGTTACACTTGTTTATTCCCAGCATTTTTACATGGAGAGCTGAATATAGCACTGGCTGTGTCCTTAGAAATTAGCTCGGCGTTCTGTGATGCATTGCTTTTATGGAGTGAGTCTAAGGTTGCCACCTGACAACCAGATTTTCATTAGACAGAAGCTCAAAATGCTTGGCAGGTAACCCACAAAATATCCTGAAACTGAAAAATTATGAGGGCTGACCCTTTGTTCCACCCTCCAGGAACAGGAACAGAATAACTGGTAGCTCCAACCTGAAATGCAGCTGTAGTCAACACCCTGAACCTGGAGTGCTTATATCAGCGTTCCTTCCATGGGTATTCAGATAGAAAAATCAAAATCAGTTTCTCTTATTTTGTGCTATTTGCTGAACTCAAAAGTGCTTACACCGAAGAAAATCAAAATAATGACGTATCCATTTCATCATATCTCAGAGGCTGCGTTTACGTATAATTCATGTGTCAGTACTGATTGAGTAACTGTGCTTTCATGTTATCTAAATGGAAATATATCTGTATAGAAGAAATACACTTTGAAAAGCTGCACATAGTATAGATACATGTTATGTTAATGTCCATTGTTCTAATTAATGTTAGGACTGTTAAGACAGCATTTTGGCTGTATAACCAAATACATTAAAAAAACAAAGGAGATTTTACACCAGTTTAGCTATTTCTTGCTGTATGTCTGGTAGCAACTTGAGATGTTTTAATATGTTGTGATGTTTAAATATTATATTTTATGGTGACAACACAAATTTGACATAGAATGACACCTAAAATATCTTCCAAAAATGGCCCCAGTACAATTTTTTTATCATATAATCACACAAGTTGAGGAATACATTTTTTAAAAACAGCTCATTACAAAGCACTTTGTTGGATTCTGGTGCTGTCAAGGTTACCACTATTTATAGTAAATGTCTTCCATAAGCAAGCCCTGATTTTGCTGTAACAGGAAATAATCACAGAGGCAGAGCTGTATTTATATAATTTACTCTTACAGTAAACAGAAAGTCAGTTTCAGCTCCATAAGCTTTTGCAATCATACCATCTAAACAAGAACACAGCTAATTTTGAGATCTACCTTGTTTTCACAGTGCTCTGAATTTCATCTAGCAGCTGAAGGAGAATGCTGTGTTATGAATAAAAATTAATATCTGAGCCTGTATACAGCATATGGACGGCAGACAAACATTAAGTCTTCCATCCATGATTAAAAAAGTGGTACTGATGACCAATATTCTGCTTTCCACATCCTCACAACTTATTTACTAGAAGTCTGACTGTCCAAGAGAAGTTTCCTTTCTCATCAATCAAATATACCAGGAACTATCAGCAAAACTTCTGAGCTACTAAATATTGGGAATTCCGAAATGTTCGTATTTGGGGAACCGACAGTAATTCTGTACTGCAGGTATGTCAATTCACACTGAATCCAGGGCTGCTTGATTAACTGACACCAAAAACCTGTGGAAGAGCATGTAAGCCACAAAGCAGCACAAGGAGCCAAGGAGAAGTTTCCCTGAAGTCTGAAACCTGACTCACAGTAGGTTGAAGGACAAGCCAATTCTGAAAGATGAGAACTGCTGGGATTGTGGTTACATCCACAGGTTTAACAAAAGAGGAGTTTCTATGTGTTTTTTCTGCATTCAGATTCTCCTTCTCATCTCTCTCCACGTTATATCTGCACTGGTGTCAACACAGTTGTCTACTGAGCAAGGCAAGGAACTGATTTGACTGAAAAATAGCCTGGAAAAGTTGAATGGTGAGTACAATCGTCTTTAATAATGGAATCATAGAACAGCTCAGGTTGGAAAGGACCTCAAAAGATTGTCTGGTCCAACTTTTGTGGGAAAGGGAGTCTGGATGAAATTGTCTAGCACCCTGTCCAATTTCATCCTGAAAACCTTCAGCAATGGGGACTCTGCCACGTATCTGGGGAGGACGTTCCAGTGAATGTTCGTTCTTACTGTGAAAAAATAATTTCTTAAATTGAGATGAAACCCCTCCCAGTGTAACTTGCCCCTTGTCTTCTCCATCTGTCTCCTTGTGAAGAGCGATCCTTTGTCGTGTTATTAGCTACCCTATACATACTGAGATGTTGTGATGAGATATTCCCCGAGCCTTCTCCACACAGGCTGGGTTCTCCAGCCCTTTGGTCCTCTTCATGCACCTCCTCTGGAACCTCTCCAGTCTATAAAAGCAGGAGGTAAGAACAAATCACTGCAGGGAGAACCATCCATCCACTTTCAGTGAAAACACAAATTTACGCTCAATTAATCTGACCTTGTCTGTTACTGGAACACACAGTTTAGGAGATATTTGAAGGAAATGGAAAAGGAAATGAAAAAGGAAAAGGAAACAGAAACAAAAAACAGAAAGAGAAAGAAAAAGAAAATGAGGAAGAAAAATAAGAAGGACCAGGGTTATGATCCATAATGGCACTTTTTAGAAGTCTACTAAAAGCTTCTGACAGTGAAGCACTGTCACAGCTGGCATCACAAAAGTAGTAGCAATATTTCTACAGCATGAACTTAATCTATTGTGGTAACTCTGTTCTCTACTGTTCAGAGTCCATACACACTCGTTGCCTTGTCTGTAAATCACCCAGTTTTCCTTGTCTCTAAAAGGAACTGATTACAGGACATGTGCTTATCAGTTTCCCTTGAACAAAAGCAGAAAAAGCCTCCTCTTGTCTGAGCTGACTGAGTGGGGAAGGGATCTGCTCTAAGAGTCACATCACACTAGAAGACCTCCATCACTCTCTTTAATTGTATCTCAGCCTCAGAATGTAATTCTACTGCAATGTTTGGACAGTGTGCTCACAGACTAATGACCTTTCTTCAACAGTGCTTAAATCCAAACATAATTTATGTTAGCCTTATACAAACAATTTAAAGAGAAAGAAAGTTTAAACTACATGCTTTTGGTACTCTCAACTTAATTGTATTCTTAGCAAAGTGACAGGGATTTTGCCCTTTTTAAAAAATAAACAGACACAAAACCAATTATCTGTCTCTCTATAGAAAGATGTATCAGTCTTCCATGTTTGAGAACTTAAGAATTTTTACATCTCTCTTCATAGATTTTTGAGAAGTTAAGTGAAAATGTACATACATAGTTATTTGGTGACCAAGTCTTTGGAGCCTGACTCCACACATGCTCATCTACCCAACCTAGAGCATAATTTCATATCCCAACTAATGACTACGACTGAGCTTCCCAAGGGACATGAATCCTGAAAGGGAAACACCTTTATGATATTACAACAAATAGAAGTCCTTCCATGACAGCTGATTATATGGGTAGAAAAAGAGGCACTATAATTTTAGTTTCTGTATAAGTTATGCCGATTAAGGTCAGCACTGAAGAACGCCCTCATGAACTTTGACATTACCGAATCAAAACTCATTGCCATATCAGGAAAAACAGAAGTCTCTATGCATGGCATTTACCCATCTGTTTAAATAAAACCTTAAAAGTCAAACTTGTCCCCATTATAGATTATAAATGCAAGTGAAAACTGATAGAACAATATCATCGTTGGGGCAAGAATGATGGGGAGGCGTGGCAGATTGATTATATCACACTCCCACAAACTCGCCATGGCAAGCACTATGTACTCACAATGGTGGAAGCAACCACCGGATGGCTGGAAACATATGCTGTACCCCATGCCACC
>WKFP01013852.1:0-92751 GCA_011057875.1 Pterocles orientalis
TTCTGCATAACCCTGCCATTGCATATAATCATTGTTATGATTGTTATGTATTATACTAATGATATCCTATTAAGAATCTTGCAGGTTCAACAGAATCAGAATTGATTTCCAGCAACTTCCCTGAGATTGACATCCTCAGCTTGCAGACCATAGATATGGACTGTGCCGGGTATACCAGAAGTGTGAGTTCCAGATGCAGTATGTAGCAGAGACTATACAGCATACATCTTCCGCGTCCAACGACATGCTCTACCGACTGAGTGGACTTTGCATCATTTTTATCCTGCCTTGAAAGACTACCACGACAGATGAAGCCCAAGTCACAGATTAAATGAACTCAATAAAATTATGGAGGGGTGGTCCATAGATTAAGGGAAAATAGTGGGGTCTGAGCATGACGTGAATGGTATGGAATAAGGGGTGGAGAATGTCGTGGGTTAAGCAGAGCAGAGTTAATTTTTTTTTTCTTTTTCCCTTCTCTTCATAAATAGCTAGCAAGAAGCTATGTTTTGGATTCCTGCTCAGGAGACAATTGGTAAGAGAAGAACGTTTATAGTTATTGCTAGGATGTTGCTATTTGACAAATTGAATTGTCCTTATCTCAACCCACGAGTCCTCTTTGCCATTTACCTCTTTAATTCTCTCCCCTATCATTGGGTGGGGGCAGGGACTGTGTGAGCGGGTGTGTATGGTTTGGCCCCCAGCCAAGGGCCAACCCATCACACACCCTCACAGAACAGCTGAGAACAAGTTAAAAATGAACAAACAAAAATACCCTACAGAAAACCAAAAGCAATTTAGTCCAAGGCCAAGACATCAACACTTGAAGTGTTGTGCATTTTCTAAAGAAAACACCTGCATATTTACCAACTAGTAGGAAAAAAATAGTGAAAGGAAAAAAAAAACACCATCCTAGAGGTTTTTTTAGTTTGTTTGCAACAGAGACATCTTTGTCATCTAGTGATTCTAAGTTGGATGTCCTGATAACTTTGTGTTCATTCAGATAATCCATGCAGAGGATCTTTCTTCATAACTATGAGCCTTTGCATGTCTAAATGAAAATACTTGAATTATGATGATGTGTTCTCTGAAACAATGCTTTTTTGGCTTATAATGAATTTCCTAGCACTGCTGCATTTGTATAAAGTTTACCACCTTAGGTTTCCTAAGATGAATACTTGCAATGCAGAAACTGCGAAGCTATCTTCAGAAGTCTAGAAAGCATTTATTCTCTGTATTTCAAATAAGTGAGCTGTTCCCCAGTTACGGGGTTATAATCCTTCTAAGAACAGCTACATTCTTGTCTACACTTCTTTCCATGATTGATACTTGGTTGTTGCAATTGGATTCAATCTTTGGATTCTGTGACACTATTACCCAAACTAGCACCTAAACTTAAAATACATTGCCCAGATGATTTATACTATAAATGCTGGCTTCTAACCCAGTCTCTCCAGGAACAATGCAAAAAATAAAGCTATGAAAAGAAACTTAATTCCTCACTCGCACAGGTATACACATATTCCACTACAACATGGAAAACAAACCAAGGTGAAATTGGACTGGGTACTATTTTTTTTCTAGTTGTGTATAATACTCTGGCCAACATCTTCACCTACAGCATAGCATCTCCTGTTTTCACTCTCTCCCACAAATTCTGTGTCCATTTCTTTGCCTTTTGAAGCCTGCTCTGTTACACATCTACCTAAGCTCTTTCCTCCTTCCCTGTATTCCCAAAATGCATACACAAAACTGTCGCAGCACAGAAGTTACTCAGCGAAGTCCCGGAGGGGAGCGAAGTCCTCACATTTGGAGGACTTTGTTAACCCTCCAGCAGGCCACATTGCCTCACTCAAGTATACAGAGTCTACAAGAATATATCCCTGTCAAGGCTAGACTGGATTTCAGTACCATATAGATGTCATAAGCAAAGACGAAGTTTACTTAAAGAGAATGAAACTGGAGACTGCAAACAAAACAGACTGCATGCTCAATGTTATCCATCATTACTGAAGTCAGAGACATTTAAAACTGTGGAAAAAGAACAGAATAGGTAACCGTTTTCATTGTTTCCTACTGAACTATTATTTCACTTTCCCCATATTGCTGTTAAGGAGAAAAAAGGAAAAAAAAGGACAGTCAAGGCAGAAGCTTTCAAAGATGAGTCCAAAAAAAGGTTGTGCTATTGGATTCTGAATAGAAAAGATAGACTTACTAGGGAGTTACCCAATTTTCATTTCTCTGTGTTCTAGACAGAAAATGATGTAAGATGAACTACAAAACTTGGTGTTAACACTAAAAATTGCAGGCCACATGCCAGATTCCTCACTCAAACACTAAGAGGATTGTTGAGCATTGTTTAATCTAACGTTGCTGGCTTTGAGTATTGCAAAGCATTTTATGACGATATACACAACAGCTTAGCAACACTGCTGTTAGAAGGCATATTAATCAGCTGCATTACAGAGTCAAATGACAAAAGAACTTCATAGAATGGAAAAAAAGGGAGTAGTTTCTTATATGAGATGTAATATGGTATTTCCACTATAGTAAAAACAGGATTCAAAGCAACCCATTCTCATGCATGAAGTTGTCAACACAAAGGCAAATTATTATGAAGTGATCAGAACACAGCTCAAAGGGCCTCATTATTTTTAAACAAACAACCACTACCTCATTTTTCTCTTGTTTGGCTGCTGCCTGACTCTGTGCTCCATGAAGTGGTTCATTGGCTGGAACTGAACTCTGGCACAAAGTCTCACCACTGATGGGATGCTGGGGCTCCACGGGAGTATCACTTCTTGCAGCAACATGGAAAAGAAGAGAAGCTTAATTGAGAAAAAATTAAGAGGAGAAAATCCCCTGGTAAGTAGAGAAAGATAACACTCCACAGTAAAATCTGATAACAAGTGTCTTAACTACTTAAGTCACATAAAACTGAAGATATGCTTCAGAAAGAAATGCCATTTGCAATGGGTTGCACGAAACCAAATAAACCCCTTAAGAAACAAAAAGCAGTCAGTGTGCTTTGTTCCCACATTTTCCAAAAAAGCCTTATCACCATGGGATATCCATAGTCCACATTTTCCATCCCTTCCCTTGAATTATATACCCTTTTCTAACAAGTCATTCAAGATCTCCTATTTTCAAAACAGTTATGTTTATGGAATGTATCAGATATACTTGCGACTAATGCCTTCTGTAAATACTAGTTTAATTACCACTACCAATCTAAATTTAAACTTTGTTGAACATCCATCAACTTGAACATTCCTGAAAGTGCTACACAAGAAAATGCTTATACAAATTTCACTATCCTTGCATTATATAAGTATTTCTGCTTCTGCATGGAGCCCTTTCCAAAATGCTTTAGCAATCAGTAAGTGTGCAGAACACGCTAAAGGCCTCAGAGATTCCCATCTTCAGTTTTGGCAATTTCAAGTCCTCTTTAATCAGTGACTTGGAGTAAAGCTCTTTAAGAAGTTACTTTAAACTTTTTTAGTATCTCTGTATAACAACAAAAGTAACTCAGCTTACTAAAAGACAAGTAATTGCTTGCTGAATGCAACTCACAGAAGAAATGCCATATTTCAATTGTGCAAGAGGAGGCAAGGGCCAGATTTACATAAAGGTCAGCTTCCCAACTTCTACTCTTGCAAATATTGCCATTTAAGTTGGACACTTCCTCTGAAGTTGTATTTTCTTCTGAAAAATGTAATGGCTTCTTGAAAACTATGGGTCTGGCCCCTCAAGCTAATTCTTTCAAGAGATGTATTAATGAAAAAACATGTTAAGAACTATAAACTTCACTTGACACCACATGAAAATGCCTACACAAAGAACTGCAGCAATTTATCACTTTATTTAGCCCACAAGGTAATGCTATTTGTGCAGAATTATTCTAGTACACATATACTGAAAAGGGAAACAAAGGTTTCAAGAATCAGTTTTCACAGTGGACCCCAGGCTACACGTACAAATGTTAAGGTTTGTGCATACAGATCAGTAAAATTAGAGGATTCACAATTCATGAGTATCTTCAGGAGGTACCCTTTTAAAAAATGTAACACAAGGGATACTTCCAAAGACACAAGCTATCCACAAAAACTCCAGTTGTGAAGAAGCTGGTAAAACCAAAGATTTAAAGTAGATAACTTAGAATAATAATTAAAAAAGGTCCTTTCAAGATAAACATTAAGATAGGTATTAAAACATATATTACTGTAAAAACTTCCATTATCACTGGTGAACTGACATCAGTATGATGATGTTTGTTTCACAGAATCACAGAATGTTAGGGATTGGAAGGGACCTCGAAAGATCATCTAGTCCAATCCCCCTTTTTATTGAGTTTAGTTACAGCTTCTCTTTATCTTAACACAAGATAGAGAGTATTGCTATAAGGCAAAACTAACTTGAATATGAGAAAAAACTTCTTTCCAGTGAGGGTGACAGAGCACTGGAACAGGCTGCCCAGAGAGGCTGTGGAGTCTCCTTCTCTGGAGACATTCAAAGCCCGCCTGGATGTGTTCCTGTGGGATCTGATCTGGGTGTTCCTGCTCCGGCAGGGGGATTGGACTGGATGAGCTTTCGAGGTCCCTTCCCATCTCTAACATTCTAGGATTCTGTGTAACAGACAATGTCAGCAACTGTGGCCAAGATTCAACATCACAGCCCTAAAAGTGTTCTCTGCTGGCCAGTGCACCCAAGCACAGTGCTAGTTACCCAGCTGGTTCTAAGAGCCAGAAAAGCTGGAAGCTGCTTTCTACAGACACATGCACCTAACACTTAGAAAGGGGCAGAACTGCTGACCAAAATAAAGCCCACACAAAACCATGATAAACTCTTAACTGACAAGTAGCATTTCTCCTAGTTACCAGGACTTTTCTCTCAGAAGGCAAAAAGCACAACATTTTGATGCAAGCTTTAGTTCTTAAGGAAGAAGTCAGTTTTGCTACACTGCATTAGAAGAAGTTATTAACAGCATTCACCACTATCATACAACCAAACTATCTCCAAGTCCAAGACAAAAAACATAACACATTCAGCCACCTTATTCAGATTTGGTTGGGAGAATGGTAAGGAAATATATAAGCTGAACTACTAGTGTAATAATTGAAGTGACAGAGGAATGCTACAATGATAGCATACAGTAACTTCCTGTGACTTCACTGGGACTATTTCTCTATGTAAATTTTTGAAGTATACTTGATCATTTACAGTGTCAGGACCAAAATTTACAGACACTTGAGGACAGAATAGGATAGGGAAAGAAGATGGAGCTACAGCTATTCCATTGTCTCAATTTATTTATCTGGAATGAAAAAATTCAGTAATATTGAACATAAATCTTAGCTAGACTCTGTTACATAATCAGAGCATATTTGCGCTCTGCACTCAGATTTCAACTTTAAGAAAATCCAGACTGAATCTGTAAGGCTCAAGACCAAATACGAAAATCTACTTCGATCATGAAAGCCTAAGGAAGAAAATACCTTGTATACAGAGTTTTAATTACAACAGGATTTAAACAATCAAATTCTGTTTCAAAGCTACAACTATGTTCAAAGTTACAACGCAGGGAAGAACCCAGAAATACAAAGTGCAGCATACACCAAGGTAACAATAAAGCTACAGTGGCACTTACCGCTCAGGTGACTCCTCAAAAATGCTGTGACACTCAGTATTCTCAAGCATGAGACTTCGGCTGAGATTCTGTACTCCTGGGTAATGGAAATTAGCAAAGGAGTGTGACATGGGAGAAGTTTTGGTCCCAAGGTCTGTGACTCGCTTATCATGATTTGTTAATCCACATGACAGCCCATCTAAGGCAGGGTTTAAGGACCGGGTCATGTAAGCATCTGCCGACTGAGGCCGTCTCATCGGCGATGATGGGTAAGGAGAAAGTTTGCTGATAAGAGGCGTCAAAAGATCAGCATATGCAGTTTTTGTGGGCTTGAGGAGTTTATCAACATGAATATTAAGCATCTTTTGTTCAAAAGCACAAGAAAAAACAGTAGCTGGCAGATTCTGCAGCCATGATAATAGGCTAAGGTCCAAATCGTCACACCCATTACCACACAAGAGATCAATGCCCAGCAATACTTCGCTTTCTGTGATTTCTTCTCCTGTTGCTTTACTCTGACAGAATTCCACACAACATTCATAAAGCAATCCCTTCATTACAAGCTGAAATAAACGATTGCTACTTGCTTTGAAGCCAGCCTCACTCAGTTTCCTATCAGCAGGAATAAACTCTGCCACCATGATGCAGGCTTCTTCAAAGCAGTGAACCCGTGCGGTGCTGGGATTCCAGTCCTTGAATTCTGCGTGGTTGGTCAAGCGAGGCAGCGTCAGCAGCAAGCAGAGTTTACTGTAGTCTTCCTTAGACGGACAGTATTCTTCCAACGCATGTAGGCACTGCACAGCCTCTCGCATGGTAAACTCCAGCTACAGAAACATTGACATGAACACAATAGTTTGTGGTACACATGTTTCTATGATAAAGAAGTTACCTGAAGAAAAACAGGCAGTAGCAGAATTTCTCAGATATCATTCCCGTAGTACTACTACTGTTTATATTTTAATTAAAAGAGCATACAATACAGATTTGGAAATTGCTGACACAAATCTAGCTACAACAGTGATGCTTCAACTTCCTAAAATCCCCCACCCAATCTCATCTTCTATTGATCTATGGAACTTCTTCACAGCACTACAGGTTTGATAAGCTTGAAATTTAACTCCGCAGCTAAACAGCTTTAATTCTATTGTAGCAGAGAAGGTTGTTTCTATTCTCAAAGCCAACTGACTTATTTTCCCCTTTTTTTATGTCTGTGAAAAGCTATTGGCATAAGTTGTAAAAGACTTGTAGATTTCTCTGGTTTCCAGTGCTTAGCAACTTCGAGTTGCTTTTAATATTGAGATTTTCTGTTCTTCGGTCAAAAAATGTTTAGAAAGTTCAAACAGTTCTCAGACCTCCAAAAGAACAGAAGGCTTTAGTACAAAGCTTGTTGATAGCTAAAAGCCAAAAACCACGTTAAATACACATAACTTGGCTTTTTTAGTTACAAAGATTTAAAAAATAATAAAAACACCCACTTACCCATGTTACCTGGCATCTGCTCAATACAGCAGCCTTTCATCCTCAACATGCCAACACATTTGGTAACATTCAAAAAAACCCATAAAGGACATAAATCTAAATTTTTTTCCTCTGTTGCTATCTACTAACAGTATACGGATCCAGCGATGAGAGGAATAGTACACCTTCTCTTTACAACTATAAAAAGACTTACTTTTAGCCTTTTCTACACTGTGAGGAGAAGACCCTGCAGTACAACGTAGGTGTAACAGGACAGAGAATTAAAATGAAAACGCTAGTTTGGGAAATGAAATAAGTTGTCTTCAAACTACTGGCATTCTTAATTTTTAATTTCATATAATTTTTGTGTTAGTAATTTGGTATTCCTGTATTATCTCCATAAATGAAAAACAATAATTAATTTCACAATCTGCACACCCTCTTTGCCCATTTGAGTTAATGTCTCTTTCTGTATTGCAAACCTAAGTTCACAACTCATGCTGTTTGCCCATTTAACTGAATCAGTCCTTTGTGAACGCATCTGTTCCCTCCAAAGAAACAACTGTGTCCTTTCTCTCTAAAAGCAACAGAAATGAAGTTTAAAATTAATTCAAATAAGGATCTTTCACCTGGTCCCAATTATGACAATGAATTTCTGTGATTCTGAGGCTTGCTTCAGAATACCTTTGAAAAAAAGAGCCCTGTCCTTCAGCATGATGGCTTAAAGTGAATCTCAGGATCAGGACCACAAACGTGGCACACGGTCACTGATCTATGCTGCTAAGTTTCAAGCAAGCCTTGTATATACAATTCTGTTTGAGACCTGGGATCCCCATTCATTTCCAAAGGATACCAGTTATTTTTTCCATTGTTTATAAAACTATTTGGTAACAGCTAAAATTTGTTTATTCAATGCTGGGAGCTTCTGCTCTGCCTTTGATCTGAATATCTCAAGAGGCTTCTTGAAAACAAAAAAAATTCCCAAACCAGAGGTAACTCTTACATGCTGAGGCTCATCTTCTGCTGACATCGCATTGTTTACACACAAGGCTTCCAAGAACTTCTGCTTCATTATAATGTAACGAAATCTGCAGGTGAGAAGTGAAATACTATACATCTTGATCCAGTAGCTAAACTTTCTTAAAGAGACAAGCCAGGTATTTTACAGCTAATTTTCGAGTTAGACATAGAAATTGTAATGACTAGGAACTCTGATCTCAAATTTTAACAAATTGGTAACCACAATTTTTTTTAACAGGAAATGTCTTTTCCAATAATCACTTTCAGAAATATTGCATTAAAATATTAGAAGGTTAATAAAAGAAAAAAGCATAGCAATCATATTCATTTCTTGATTAGAAACACGACAGAACAGCCAACTATAAAAAGATAGTACAACATGCACTACATTCCTAAAGTGTATTGCAAATGAAAACTCATTACAGATTCTGCGCATATATTTTTGATAGTTTAAGTTAAAAAACACATTAAAATAATTTAGGAACTGTATATTGGTTAGAAAAAAACAAAAACTAAGGCAAAAAACTTAGAACTTCTGCTTTCATACGCAATACTTAGAAATTCATGCATTTTCTACAACTCAAAAAAATTGAACTCTGACATACATTCTATTTTACCTTTTCTTGTCGAATTTTTCCATACATTCAAGAGGCTGAATAAATTGAAGAACCTCATCCCACTGACCATCAAGAATCAATTGCCTGGTAAAAGAGAGTCACTGCTTTAATTTCACTGGACAAGAACATTCTTCTTCTAAGTAAACAGCTCATTTAAATACACAAGAGTCACTTAAATACACAACCAGTAATCAGCCTGCTTTGAAAAGTGAATGCTTTGGACAGATGCCAAGATAACTCCCTCTGATGTGACTAGTAATAATAGCAAAATCCAAGTCCTTTCTCAGTATTTTGTAAAAATAACTGCATACTGGAAGGACACATATTTATTACTTTTAAAGGCACATCAAAAAGGACAAAACGGTCCTGTGTCTCCTGCTTTACCTGTAATTCTTCTTTAAAAAAAATCTTACTTGAGTGCAAATAAACATATTGATTCAATTAATACATCCTGAAGAATGAAAACGAACTTAAAGTTAAGTTAATTTTAATTGTACAAATACTGCTGGGCCTATTTTGAAAGTGAGGTGGGAAAACACACAGCTCCCACATCCAGAATGTAAAAGAACAGCTTGGCAGGAACTATGCCAGCACAAGAGCTCTGACTCCAAGTCCAGTGGGCTAGACTGCACAAATGGATTAGCTTTTCATACCTTCATATAAAAGGCCCAGATCTATAAGGAAGGGGTGAGTTTCTTATTAGATGTATATGCCAACTAAGAAAAGAATGAAACAAATAATCTTTCTTTAATTCTTCTTTTACTTAATTTTATACCAATAACCATAATTTTAATCAAAAGGGAAGCCAGGTAAGAAATCTTGTTCAATGGTAAAATGCATTTCTTTTCTGTTTAATTTCTCATGCTTCTAGAAAGTTATTAATTAAGTACCTTTGGCATGAAATGGAAAACAGCAATGTTAAAACACTAGTGTGCATCTACAGCGACTCCTTTTAATAATTTTGAGGGCAACACATGAATGGTAAATCACACCAACTCTCATGACTTGGTGATACCAGAAAACTTTGGAATCCACTCCACTCATCCTAGATCATAGCACTAGAATACTGTCAAAATATTTTATTTATTTTAGAAGTTAATAAACTACACATTTAGTTCCATGCAACATGGTAAACAGGTAATAACAGATCACTGCTGCCAACAGATCTTGTTCCCTCATCCTGTTGCTGCTCATGTGCTATCCTTCCTTACCCAGCGCTCACACTGGCACTTGTTAAGACTCCTTCCCACTTCAATTTATTAGCATGCCTGAAAACTAACCAAGCTAAATGAATGAACAAGCAAACAACAACAACAAAAAAATCTAACTCAGCCTATGGTGATGATGTGTAGTCAGTTACTTCAAGTGGCTCGTAAAAGGTCATTACCTTCAGAGCTGAACCACAGCTTTGGGATCAGGAAGAAATAGAACACAACAAGGCCGGAGCTGCCCACAGAATCACAGTCCAATTGTTTGTTTTCATATATGTGGTATTTAAGCACCAGAGAAAGAAGTCTTACCTTAGAAAAAGCATGTCATCTGAAAACAGGCCATTAATGACCCCACTTTCTTTCTCAAGCGCCAGCATACTAATATGAAGTTTCCTTGAGTTCAAAAAATCTAGTATCAGTTTAATTATTTCAGCTTCTTTAACATTCACTGTTTCTTCAGCCGTCATGATGGCAGCCTAAAAGGGAAAAGAAAACAGAGTTTTGGCTATGATCAATAACTTATTTTATGCTTGGTTAACAAATGTTGGCCACTACAAAAAAATAAATACAGTTTTACAAGACTGTAATTGTAGAATTTCAAAAATTAAATAGACAAGATCAGGAAATTGATTTTAAGAGGTTGATTATGAAGCCACAACTAAGACCTAACAAGACATCTGGATCTTTTTTTATTTCTGTCCTATGCATATACAGGGGTCCAGATAAACAAATCTACCAAGAAATCACTCCTCCTGCAGTGCGAAAATATTGTGGTTCCCAGGTCTGCAATATGTAAAATTTTCCTTTCTGAAATGCTAACAGTGCAGTTCAAAGAGCATAAAAATGAGCCACTTACTATGCCATTCTCCAGAGATTTTACATATCAACTTAAATGTTCCTAACACATACAAGAAGCACAGCATACTACAAGTGCAGTCTTCTCCTACCCCATTTTTGAAGTAGTGCATGGTAATTAAGCCAGGGCTTTTCATTGCTCCTTCATAAAGACACCTATTTCCGTCTATATGCTTTGTGAAGAAGCTGAAGCTGCAAACCCAAGGTGGTCGAAGCCAGCCTGACCGCTGACTGCCAGTCTCACTCATTCGCCCGCCTCCAGCTGCGTGTTCCTGACCCTTCCTTAGCACTCCTCACTTTTGTCATGGGTTAGCTCTTCCTCTGACTTGTGTCGAGGTGGCTGAACGGCCTAATGAGCTCTCCAGCCAGCAGAACGGCACAGGGGGAAGATGCAGCTGGGGCAGGGACAGGCCAAGGCTCTGGCTGCCAGCGATCAGCTTGTTTAAAGCTCCCGTGGATACAATGTCCAAGCTCCTCCGCAACACAATTCCTCCAAGGAAAGTCATAGCGTGTACTTCTTTTAGAAAACCTAAAATAAACTTTGCTTCTGGCTAAGTCTTGAATAGTTCCTTAAGTCTGACTTAAAGTAGAAGCTGTTCCATTTTTTTTTTAATAATTAAAAAGATTTTACAGCTGTAGCTCCCAAACTGATCTGCTGAAAAATATCTGGGGATGCATGGAGAAACCTTATAACACAGCCAAGCCCCGTAGCATTGCCTCAGCATGAGTTCTTCAAAAAAAGCTAGCAGCTCCAAGGGTGCAGTTTCCCATTAGGTAAAACCCCGTTTAAGCTCATTACTGCACAAAGGGCTGGTCCCTCTTCTCCCCCCTGCACGCAGCCACAAGTCCCCAACTGCTTCACAGCACCCGCCATGGAGCCAGACCACTCCTCTCATCTGGGCGCAAATAAAACAGTTGTTCACGCCACGGACACAAGGGCATTAATACTGACACAAGGAGCTTACAGAACTCTGCTTTCTGGCAGCAGCAAAGCCTTAACCTGACTTAAATTGGTTACGAGAGTGCACCAAAGAACAGAGAAGCCAGAGTCAGCGATGAACCATCAGCAGGAGGCAACATCCCCAGGAACAAGGAAAGCCAGTAGAATAACAGAGATCAGAAGAATGAATAATGGGAGATGACCATACAGAGCAAGATGTCCACAGCAATGGTATAGTTACCCCAGCTGCCCCCCTCTAAATTCAAAAGGGGAAATAAAAATACTTCTTAATTCCCCCATGCAACCATTTACATATGTGGAAATCTAGCAACTACGATGCCGAAGGACAACCAACTGCAGCTAACACAGCTCCCAAGAGAATCTGGAGAAATGACACAGACTCCAGACACCTTGACCTTGGAAAACTGAAGTCCACAAGCTAGTTCAGTCTCATATCAGGAAAGATGCACAGAAACTGGCAATAAGAAATCAAAAGAACAGATAGAATAAGTTTGAATGATTCAAATAAGACACTCATAAAGTATTAACAAGAAATGAATTATTTACCGGAGAAGAGAGGAAGAGACAAGTGCTCCAGTGAAACTTCGCACAGCTCATCATAAACCAAGGCTAATGAACTTGAAGGGATACAAAAAATTAGGCATTGATAAGAGGAGGTTTTGTATCACTTTGTCAAAATCCCCCCGTTTTCCATTTTCCTCATGCTAACTTTTTTTCCAAATAAGTTTTTGCCAGAATGTTTGACTAGGAAAGCATTTGATTATAGCAGCGCAGTTTATTTTGGAACAACAGAGACCTAATTGTGCCAGATGAAATCTTTTTAAAAATGGCTGGGTCTAGTTCTCATTTTAGTCGCAGAAGACTCCAGTCACCAAGTATTTTGATGGGTCTCATGAAAGACACACCCAGAGACCACGCGCCCACTCTCAGATAGTGAAGTCAAAGGAAAAAAATTAAAATCTGGCTTGAAGAAAGCTTTGCTGAAGGAAAGAGAGCAGATGGACACACAAATCCAAAGCCAGAACTTGTAGAAAGATGCTTTTTCCTTATGCTTTACCACTGTTTCAACTTCCCCCTTTGGGACTTGGATATGGGGTTTTGATCCCTGATTAAAATTCAAGCCTACTCTTATACACAAAAGGAAAAAATCAACACAAATTTAACCAGCAGTTTAGCATTAACATCTTAATTCCCAGCCTCATCTAACGCATTTCTCTTTTATTACGTGTTATGGCACTGGTGGTTTTTATCTAAATTAACTTCCTCACCAAAAGACAAAGTAAAACCTAGGCAAAGCGATATTGAGACTCCCCATCAGAAAATTACTAGAAAAATCCAGACAAAGACTCCCTTTGAAGAAAGGAGCACCAAGTCCAGGTTTCTTTTCAACTGTATCTACCGGACTCAAGTCTAAAGAGGAAGCAACCCTACATAGCTTTAAGATTGTCTTAAAGTTAATTATTTATATACTCTAGTGATGGGGAAATGAGCATCACACTCAGTACTTTGCTCAAGAGTACAACTACATTAAGTAAAATCCAGCATCTGCAAGAAGTTGTCTTCCATTTTCCACTGTACTTTTAAAAGAACAGGTTTGTCCTGAAAATAAAGCCTTTGCCAACTCTAACAATTAACTTCATTTGCTTTATTTATATTGCCCGTAGGAATTAGAATAAAGGATGATCGGCACCCTCCATATTCGGGGTCCTTCTAAGAAAAATATAATATCCAAACATAGTTTGGATACTGAACTTCTGAAGAAGATTTGAAGTACATCAATAAGCTCATACATTAACAATATTATGAAAATATTTAGTATAAATTTGCTGTCAGAACAACATGCTCCCACTGAACAAATAGCTAGAAACTAACAGTAAACCTACTAGAGAAGACTTTAACTTATGGTTTTTTTAAGGCTGAGAAGCTCAGACTCCTGTTACAAGCATTATACTGTCAAAATAATAAGCAACACTGTAACACTCTAAGGAAATCATAAATATACCTAGGCTTACATATCCCCCCTACAAAACATATCAGTTTTTCTGACATTCGGTAGTATATGTGTGTGTACGTATATAAATAAAAATAATAATAATTAAAAAGCAAAGAACAGCAGGAAAATTCAAGATTAGAGCTCAAGCTGTGTCTTTGCTCCATCCCAATATACTGCTTTCTGCCAGCACATATGGCACACAACATCACAATCTGATCAGCTCAAGCACTAATTCTCAAGAATGACTGAAGCACAGCATTAGCTTGAGGTACAAATGAAAGTAAATGAGTATTAGAGCTTAACATTTCACGTGCCTTCTACCAACCAGGTTTTTGCTACAACCTTTTTATCTCACCCAGCCTTTTCAGAACAGCATCTTTCTACACCTGGCCTCCTTCCCCCTTTCTCCTGTCCACTTCCCCTTATCATCTTCCCCTAGTTATATAGTTAAATTTGTTTTCCTCCTAATAAATCTACATCAAGAAAAAAATACAACTTCTTGGCACAAACCTGACACATCTTTTCTCTGTAGCTTCAGTGGACAAGAGGGCCTTTAAAGAACGTCTATGGAACACAGACTATCTACTCCTAAATTTTCCAGAGAGGTTTCACTCTTCTGCTGTTCTTACTCATGTTCTACAAACATGCCAACAGCAAGAATACTCTCATGATGTTATAAGCACAGAAAACAATTTTTTTTTAAATATACACACTGATGCATATGAATATACTATTTTAGGAAAATGTTTATAAACCAGAAGTTAATTTCAAATATTCTTTGTCTTTAAGTTACCTCTCCTAGAAGACATTATAAATGCATATGCATATAATAGAAAGTTAAAGTAAGGTTTAATATCTAGAAAATAAGTAAATAGTGAAATTCTAAAATAAGCATTATTCCCATGTTATTTATCACCCGGAACAAATCACTTGACAACAGTATACAATATGTATTCACAAAAATGGGCAAGGAATATAAAATCTCTAACTGCTCAGAAATACAGGAAAGAAATACCATCATTCAAATCTTAAGTGTCATAAAGGGACACAAAGGGAGAAGCGATGCTTAAGTAGACGTCTTGGTTTGCTAACTTCACTGACAGCTGCAATGCATATCCATGACTGCAGCATCTCAGTGAACTATGTGACAGAAAAACCACATGTGAAGTAATACGTATTTTAAAAGCTAGCCGTTTTGCATAAAGTTATTTCACCTTTGAATCCATCCCGCAGTCACTTACATATGACTCTCCGGCCTGCCCAGAGGCCACTCTGGAGTTGCGCCTACACTGACCCCACGGAGGACTCGGGGCCCGGTCAGTACCTAGCGGCTCCATTTCTGATGTGCCCTCAATCATCTTCCAGTTATTCTATATCAAAAGAATTTAAAAAAAAAAAAAAGTCTGTAGGCCAAATTTTTAATGACAATCGATTCCCACAGCAGTTTGTGCAACTCCCTGACACACATTTTACCCTGCGGGATGACACGATTCTTTATTTCAGTTGAACATATTCAGGCCTTAACAGAAAGCCTTCACCTAACTCAGCACAGCTGAACTCCGACTGAAACCTTTTTCTACTTCAACACACAGCAAATGCTGTTCTGTTACAGACTACCCTTTTCTTCCTCACACAGATTTTTCACCGGCTTGCCCTCTAATAGCCCATTTTTTCACCCTGCTCGGATCAGCTGTTGCTTTAGAGCCACCACAGTAATCCCGATCTGTCTGCCAGGCTCTAGGGGTGGCTGGCAGAGCTCTCCGCCTCCACCAGCCCCGGCCACAGCGCACATTCCTCACCCAGGCCGCTCTGCACCACCAATGCCAAAAAGGTGACATCAAACCAGGCAGTACTTCCACACTAAAGCAGAAAAATAAAAAACCCAGCCAAGTTACAGGGACTAGAAACAAATGCATTTTGACTAAAAAAGCCCCCCCACGTGCTCCAAATTCTTCTCACGAAACCCCCCTCCGCTGATGAAAGGGTTCCGAGCAGCCGCGCTGCTCAACACCCAGCGCCCAGCCCCAACCAGCGCTTCGGGAACGGCAGCTCCGCACCAGCCGCAGACAGGCCGCAGCGCAGCCCTCGCTCCTCGCAGGCGGCCCCGCAGACAGGGCGCACCCCGCGCCCGCCGCCGCGGCCCAGCCCGCCCGCCGAGACCACAACAAAGGGACGGCGGCGATCGGGGCGTCGCCGCCGCGCCGGCAGCCGGGGCGATGCTCCCGAGGAAGGCGGCGACGGGCCCCGCGCAGCACGGCCGCGCCCGCACGCCAGGGACGGGGCGCAGAGGCGTGCGGTCCCGGAGCCGGCGAGGCCGCCGGGCAGCACCCACCTCACAGCGCAGCGGCCGCAGCCCCGGCCCCGCCGCCTCGCCAGCCCGCCCTGGCCCCTCCCAGCCCCTCCGCGGCGCGGCCCCCCGCCCGCCGACACTCACCTGAGGGGCCTGGCTGCCCCTTCGCGCCGTCACCAGCGGGGCCCGAGGGGAAGATGGCGGCAGGCCTGGCGGCGGGGCGGGCCCGGGCCCGGTGTCGGGGTCTCGCTCCGCTCCCCGCTGCGGCCGCCACCCGCTCTGACCGCGGACCGCCCGCCGGCGCGACGCGCGCCCCAGGACCCTCCCCTCCCCGCGCCGGGGCGGGGTGTCCGCGCCGCTGCCTGAGTGGAAAGCGAACGGGGGGGGCGGGGCCGGCCCGGCTGGGCGTCGCCTGTGCCGCGGGGGCGGGAGGGACCGGTGGCGGCGGGCGGCGCTGCGCCAGGGCGGGGTTCGCTTTGTTAGCGGCGGGGCGAGCCTGCGCCCGGCGGGGCTGACACTGCTGGCGGGGACCAGCCGCGCCCCGGGGCCGAGGGAACTGCGGGAGGGAGGCGCAGCCGGTCCCGACAAGCGCGGGCTCAGCGGCGTCCTCCCGCCCAACGCCGCGGCGGCTGCGGGCCTGTCCGGGGGGAGCGGCGCAGCGCTCGGCACCTCCCCCGCGGGCGGGGCCGGTCCTGTCCCGGCCTAGGTGGGCTCGCTGGGGGCGGGCGGGGGACGGTGCTCTGCCGGGGGCGCTGTTTGTGAACCGCGCCGCCCCCCCGCGCGCGTCCTGCCGCCCGGCATCCCCCCGGCGGGGCGGGGCGGGGGCGGCGCTGTCCCTAGGGCCGTGCTCCCCCGGTGCCGCGCTGCCCGGCTCTGCGGCGGAGCCTCGGGGCTTGTTGGCGACACGTGTGACTGCTGCGGGCGGGCTGCCGGGCTCCTGGGGGTTTACTGCGCTTTTTGCTGTCTTCCACTTCTTGAGAGCGTTGAAAAAAGCCGCAATCCTGCGTTGTAGATGTGTTTTGTGAAGAGGCATTCATAGTTGGTAACCGTCACCATGGTGAGCAGCTGGTCAGTAAGCTGTGATGCCCACGTCCCAGCATCGCATCCCAGGAAGCTCGGTTTGCTGTTAAAGCACCAAATTCTTCCACTGACTTATAGAACTGTCACTTGTTGCTTAGTTGCCTTTGGAGGCACCGATTAACAGAAAATATAGAAATGAAGCTGTTTCTCAATACATTTAATATAATAGAGATGATAAATCAGAGGGAGTATGGGAAACCGAGATTAATTGTCCAGACAGAACGATATGCATAACTTTACTGAGCAAACATTTGGATAAGAAGAGTCAATTTTAAACTTAGTTTCATCTACAAAACACTAAGTAAACACACATATGCTTTTAAATTTAATCCTGATCTCACAATGATGTTACTGTGTTTTAGCTGTCTTGTGTGCAATAGCTTTGTCTTCAGTGGAGGCCCCGAGATCCTGGATCTCTGGAGGGCAAGAGTTTTGGGATGAAAGAAAGGGAAAGCTCCTCCTCAGCTATAGACCCAAAGGGAAAAATAAATTCTGAATTTGAAATTCCTCTGTTTCCTGCTCAGAATGGCAGGCCTTTCACAAGGAAGCAGCAAATGTGTATAATCCGGAAAGAACCAAGTGTGTGTCCTTGGGAAGAGGTAAGGAAGAACAGTAGGGTTACTTGGTACACCTGCTTTGGAGGGCAATCATACCGCTCTTAAATTTTTGGAGAGGATACATAGGAGCATCCTATTAGGAAAGGGCAGATGGAAGACCCTGTTAGAAAGAGATCTTTGGGATGGTTGCAGCTTACTTTGAACTCCCCAGTTATTATTGCAAAAAAAGGTAACTCCCATGAATAGCAAAGCTGCTGGGTGTGGGCTTTAGAGAGCTGGAAAATCAGGATCAGTAGAGGAGGAGTTCTGCATTGCCTAGTGACAAACAGCACTGCAGTCTCTTCTTGAGAAAAAAAATAGTAATTGTGTGGCTATTTTACCGATGTTGCTGGTGGCCGCAGGCAATGTCAGAAGGGCTGGATCCATTCTTAGAATTATTCCCCAGTGCTAACCCTGCAAGAGATCTGCCAGTGGAGTCCAGCAGTTCGTGCAAAGCATCTTTGTGTTGTCGTTGTAAAAATGGGCCGATCCCCTGGTTTTCAGTCACAGTAACTGAGCCATTCCACTGTTTACGTTTTATGTTTACATGATCTTGGAAAAAGTTACAAAGAAAATTCAAGCTTTATTTCTGGAAACAGTTTTCACTCATTTCAAGAAAGGATTTCTACAACTTTGGGCTGTCAATCGAGAAAAATTATTGCACAATCCATAGAACTGTTTACATCAGCATCATAGCTCCAGTTTCAGGTAGCTTAAACAAGAAAAATACTGAGCTAAAGTATAATCTGGCTTCAGGTAATTTAAATAATTGCAGGCTTGTGGGGCCTTGCCAGGTTTTGTAATGCAAACATTTCGAGCAGTGCTGATGCAGAAAGGATAAGACAGAGCTGCCTTGATGGAAAGCTTCGTATTAGCCTCTGCAAAGCTCCATTAACAGATTAACACTGACATAAAACTGCCTATAGATATTACTTTGTATGTCTCCATAAAGCTCACATACCAGTAACTGAAAACTTAAACACACCTTACGTACAAAAAAATCTTTCAGTATCTGGCTTAACCAATTTGTCAATGGATAATGAATTACTAACTCCCGAGTATTTTATACACCCAGTTCTTCGTCATGTTGAATAAGAGTCTGAAGAAAGTTTTAAATAACATTTTTCAGTGGAATGCTTAACTCTTTTCTATCATTTTCTGTCATTTCCTGAAATCCTAGTTGTTATTAGCATTATTAAATTATTATTAAAAATACTGTCATTTCTCCTTCCAGCTAAATGTGGAATAAGATAACTGGTGTAGGGTTTTTGGGGTTTGTTGTTATTGGTTTAAATTTTTTTTTTAATTCATTAGAAAATAGAAAATCAGATGTAAAGGGCTATGTCTGTCAAGACAGATCTTTATAGCCACAATTCTTCAAACTGCTCATTCCGCTCATTAAATGAGTAACAAGGTAGCAAAGAACCGATAATTTGCTATTTGAAAAGACAGAAGCAGGTAAAGGTTTATCCCTTACAAAGCTGTGTCTTTATTTATCCAGTTGTTGGAACAAAGACATCTGCCATCTCTACCTCACCCGTACAGCTGGGCTGGAGAAACACCTTGGTGTGGTGATTGATCCAGAAGCTTAGGTTCCCGTGTTACCCAGATGATTGTTCTGCAGCCAGCAATACCAGACGTCTGCACTGGATCCCCCAGTACACACTTTGATTCACAAATTCTGTACAGATTCAGACACCCCCTCTAGTCATGTTCTATCCAATTAACCACGGAGTCGTCTGAACCAATTTCTCAAGTATGGCGTTACTTGGCGAAGGAAAGGGAAAATGAAGTCTGTTGTAAAGCCTGTCGGTACAAAGGCTGTTTGTAGATGAAAATGTTGAGCTGGGCGTGCCCCTGAAAAAACAGCTTTACTGGGGGGAGCCGGGTGTTTGTATTCCAACATCATCCCTTGTTTGTGATGCCGTACAGGGAACTGAGCTGCCTGAAAAATAACCAGCTTGGCAGGGAGGAGGGCAGGCTATTCATTTTCATCCACATCAGTTTTCAATTCAGTGCTGAAAGCCCTGCTATCAGATTTCCTGTGATGCTGAAGCTACCGTTTGAATAGCTCTGAAACGCAGAGATCCTTTTCTCTGCCTAAGTTAGCCCAACAATTCCCGCTGACTATTGACAGTGCAGCAACGTCGTGTCCCCTTTCAGCAAGCGCTTGATCTCGCTTTACAACCCAGCAGGACAACACAAAACACGAAAAAAGGCACGATTTGGAACGGAAAAAATTGCTAATTTTCAAATCTGGAAGAGACACCTTATTTTTTTGATACTATTCCCGGTCAAGATGGCACCACTAACAAGTACAAGTTACGTCATTAAAAGCCATATTCTTTATTAGCTGTCTTGACGAAGAGAGGACTTCAGTTCATCTTGAAAACCCTCCCGGCCGAAGCAATCCTATTAAACCGCCCATGGAAGCTAACCAGAGTACTGGAGTTTATCAGCTGACTTGCAATTGTTCAACTGGCTTCAGAAGAGAACAGGGTAACACCACCTTGTCCTCAAGAATGAAATGAGGAGCCCAATTCTTCAATAGCCCCCCTCTGATAAAATCAAAAAGATAAATTATATGTGGAAGTAATACAAACAAGGGAACAAAAGGATAGATAAAAATGGTGAATATTTCCTACAACATCTATGTTGCTGAAATATGAGAAGAAACAAGACTGAAACATTTGTGAACTTTTTACAGTTTCAGTTTATACTTAGACGTAAGCAAGAAAACAAAAAATGTACATTTGGTGCCATGCTTTTATTTAAATGAAAGGAAAAAACCTACACTGTACCACATAAGTAGCAATGACAATATTTTACAGGACAGCATTTGAAAAAATATGGAAGCTATGCTCCATAGAAGTGGACAAGTAAGCACACAATACACTGTACATTTTTCAACAGTGCCCATTAAATCATAATTAAATAGCTGAATTTGGCTTTAAACAGCCAAATAATAAAAACTAACAGTCATACTAACATTTTAAAAAATCAGTAGCTATTATGACTGCTAGAATATGAAATTTTGCTCCAAAAACTAAGACAAGAGTTTGGCAATTCAGTCGTAGCAACAATAATAATACCCCTGATGAGAGCACCAGTGTGTTCTGAAAAGGTCAGTGATAAATACTGGCCTTTATGGAAAGCTTATTTTTAAAATTTTTTTATTTTTTTTCCTTCTTCTTTTTTTAAACATGATCCCAACCAAAGATCCACTGAAATTAGAAAATTTGCAGGCTTAAAAAGGAAAAGCATATCTAGCTTTACTTTTCCTCTATTAAGTAAAACTATACTGCGAGCAATGAAATTTTCAACCGTGTTATTCACATTCTACTTTTAGACACTGCACAAATCTTTAACCTGTTGACAAATGTAAATTTCATAGTACATTCAGATCTATTTACAATGACTCCAAGAATTCGGGTCATGTATTTAAGCTCACTTTGATTAGATTGATGCATGTGTCTTTATGGTGTTGCAAATCTTCAGTTAAATCATAGTACAGATTTGAGAAATATAAAGCCTCCCATGAGAAAACTTCTTCTGAAGTTATTCACCGTATGCATATCCGTTAATTCCAACCTCCTGGTTTCTTGAATCACTGTATATTATACACAGTTTCATATGGTTATTCAAGGTGTTCCTACACGGGTATTTGTAGGAACTGTCTAACAGGCAGAATGTGCAAACCCTCTTCCCCCCTTTTTAATATTATTTATATCCTATATACACAATATGTATACACTTGAAATATAAGAGTTACATAGCCTGGTGATATACATGCAAACAGTAGGAATCAGCTAACCACAAATAGTTTTGAGCCACATACATATTAAATGTATTTTAAAGTGGTTTTTTTTTTTACAGTTTTAACAAATATACATAAATATAAGAACATAAATTACAGTAAAACTGACAGCATTTTTGAGAAAATGTTTATAACCCAGAGGCATTGATGCCTAAGGCCTTATAATAATTTAAAAAAAGTACTGTTCTAAACGGCTTAATGACATCTCATTCCTGTGCATCTTTTACATCAATGAGCACATCATCGCGGTGAGGCAGAGTTTCTCTCAAGGCAGTTTAATGAGAGAAATGTGAACATAGTTTTAGTCTTCCCATGAAACAGAACAGACGACATACTTATAGCACAATACTGTCGTATGTTAATGTAGTTGTCACAACACTGAAACAGAACAGAATCACAAATCATTCAAGTCTTTTCCTGAGAATGAGATTTTTTTCCCCCAACAAATCCTCTGGTGCACTTTATCAAAATAGCCACAGATTTAGGGGAGGCTTCAAGTTTGTCGTTTTTTTTTCAGAACAGTGCTATATTAAAATAAAGTTATAAGAGAAACAAACACTAAAACAAAATAGTGATCTATAAAATCATCAAACACTGTTTTGAAATAAAATGCAGCCCTTTATAAATAATACTGAAGTATGCCTAGAGTTTGTTTTTGTAAATGGCCATATTATAAATTTATTGAAATGTCATTCAGGCTTTTTGCCGTATGTATTTCAACTTGCTAAGTGTCACAAGACATCATCTGTTAGATCGTGTCAAGAAAACAATTCACTAAGACACAGAAAATTCTTACCGGATGTCTATTCCCTAGAAAATTGATTTCAGTCTGAGCTGGCAGAGCTGAAGGCAGGAGGAACAGTGGCCTGGATCTTAAAATCAATGGGAATTAGATACGTGACTTCAGAAAGATCTGTGACTTAGTGAATTCTGTGATTCTTCTGAATATTTTTAGTGTTCTGTCAGACAAACATCAGGGATCTAGTTCTGAACGTGTCACGAGTTCCTGTTCCTTTCTTGGAGAAGCAGGACCTGACCATGTGCTTGTTCTTCATCTGGAACAACGCAAAGTAATGCACATTTGTTTAAACTGCTTTAGAAGTCTGTCAAATCTTTTTACTTTGCATTTTAATGGTATTATGAACGTGCACAGGGTCAGTCATTCCATCTCGGCTGGTAACGGAGTGAAACAGGAATAATTGCATCACCTGACTATACCCTGAGTTGTTAAATAATTCACTTGAAGGAAACCTCAACAAGTTCAAAGGTTTTTCCTTTACTGTTCAGTTTATAAGCAAACCAGTATTATTCAACTGAAAAATAATTATAAACGCTCAGGGGAATGAATCTTGGTTTTGTTACATCACACAATAAGGATCTAGCAGAACAGACCCACTCAGCTGTTCTTCAGCGACACACAACTTATCATTTTGCTGTTCCTGTAAGTCAGTATGCAAAGTTCAATGGTACTGAGAATATCAGAAGTATTTCTTTAGTGAAAGAAAAAATATTTCAAGACAAGCACAAATACAAACATATAAGGCAACAGATGTAAAAAAATGTAGTTGAGTCACTAAAGAGGAACATTCAGTGCTTCAGTGTATCTAATCAAAATACAGAGCAAATGTACTCCATATATTGTATTAGCACATACAGATCTCCACACAAGTCAAACATCTCCAAAATCACTCATAATTATTCACCTAAGCAATAATCTTATGCGCTCCTAAACACTGTGTTTACATTCCAGTTGGACATGATAACAGAACTCGGTGTCCAGTTATAAGTTCTAGAAGTCTTGTTGGCAACTACAAATCTATTTCCTATAGGCAGTAAAGATGAAGTGCAAGTTTATCGTAATTGTCTGAAGCATTTTTTTTCCCACCTACTATGCCTTGGTGGGTAAAAGTTTCTTAGGAGTTACTGGTCTCTTGGTTTGCCACAAATGGCTGTGAATGGTAATTGCATCAACACTGGCAGACAAAGTCTTAGCAGGTATGTGGCTAAACTGCTTCCTGTCAGAATTGTATTTATACAGTCCCTCTATCATTTTCTTTGTGATAGATTTGGGACCTATTCCCGTTAATTTATTGATTTCTTCAGTATCAGGGCAGTATGTATATAGAGATCTGAACTGGCAGCCTGAATCCCGGAACAAGATTAAGAAATTATTGGCATCGGATTTTTCCATTTCCTTTAAAAGAAAGAAAGAAAAAAAGATTCACAATATGAATTTTGCATTGCAGTTAGAAAACATTCACAATCATTGGATTGTCATTTTGAATTTCTTTTCTACTGGAGCTGAAACTTATGTCTAACTCTGTCCACTAAAAGACCTTATTTTCTATCACTAGAACTTGCTCAGCTTCACCTGTCTGAATTCGGATAAGGCAGCTATCTTTCTCAAGCAAACCCTTATTTATTTAGACAATTTCAGCTACACTTGTTTAGTTGTACCTCAAGAACAGACATCCTAACAAATTTTTTGTAGACCACTGGGTGCCAGAGGGGATGTGAGGTGCAAGACGGTGGGAGATCTGCTCACCATGGTGGCCAAGCTGAAAGCTGAGGTGGAGAGACTGAGGGCCAGCAGGGACATTGTGGGAGATACCCCCCAACTGGGGGTGGACCCTCTGCCCTGTCGGGCAGAGGAGGGGGAACTGAGGGATGAGGAGGGTTGGGAGAGGGTCCCTGCTCGGAGTCGTGGGCAAACCCCCCCTCTGCCTGCCCCGTGTCCCCGCGTTCCCCTGAGCAATAGGTTTGCAGCCTTGGACATTGAAGGGGAGGTAGGCGGGGAGGCGTGGGAAGGTTTCCCTGAGAGGTTTCCAAGGGCGAGGCAGTCGACTCTGCGCATTCAGACTGCCTCTGCCAGGACAAAAAGAAGAGTGCTTGTAGTAAGTGACTCCATTCTCAGAGGAACGGAAGGGCCCATCTGCAGCCCGGACCCCAGCTGTAGGGAAGTGTGCTGCCTCCCTGGGGCCCGGGTCAGGGATATAACTAGAAAACTCCCGGAGCTGGTTCACCCCACTGATTACTACCCACTACTCATAGTTCAGGTGGGCAGCGATGAAATTGCGCAGAGGAGCCTGAGAACTATGAAAAGAGATTTCAGGGGTTTAGGGCATATAGTTCAAGGAGCGGGGGCACAAGTGGTGTTCTGTTCTATACCTTCTGGGGAGGTGCAGGACATGGGGTGGGCCAGGAAAACACAGGTCATGAATAATTGGCTGAGGGACTCGTGTCGAGACAGGAACTTTGGGTTCTTGGACCATGGGGCGGTTTACTCAGCCCCTGGCCTGTTGTCGAGGGATGGAACTCGTCTGTCTCATAGGGGGAAACGAATCCTAGCGCAGGATCTAGCAGGGCTCATTGAGAGAGCTTTAAACTAGATTTGAAGGGGGACGGGGCTGTAACGGGGCTTGCACCAGTGGGACATCACACTAGTGTTGATAAGGACCGGGGGTCCTCCCACCCTCCTAGGGTGAAACCGGCATGCTCAGCTCGCTCCCTGAAATGCCTGGACACAAATGCGTGCAGCATGGGGAATAAGCAGGAGGAGTTGGAAATCCATGTTCGGTCAGGAGATGATGACCTCGTGGTCACCTCCCTGCTGAGGAAAGGCTGAGGGAGCTGGGTCTCTTCAGCTTGGAAAAGAGGAGACTGAGGGGTGACCTAATCAATGTTCATAAATATGTGAAGGGTGAGTGTCAGGAGGATGGAGCCAGGCTCTTCTCTGTGACATCCAGTGATAGGACAAGGGGCAAGGGGTTCAAGCTGGAACATAGGAGGTTCCGCTGGAATATGAGAAAAAACTTCTTTCCAGTGAGGGTGACAGAGCACTGGAACAGGCTGCCCAGAGAGGTTGTGGAGTCTCCTTCTCTGGAGACATTCAAAGCCCGCTTGGATGCGTTCCTGTGTGATCTGATCCAGGTGTTCCTGCTCCGGCAGGGGCTTTCGAGGTCCCTTCCAATCTCTAACATTCTGGGATTCTGTGATACATTTCATTAAGCAGATCTAATAGTTGCAAGTTTGGGAACAGGATATTTAGATATGTCTAGATGTGCCTGGAAAGATCCCCCCAGTGCCAAAATGGGGTTTCAGTCATCCCTAAGTCCATTCAAGTTTGGTCAAACCATAAAGTCTGTTGAAGTGTAGTAAGCAAAGAATCTTCATTAGCTGAAATCTATTCCACCCAACACAACTTACACAGGACATGTGCCCTGAACATGGACAGCTTCTAGAGTTAAGTATGGCCTTTTTACAGCTGTTCTTTCTTGGGATTTCTGGGGGTTATTATGCTCTCAGTTACTTGAACTGAAAGAGGCTGTCTTGATTTCTCACTTGTTATCTCCAAAAATTAGCTAGAAAGACAGACAAGGTAGCATCTAAATATGAATGCAGATGAATTATGAAGAAAGGGCAAGAAATACTGTTGTGAAATTTACTCTGGAAAAGGAATTGAATCCAGATTCCAGGTACCCGTGCTCTTTGATTTATTTAATTTGTCAATTTTGTCACAGTTGGTAAAAGGAACCGTCCCTTTACTCTCAGCCCTCAAACTCCGTGTTATTCCACATTGGACCCTGAGTTCTCACCCCAAACAATATTGGTGCATCTTCAGGAAGGTTTGTACTAGCATAAAAGAAAGGGCCAGAAGGCACCTTTCTGTAGTCAAAAGGCCTGAATTTGCCCTACTGCTTGGAAACTGGAGAAAAGCCTAGACGTATTTCAGTTCTCTCTGTTCACGAGAGAGCTGTGCTGTAGTTCTATAGGGTCGCAATCCATGGGTCTGTATCTATAAGATGGATATTTTTCATGCTAGGGAAAAGAAGTTTGTGAGCAAATTATAAAAGTCTACGTACTGAAGTTCCCAGATTAAACAAGCATAACTGTTAATTAACATGTCAGTTCAGCTTCCTGTGCTGCATGTGCAACGCAACAGCTGTTGTTTCTGAAGAAACCTTTCTCTCTGCACAGCAGTCACAGAAGCTATTCAAGCCTTTCACTAAGAGCTGACATACCCTCAGAAGATTCCTTTCAATATTTGCATTTATACTTGAGTGTTTTTCTAATGCCTGACTGTGGTTTGACTTAGGAATTTATGCTTTCAGGGGAACAATACCCTTACCTCCAGTATCTTTTTCTTTTGACCTTCATTTACTTTTCCAGCCAAGCAGCAATGTGCCAGGGCATTCTGAATTATGTACTTATTGGATTTAGCACTGGGTTCCTTGAAGAGCTTTGGTCCTACGGAGGAGGAATGACAAATCAGATAAGTTAACCAATAAGCCAACAAAGCGTTACTTCAAATGCTGCAAAGCACCTCTGGAATGGATCTTTTACATGCGTAAAAATACAAATCTAGGAATAAAATAGAATTAGGCTAGAGACCACAAATTTCACAAACAAGTAAAACGTCGTTCTTTCCGCCGTTACTGAAAAATGTGTCTTTCATTATTAACTCATTATTATTGGCAGTCTTGGTAAATACATTTTCTCTCAGAGGACATTTTCTACTAAAAAATAATTTTGCGTTTTCTAAACAAAATTTCAGTCATCAAGGAGGAAGCAAATTTTTTCTTTTCCTTCATCTACACCAGTGATTTCAAAGGTGAGAGGTATAACAATGAAGCTGACGCAGTGCTTAGAGTAACTGTAGCCTGTCCACCTTGAAATTCCAGAAACATTTTACCCAAAACCAGGGATAAAAGATCTGGCCTGACACTTGTCCAGTTATTCTGTCTGTAAAAAGACTTGATTTATCTGGTTGAAGGAGAAATCTGTTTTAATTTCTGAAATATATGAATACTTGTATCAAGACCATTCGAAAAAAACCAACATGTAAGTACCAATTCAGAGTCTTAGAAAGAAACACAATATACAAGCAATTGCCAATTTAATTCAAGATTAAGTCTCAGTTTGTCCAAGGAAAAATTGTGCCTTGGATTGACACAAAAAAGCTTTATGAAATCTGACTAAGATACTAAAACATAAAAAAAGCCTTCTGTTCAATTCCTAGGAATTGTATGTTCCTTGGTTGAAAAATAAGCTCTATGTAATAATCATTAAAAGATGATCTTCATCGGTCTTCATGAGAAAACTCAGCAAGAGCCCCCAGGCACCTTGCTATCCCTTCTGGGGTTTTATTTGACATGCACGTGGCACAAACCAACACAAACTGCCTGAAGTTTTGCCGTTTAAACACAGTAGGTACTTTCTGATTTTCAGAATGAATACTTTGCCTTTCCAGACTGTGGCCATTTCTGCAGAAAGGAGATAATCTTATTTTCAAAACCAACATTCGCCAGCACAGACAGACCTACACAGGCCCATCAATCAAACCATCTCCAGAAAAGTTTACCAAAAATACCTAACGTTACTGTACTCTTTACCAAACAAAGCAATATCAGGTGGATAAAAATAGAACTTTTATAATCCTGATGATGCAAGGCCTTTGCAATACCATTATTATTTGATCCATAAAATAGCAACAAATTAGAAGTCAGATTGTAAAGTTTTTAATAAACAACAAAAGATCTGTTTGGAACCGAGGGTGCAGAACATTTAAATTCACATTACTCGGCAGATTTTTTTTCCTGTTGTAACTTGTTTTTTGCTTTTTCTAACTCTGTTCTAAACTGAGCTTAAATTCCAACTCTCCTTGTCTTGCTAGAAAGACTACTGACGTGCAGTGACCTGCAAGCCCACTTCTCTTGTTACATTTCCGTGAAACCGTCCTCAATCAAGTTTTAGGAAGCCAAATAAAGGTAACTGAAAATTTTTCATGCGTAGAACCACTAATAGCCAGGTACTTTTCTGAACGCTGTCGTCACTGACCTGTGTATTCTGTAGCAGAGGCGACTGAGGAAGTTGTAGATGCATTTTCCCAATCTTTTTCTCCATTACGACTACCACAGCGACTTGGAGATAAGAATCCTTCCACAGACTCTGATCTAAACAATAATTTTAAAATCTATTTAAAAAAAAAAACCTATAATGTCCAGCAGCTAAGCCTTCTAATATGGAAGGAAGGCAAACTGTACTAAGATAAAACACAACGATTTGAATTGAAGACTATAAACCTAAATGTACAATGTTTACAGAAGAAATCAATGGATAACCGAGTTCATGTTCTGTATAAAGCATTTTGAGGGATGCAAGAAGCTGGCATTCAGGTGAGGTGGATGTCAGTAAATTTTGGGGCTACACCTGAGGGACAGAAACGTAACGTATTTTAGGCTGTGGAACACTATTACTGTGAATTCAGGTTATTTTTACACTGGTACTAGCAAAACCATGTTATCTTCTGTAGCAAACAAATGATGAATGTGAAGTAAAAATTTAGTTCGTTTATACTTATCATTACAAAAACTGGCAGTGAGAACTGCTATAGTTAAGCCAGCAAAACAACTTCCTTTCTAATTTCCGTTTTCACAAGCAGTAACTTCTGGGGCTGTAATTCTTCAGGCTGTGTGTACGCTCAAACATGAATAGTTCTGCATTTAAAGGTCCAAGCAAGATTGTAATTTTTTCTTAAATTATTACAAGATAATTAAAGTCTTTTTTAGATTGTGGCTACTGCAAAAGCCAGTCAAATTTTCACCCTGGAATGAAAGCTCTTCTAAGTGAGAAGAAAGGCTCTCCTTGCACAAATAAAGAAAAAAGTGGTATTATAATAACACTTATCTGCACACTAACTTCCAGTAAAATCAGCAATAGATGAAAATTCAATTTATAATATATCTTACACCTTTTGTGACTAGCATCTGCAGAAGGAGACCTCAAAGGTACCACTGAAATTCACTCAATGTGATCATCAAAAGAAAATTCTGATGCGAGGAAAAGGTGACTGTATGGGTCCAGAAAGATACTGAAAATTCTTTCAACTTTTGCTTTCAGTAATTTGGACTAAATTTCATAATACTTTAAAAGCCTCCTCCCCTTAAATCAAATCCAAAGCCAGAGGAAAATGTACTGTTCATTACAAGCATAGTGCATCCCTGTGCAACTAAAACTACATAGAAGTCATCTCTTGTATTTCTCTGAATATAATTAAGTACTTACACATAAATAATAATAAATAATAATTTTCCTCTGAATTACAATTTTGTATATAAAATTAAGAATTTTCTGGGTTTTTAATCTCTTTTTATTTCATTTTCAGGTGATTTTTAATGCAAAATAAATTCTGGTGTTTGGAAAAGGCTGAAGTCCTACTGAACATTTAATGCTTCCCTGTATGACTTCTAAGGGAAGAAAAAAAAAAAAAAAAACAAAAAACCAAACAGAAAAGAAGCTTCTATGTTAAAAAAAGCAGAGAAGCTATGTAGCTGCACACAGCATACAGGTTTACGAAAATATCCACAAACTGATACTCAAACACAAGCAGATGAATTAAAGAGACTGTGTGAACAGCATTTTGTGTTGACCTCATTTATAGTTGCCCAACTGGTTTACTTGGTAAAATTTGTGAAACAAATAATCGTGGCTTGGTTCCTTAATGCCTGGCAGTGGAATCAATCAGTGTCTCCAACCAGGGAAACAAACCTGTTCTTCCAATACACAATATATACAGGACCTCTTTACAATTCATGACAGTTTTACATAGCTGATTATAAAATTTTATTCAATAAAATGGTTATTTTAGCTTTACCTTGGTGTTCTCTTGCCTGACTGCACGCTTTCATTGTCCCCTGTATTCAGCGATGCCAATGAAAGACTAGATACTGAAAAAACACGATAAAGCTGTGAACCTGGATAAAAACAAAGGTAAGGCTTACAAACGTATGCAAGTGGTAGAGTCTGTTCATTAGACTCAACACCAGCATCAGAAAGTCCGTAAGAGCTTTTACATCCGTGATATACCTGCATGCATATGTGGTGCACGTCACCCAAACCCCTGCTGACACCCAGCCACTTGCAGCTACTTGGGCTGTTCTCAGACTAAGCATTAATGTGAAGCGTGGACACGGGAATATTTGCCCTATGCAAATCAAAGAACGCGACCCAAGTTAATAAATCCTCATGAAAGAGAAATGAAGAGACTTAATTTCAAGCTTGGGACAGATTCTCGGAAGGTGTTAAGGGGACACTTTGAATTACACTGGAAGATGGAGGGAAGCAGGTAGAGAAAATGCAGCAGAACAACAAGGCTATACGATGCCGTAACAAAAAGGATCACTGAGCAATCTGGTTACTTTTTCCTAATTGACAATGCTTCTTGCAGTCATCACTGCAGTTATGTGATATCTAAAAGAATGCTAAATTGTTCCACATGATTAGCGTTGCTACGTTCATAACTCTACATGCAGTAGGTAAGTGAGAGGAATTGAAAAAAATAATGAAAAGTAACTATTTTATTTTGTCTGTATTAAGCTGGAGTTTAAGTACTCTTACCTTATAATCATCATATTATTTATCAATCTCTTATCGCCCAGCTTTTATTCATTCTTTGCTCTACAGGTCCAAGCAGAGATTAGTGAAGAATACATGGGTGTGTATGAAACTTGCAGCACACCTTGGTGCTTCCAGCAGGTTTTCATACAGTTAACCTTTTTGTTTGTTGATATATGCATGCATGCATAGCAGGTAAGCGACACTCATCTTTTCATTTCTACTGGCAAATTTTGCTTTCTGGTTTGATCACGTGCAGCTTCAATTTAGCACAGGACACTAATAAATGCACGTGCTTGTTAGTACCAAAAAACAAGCTGGTGTTCTAGCATGAACAGACTCTTTTTTCCACATGAACATCTGTTACCTGGTGGACCTTTGATGGGCGTCTTAGGTGATTCAATATGATCTCTATGAATAGATTTTGGACGTGGCTTTTTTTGTTTGATTGAGAGGGAACGGGGTTTTATGACAGTATCCATTTCTTCCATAAGCTTTAGTTGTTTCCTTCTCATATATTCCTGCTTAATAAATTCTCGCCGTGCTCGTTCATCCTCCTTCTTCTGACGTTCTTCTTCTGTTTTGCGTCTAAAAAATTATCAAATAAATTCAGCAGTAGAAATTTTCCAAATTAAGAGCTTTAGCTAGCACAGTGAGGTCAACACAGGCATCAGGTTTTTAGATCTCTAGAGTTCTTAGGCACCTATAAAAGGAACTTGTTTTTTTTACAGTTTTCAGACAGTTTAAACTTTTTGGGATACTGTTACTAGGAAAAATCAAGACCATGTTAATTAGCTTTACTGCTGTAACTGAGTGAGCATTGTGCATCGGTGCAGAAAGAAACCCAAGGTGTTCTGCTCTCCCTCGGGAGAGGACTATGCAGGACCAGCGGGCATGTGTCTGCAGCTGGGCTCTTCAGCTCAGCTGGCTCTAGGATTAAATGTCTTGGATATTAAGATGCAATTATGTGACATGGAAGTTACACTTTTAACTAAACCAGATATTTTTATGTTCACTGTTAATGATCATTTGGGTCAGGACATATAGTTTTACCTTGTCTCTTCCTTCTTATGTTCGAGTTCTGCTTCCAGCTGCTGCTTTCGAAGCAGAGTCTCTCTTTCCCTTCTCAAACGCTTCTCCAGTAATGCTGCTCGTTTCATTGCCATATCATTTTCTGCCTTTTGATCATCCTAGCAGCAACAGTATTTGAAAGAAAAGGACCCAAAAATATTGAGATCTCTGAATTCAGCAACTGATTTTGCCAAGTCATTAGACACTTGATTTTGTACCCTGAGTTGTAATATCCCAACATACTTCTGCAGTATTTGAAATAATTTTATTTTAAAATATTTTTCTTAAGACTACTAAAAACTTTTCATAAAGGAATTTTTTCCTTCCTAAGTCAAACATAAAATTCAACACTGCTATGAGAAAACTTGCTAAGTGAAATATTTTAGTTTAGAGTCAGATCCAACACTGCATAAACTTCTGTATTCAGCATTGGAGGACTCTACATGCAAGGAGATGAAGGTAATTTATCACAAAAAGCAGTAACTATGCAGCATATAGAAGTAATTTTACTGCTCAAACCAGCTGTTTTGTTAGAACGGAGGAATGCTTCCAGACAAGCAAGGCGCATCTCAGACATGGGATTTTTTGGGATATTCCAAGATGGAAATTCAAAATCTTGATGATGTTCAGTGTCTAGCCCACTCTCTTACAATGCATATTATAGTTAAAAGCCTGTCTGAATATAAGTCTTTAATAAGACAACAGGGAGTGCTCCTAAATACCAACTTCAAAAGGGAGTCTTGAAAGACTGTACTTCCCTAGCCAGCAAAGAGAGGGGAAAAAGGCTCTCCACCTCGGAGACATTCAAAACGCAGGCTGTTGTGTACTTCAAACCTTTCAGTTAAATTTGGGGTAGGAGGGGGAAGCGAGAGCAAGATGTGTGCATGTTTAATTAAGGTCACCAAAGCTTATGTTAAAAATAAATCTACATTCAGCGTGCATCTCCCTCACCAAAAATTCCAAGTGCTCTTCCCCAACTATGAATGGAAAGGGATGCTCTGGCACGCTCAGAACTGCAGTATGGTAGAATCTCACCACTCTTATAATGCCAAATTAATCATCAAGCGCAAAAGATATGCTTGTACATTTAGAGTTGCAGAACTATCTGCTTTGACTTCAATGGAAAGTCATCACTGAAATCCATGTCTGAATTAAGAAGTTCCCCTTTAAAGGAAGCTTAATAGCAGACCATACGTATCCACTGGTTCTCTTACCTTAAAAAAGAATCCACAACACACTTTCTGGTCATCCTCACATTGTTCTCTATCACTCTCACCTTCATATTTCTCAACACATACTTCAGTTTTTTCTGGCGGCTTCAAATCTGACAGGGAAACTTCAATTAAGCTGGCTGTTTTGGGAACTGGTGTTGGTAAAATTGGCTGGCTTAGCTGATCTTCATTTGGGGTGAGGCAGACAGTTTCTGTGACGGGCTGAGATAATACTTCAGAAACATTAGATTCTATAGGCTTGATCTCCTTTTCCTCCAACTTCTGTTCACACTGTTTCAGCAATTTTGGTCCTTCTTCTTTTGCTACCTCTTCTGTAGGCTTGACTTCTTTCACAAGATTTCCCCTTAACTGAGGTTCACCTACATGTTCACCATCATCTCCAAAGCAAACAAATGATCTGGTCTGAATAGGAACCTGACTCGGTGAAAATCTCCTCAAACGGGGAAGACTATCCACAGACCGCGGGGCGGTCAAGGTACGATTGAGAGGTGTTATTTTCAGTTCATTTGGCCGAGGAGTCCTTTGCATTTTAATGTGAAAAGAAGCATTCTTCCTGTTGGAAGACTGTGGAGATTGATGTGTAGAGCGAGGAGATTCCTGGGAGAAAGGTGCAACAGCAGGTGGAGTTCCTACTTGCCTTGATGAAGATTTAAAGTCCCGAATCTGCTTCTGAGGAGAAGGCTGAGGAGGAGAAATAACCCAAGCCTGTTGCTCTCTCATCTGCATCAACATCTCCTGTTGAAGGGACAGACGTTGCATTTCTTGTTGTAGAAAGTGCAGGGAAGAGTTTAGTTTTTCAATAGATTTTGTATATTCTAGGATATCTCCTTCACTGAAATTTTCTTCCGAGGGGCTTGCTAAATTACATTGCTTTTCAGCATCCATAGGAATAGCAGGAGATTTTAACCATTTGCTATGAGAATTTTCAGGGGTTTCTTTTATTGATTCTGAAATCTTATTCGTTTGCTCATCTGACTTTTGAGTTTCTTTTTCTTTCAACCGGTTACTGTCAGTGAATATCTTCTCATCTTCAGCTCCTGCTGCTTCTTCTCGGAGAGGTGATACTCCATCACCTTTCTTCTTCACAACATTAAGAAATGCCGTCCTTCCCATTTTCTGCCGCTGCTTTGTGAACGCAGCTTCAACTTTTTTTTTCTGTGCTTCAATGGCTCGTCTCTTTTCCTCTAGCTTCATCCTAAGATGCACCATTTCAGAAGCCAGTAATTGCGTAGTTTCTCTTCCTTGAGGAACAGCTGCCTCCTCGGGAATATGAGCCCAAGCAACCACATTGGGGATGTTCAGCTCAGAACCTTCTGGTGTGGTTTTCTGAGAACTGCTTCCACTGCTCCTACTATCTGTGTGATTCAGCTTCCTGAATTTCTGCTCTGCAAAGCTAGTCATTTTAACTCCCGAACTTGAAGAAGCACTGCTGCCTGCCTGTGATTTAGTACTTACTGAGCTGGGACAGGGACTTAATTGATCTCTGTGATTGCTAGCTCGCATGTCATAATCCTGGAGAAATTTAGATGGTTCTTCCATATCAGAGTCCATGCTTACGGTATAATCTCTCAAAGAAGAATCCTCATCCATTGTCTCTGGAATATCTTCTGAAGGGACATGTATTCCGGTATCTACTTCTGTATTGTCAGTCACAGGACTCAGAGCACCTTTTGTGTCTGTAATTATATCAGGGGTAGACTGATTTGGTTTAATGTTTGAATTCAAGATGCTCATTTCCTGATTGTGAAGAAAGAACCCATTTGTAATTTGGTCTGGTTGGATAACTCTGGGAGATTTTTCAGTGTCATGAATTATCTGCAAAGCTTCTTCAATGCTTGGCGTCTCAATCTGATTGCCAAAATCATCCAGAAGTGCCCTGTTCTGCAGAGCTCCATTTGGAAACCTGTAGTGGCCACTCTCATTGGCATTTTTTTGATTTGCGTTAAGAGACTGGTTGGCCTTTGTGTCTTTATGAGCTATCATGTCCTTTTCCTCTTCAATATCTTGATTTTCTTCTTCTCCATTTAACGGTTTGAAGGACAGATTTTTTCTAATATGTTTCGGCATGCGGTTGATGTTTGTAAGACCTTCATTGCTCACAGATCTAGTAATTCCTCTGTTTGGGGCAGGTACTGGAATGCTTTTTTCTTTGTCAAAAGAAATGTCAAATGAAACTCCATGTAATGATGACCTAATAGAGATTAGAATAAAAGAAATAATTGAGCAACTCACGATTAATAATAATGAAATATTCACATTCCGTTGAAAATAATGTTAAGATTGTAGCATTAAAGGCATATACAGGTATACTGTACTTTGCCTTGCTTCAAATACAGTATAATATAATAAATATATAAATACACATTTTTAATAAATAGATATAATAAAAAGGCACAATAAAATAGCATGTAACTTTTTCTTTAGAGACGGCCAATGCTTTTTACTACTTTGGAATAAATTCTGGGCACTTTAGGAACATGGGAATTGCCACAGTAAATCGGAAGGAAGGTGTGAAAAGACACACAATTTACACTAACGGAACAAGCCACCGCTGTAACACTTACCGCTTTGACTTTAGTTTACACCCTACAGATGTAGAGTTCATGACCAGTCTAACTCAAAAAACAAAATATTCAGCCTGATTGGTCTTACTATCCACAAAATAATACACGTTTAAATACTACTGAGCTCACTAGCTGTGCGACTCTTACCATTTTCAGTTGATCGCGATGAGTAAATGTGAACATATTTAATGCCAACAATTAAAATATCTCAAACATACCTCATTTCAATGTAAAAAATAGATGATTTATTTCTGAAGTTGGTTTCCTATTACCAAGTTCTTAATTTATTACTATTTATGACCAATACATAATCATTTTTAAACCAACTTGTATGGTAATACTACTTACCTTTTTTCTTTGGGCCATGTCCCCACATACCCATCTACGTAAGACATTGATGTGGACCTTCTGATGACTCCTAAGTTAAATTAAAATAGACCCCAACGTTATTGCTATGAAAAATTATTTTAACATCACCTTCTGTTGCTTTAACAAATTAGTTTGCTTTGCTACTTAGAACACTGCAATGGCAAAAAAAGGGGGATTTTTAATTGAGAATACAAGTAGAGCAACTGAGTCAATTTTATCTTGAATGTTATATTATACCACTCATCCCTTGAAGAATTTACTGTTGAGTGAAATGTACTACAAATACTAAAATATACTACAAACGCTTGTTGTAAGCCATATTACACATGATCAAACAGAAGTCAAATTTTTAAAAATGTACACAAGAAATATACACACAAACTTGCCATTTGTACATTCTATAAATTACAGAGCTCATTCACTAGCCTTTCATGTAAAGCATAATTTCTGCACAATTAATGTTTGAATAAATATAAACAAGATAGCAATTTACTCAGAAGACACCTTGTCTCATTGCCTCTTCCACCCATTTGCAAATTGTTACCTGGAACAGATGAATAAGGCTGCTGAGGTGTATGCAGTTGGTGAGATGGTGTATAAGTTGGACTTTCCAATCTACAAAGCAAGAGATATTAACTTAGAAGTAATACATCAAAAGCCACATTACTGGCCCATATCCTGGGCCAACACAAAAACATTTATTTTTTGAACACATGTTCTCTTTAACTGGACTTAATGCAGATAGACACAAAAAGTCAAAAAGGTATTTCTCCTACACAAAGGACCACAGAGCAGAATGAGTTTTGTAAACATACTTGTCTCCTGATTCATGTAAATACCATCAGCAGAAGGTTCTAATTTTCAGATCTGATTTTAGCAAAACCTCCAAACATAAACATGACGAAAACGAGGCAATGCCTACTGGCCTCAAACCTGAGTGACTGCAGCTAATATCCCATATTTTTTTCATGCATCTCTCTTTTCAGTTGCTTAGTCTGAAACTTCTACCTTGTACCTGGACTGCAATATGCACTAGAAGTGGATAAATGAGATTTTGTGGCAGATGTGACTTTATAAATGCAAAAAATATGTTCAGTACTTGTGGTTTGAACCCTGGCTGGCAGCCAAACACCACACTGCCACTTGCTCACCTTCCCCTGCCCCCTCCTGGGGATGCGGGAGAGAATTAAAGGGGTAAGGGGAAAGGAGACTCACGGGTTAAGATAAGAACAATTTAATAACTAAACTACAATAGAACTGAAAATAATAATTATAATAATAATAGTAATATAGACAAATATACCAGTGAGTGATACACAGTGACACTGCTCACTACCCAATGACCAAGGCTCAGCCCATTCCCAGTTAATGATCCTGGATCAGGGAGAGTCCCAAAACTGCAACCCAGGAAAAGATAAGAGCCCAAGAGACCAAGATCCAACCGAGAGAGCAAGACTACGCCAGAAGAGAGAGCGAATTTCTGGACAGAGTCTCATCTATATACTAGGTATGACGTGCATGATATGGAATATACTGTTGGCCAGTTTGGGTCTCAATCCTAACCCTGAGGTCGAATCCTGGGCTAGTAACTGGGGCTGTGCTCCCTCCCAGCTTCTCCTGCCCCTGCAGACACGGGCACAGCAGAGACGCTGAACAGTCCTTGACTGTTCCGGCAGCAACTCTAAATGTCAGTACCTTATCAGCGCCTTCTCAGCACAAATCCAAAATATAGCCTCATGCTGGCTACTATGAAGAAAGTTAACTCCATCCCAACCAAAATCAGGACACTACTAAAGCAGTAATTACAAAGATTTCCTCTGCTTCTACTTACAACAGATATTTTTTGTTGTTCATAGAGGTCTGTAATAGACTAGCTGCGTTAATCCAGAATAGGATTAACATAATTCAATGTTTCGATCAAGGTGCTTCTGCAGGATCAGAACAAAGACACATGCACAAAGACACACACATTTGTATGTAAAACACTTCTAAAGAAGCCAGATTTCAAAAACATGTTGGATTAAATCCTTTCATGTTTTGAATTTTGGTCACTGAGTTGAAGGGCACACTCCCAAACTCCTTTTTTTCAATCAGTAATTTTAAAAATATCTGTTTTGTGCTTTTATAATTTACATACCGTATGCTGTAGAAATGTTTCTAAATAATATTTGTGGGAAGGACAGTCACGTTAATTTAAGAAAAATATTGTTGGTTTACAATCTACAAAAGCATCTTTCATAAGCATATATTAAATTATTTAAAATTGGTTCTCATAAATTCCTGATGTTTTGTGTTAATAACACTACACACTAGTTACATGACATATTTGGCTTAGATGGCATTTGAGATTTCTATGAAAAATTTAACGTCATAGATATGTCTATACGTTATCTTAAAAGAAAAGCATGCTTTCAAAATTTCATCCAGCAGCCTCTGAAAATTTGTTACCACAAAGAGAATCTAGACACTTCATTTTCCCTCAAGAACAGACTGCTTTTGGCACCATGACTGTGGCTCCATGGCAACCTCAGACATCCTAACTGCTGCTGCCACAGTCCCACTCCCTCCTCTGCACTGGATCTGGCTCTCCATCCGATCTCTGAGTCAGCTCAACAAGCTAAGCCAGCAGAAACGCATTCACTTTTTCCGACTTGGTTAGTTTTTTCTGTCTTTGTTCACTGAAACAACATTGTCAAACACTCAAGGGGGCAGGAACGTACAGCTGGGACAAGGAGGAAGGCCAGGACCACAGCGTCCTGCACTCAGGACCACTCTGCCACGGAACCTGCAGCCTGTGTGTTAGATTCCTCCCATCTGAGACAACTTCTTGGGCCCCTCCTTTGTCCTACAATGCAGGGAAATATCATCAAGTTGGCTGAAGTCCACCGGTTTCTGAGGAAAGATGTAGCTCTATCTACTGTTCCTGTACCGCTCTCACAATACTCCAACATGAAACCACATCCATCACTTGTAGGGACACTAAAACAGTGTTGTGATGAGCTACGATACGCCATCCACCATCCACTAGATCCCAGAACACGTCTGAGGAAACATGATTAATATTACAAAACACGGTGGTGGCAATTTACAGACCTAATAATTAATTTTGGAATGGTACTAAGAAATGTAAAGGCTTTCCCAAGTGTTTATGAATTTCATTCTGATGCTTATCGTAAAGCTTCCAATCACTCCTCTTCAGTTCAGAGGCCAAAACCATCTGTACAAAGTGCACACACTTATTTGGATGAAAAGGTTAACTATTACTGGCAGGATTTGTCAGAGTAGCTATAAAGGCACAGTTAATGGCTTCAGCTGTGGGGATTTTTTTCCTTTAACAGAGTCAAGGCTACAGATTGACGTCTCTTGTGGTGTTGCCCAGTATTCAGCTACTGTCTTTACATTTAATGACCATCTTCTCCACAGTGATCACTGTAGCACAAGAATAGGTACGGCACAGAACTCCGTGCTGCTCCAGTTTGATTTGGTTCTAGGTGTAGCTGACATCTGATTTAGAATCTGCACAGAACTTCTAAAAGATAAAATCACTGAAGGGCTCGAAAGGGGGACAGCAGGTTGTCAGCCATGTACAAACAGTGATTTTTACCACAAACCCTTCTTTGTTCTGTGGGACAGTTAGAGCTACAAGCCCTTTGCTGGACTGCTTGCAGTGGCTTTGCAAGGTGTGAATGGCTGTGGGAACCCCTGGTCCAAAGATACGTTCAAAACTACTGCTGTTCTCCTGGCTTATGTGCTTAGTCTACACTAAAATAACTCCATTGCACACACGGGAAACATCTCAGATACACACAGGAAAAAGAAATTTGCAATCACAGCATTTAATGATAGTAAGAAATATTGCTCCTTGATTAAAGCCAGCATAGATTCCTAAATACTTAAAAAATCCAATCAAGAACACAACAACAAAAAAAAACCACCAAACCCCCAAACCAACCAAACACCACCACCCCAAAAACCCCATCCAAAACCAACAGAAAAGGCTGAACAGGATTAGCTGTGTTGGCAACCAACCGTTTGCTGAATATCCAATTAAAATGCTAATTTTATCCTTCTCCTCTGTCAGTTTTAGACACAATCAGTAAACCTTTGTCCCCAAATTATAAATATAATGCAATGGCACCCCTCATCCACTGTGTTCTGATGAGATCACTGAAAGGCTTTTTTTACCCTCTCAAACAAAGATTAAAAAGAAGGCCTGATGTGCAACTTCTGCCTCTTATCAAATGACTGATCAGCTAGAGAACACAAGGGAAATAGGATGTTTTCATATTGCTTCCAAATCGATAACAGTAATAGCTAAAATAATGTTTCACAAATACTTACAAAAATACAAATAATGCAAAACATATTAAATAAAGCAGTTAGCTTTCCATTCTTGATACCCACAAGAGCTGGGATGTTCATCATGGCGTAAGTATTTATTTTTACCTATTTGACCTTCATGGTACTCCAGTAACATCATCAGACCAGACTAAAACCACCACTCAGTGGTTTTCTTGCTATTACCTTAGTTTACTTTCTTTACCATTTTTGGAAAAAAATCTGTGAATTTCAGAAAAACAGCTCTTTCAGAGCAAACTTGGTCATCAGTGCCACATGAAACTGGAGGACAAAGAGTCCATGTGACATTTCTCTGCTGAAGGGTAAGTAAAGGATGTTCTGGAACCTGGTGAGCCAACGGTGTGCTGTCCAGGTAGCAAACAGGAGCTGTCCAGACATCAACAAGTTGCCTGCCATGCAACGGGGCAGGGGGAAACCAGCTGAACTACGGCATCTTCCACAAAATTCTACACATTGTATTTGGTAACTCAATCCTTGAGCATCGCAAAAGGCAATAAAACTAAATAAAAAAAAAAAAGTTTGATTTTTAAAAGAAAGGAGAAGGCTACGGAAGAGTGCTAGTGATTCTCTGATGTTACCTGGCTACAAAGTCAGAACCGGACGGGCCATCCGCATAGGTTCTTCTGTTAGCATTCGAGCTGTGCGCGGAAGCCGCATCTTTTGCAGGTTCAGCTGCCAGAAAGAACAAAGCTCCACTTATCACAGTTTAGTATTCAGTTAAAATCCATAATAGAAAAGCTGTCTGAAATAACCTGAAGTAATGATTTCCAAAGATTTAAAGAATTTTGTTTGGTTCCATTATTTAGATTAAAACCCACCCACTTCCTTTCAGCTCTACCTTCTCCAAAGTTCCCACACTGGCACTAGTTAAGGGAATAGAGAACGACAAAAATGACTAGAAAAGGCAAGGGAAGAAATAATAATAAAAAAAAAAGAAAAACACAAAATTATAAGCAAGTAATCTTTTTACTAAAAATAAGTTTTCTTCTTCTGGAAAATTTTTTTCTGATAAAATTTTTTTTTCCCCAAGCCCTTAGACTGACTTTTCATCTAGAAAACAGAATTTTAGTCACATCCTAAATTAGTTAGCATTATTTAAAAGATTTAAATCAGAAAATAAAAAGATATAAAAAACCACGCAATGAAAATATCTTCCTAGCTGTTGAAGACACAATCACAGTATTGCTGTACGCATGTTTAAGTTACCGTGACTCTATACTCATTAACAGATCTCAAGATCTACCCGAGAGGTGGATTTTTAAATTGGAGGATTTACTGATAGAAGACTGTGACTTTGCACCAAGGTACAAAATGCAAATTTAAAATTAACTTTCTGTCCACTTTTCCCAGATTTATGTTCCTTTTCTTGGTGTCTTCTCCCCAGCAACACAAGCTTTTCAGGCTAAATTCTGTTCTTGGCTCCTTATTATGTTTGTAATCCCTGCACGGGCATTAATGGATTCTAGGCTTGTCTAGGTCAGGAAAATTCGCAAGTGATTATACCACAACAATTTAAATGAGTTTTTGGTAATAGACAATAAAATGTAATTACGATTTATGAGATGAGATAAAGATTAACGCAAGGAAAGAGTATTCAGCTTCGTCGTTAAGGGCATTGTACACCGCCAAATCCTATTAACTAAAACATTCACTGTATTGGTGAACACAACGGCAATCTGTACACACACACGTTATAAACATGCCCATTAAAACCAATCCTTAACTCATTTACCTTGGGGATGCACAACAACACGAGGTTGGACAAACGATGGCTTCACCACCTCAAACCACCAGAACAATTCTGCCATGAACACCATGTAGTTGCTCTACCAAAGAGAGAGAAATCTGTGTTAAAACACAAGCCTTCCAATAAATAGATTAAGGAGCATTCGTCTCTGCATTTCATCCAGGTAACAGTCTCTTCTCTACTGATTTCCTAGAAAAAGAGATCGGGGAGACTGATCCGAGGCACACGAAACTCAACCAGGTTGTAACCGCTGGGGTTGAAACGTTCCATAATAAGCATACGCTCAGGCCTGATGTCTTGCAGGCAAGGCAGGGGGGTACAGGATGGGTGGAAAAGGACGCCTGTCAAACAGATTTGCTGTTTCCACAAAAAAAGAGGAGTGAAAACCCATCCCCTTTGCAAGGCTAGGCAACAAAAATTGCAGGGCTTTAACATGAAAAACATTGGTAGCCTCTAGTTTTGTTTGAAGAAGTTGTTGAAGTTAGTTTTAGTTGAAGTCTTCATTGCAAAACAGAAGCCAGCAGCAGTATTTGTTCAGGGCAGGTTAGATCAAGGTTTTAGCTCTAAAGATTTATGCACACTTCGTAAGTTGCTGATATATCTCCCCGCTGTATTTTCCCATTACAGAGCTATGAAAAATAGAAGTGTGGGAGCCATCAGATTCAACACCAGGGGAAAAACGGGTGAAAAGGAGGAAACAACCTGGGACATGAACCGCAACAAAAAAAATATCAATAGAGAGGAAAACCAGGCAAAAGCAGTAGCAGAAGTTTCTGCTGCAACGCCACTTAAATGGGAGAATATAACAAACTCATTGGTGTCATTTTTACCAACTAACAACAACATCAAGAGCACTTGCAACTTGTGAACTCATGTTGAAACCCAGCAATATATACCCATGTCACCTTTTTGAAAAATGAAGCTTTCTTAATATTTGGTCCTATAAAAATTTCTGTACTTAAGAAAATGAGCATACTAGCACTCAATTATCAGATGCTATCTCTCTTTTTGTTTTTCTTTGAAAATGAAATTAAGTTAAAATGGACTCTAAGTGAAACTGGGAAGTTATTTCAGAGAAGAGCTTCAAAGAAAAGCAAGTCTCTTCCGAGTTTTGTGGTAACACAAAGAAATCAGAGCTGATTTAGGAAAAAAGCAAACAATTACTTATATTTGTGGGGGTTTTTCTCTTTTTTCCTTTTAAACAAATAAAGGGGAAAATCTACGTATAAATAAGGGATGTTATTTGAGTTCACTCTTAAATCTGTTGCCAATAAAACCCACGGCTTGCCCTGGTCTTCTCGACTTGCTTTAGCCTCTGCCATTGCCAAACTGCTGTTGGAAACTGGGTACGGTGCCAGGGGGACGTTTGGGCTAATCAAAGAGAGCTGTTATCTTGGTTTTTAGATTGGAGTCAGCTCCTATATTTTCTATAGGACTGAAAACTATCTTCAGTATAAACTTTGCTATTATAGATTTGAATAGAGCAAACTTTATACCCACGAAACATTCTCATCAGCAGAGTGCGAGACTTTTTTCTAGTTTCCAGCCCTTTGTTAGCAAGAAGGCCTGCCTCTGTCTCCAAGAAAACCTTGCTGCAGATTCAGAATTGCATTTGAGCTCCTGAAGAAACTCAGTCTTTAAAAATTAAACTTACAAAGAATTTCCTAATTCAATTTCACTGAAATCTGTAGGAAAGAGACCTACATATCAATATATATTTTTTTTCTGAAGGGTTTTAGAAGAATGAGGGGTGTTAAATAAGATCTAACAAATTACAGAGTTATTAGTATAGCAAATGATTTATCTGATGATTCTTCAACAAAAAAAAGACAAATTCTGAGAACGTAAAAACAGTGGTACACTGTTTCTATTTTAACTTTTTCTTTGTCCAATGAAAAAATTTTCTGCTTGATTCAGGTATATATGACTCCAAAGCCTGTAAGTGTTCTGTTGTCAGTTCATCAGCTAGAGGAGAAAAATCTAAGCAGAAAGATGAAGCTCTTCTGACCCAGTAGGAAAGAAAACTGCTCTGTATTCTGTGACGGACCTATTAACATTCCACTGTGTAACTACATAAACGGGCACGATCACTGCCAGTCAATGAACTGTATACGTGAGCACACCCGCTGTATGGTCACAAAGGATGCACTCAAATTAAAACCTCTATCCAGACTACGTAAGACTTCCATTTAAGATTTCTGTTGACAGCTTCGTTATGCCTTCAGTCCCTCAAATGTCAAATTCCATTGTTGCCTTAAAAATGCATACCTCAAATCTTAAAGCGTGAGCAAATGTTTGACAAAAACTCTCAACAAATTGCCATTTTATTTCAGAAACAAACCACAGGCATTAGGGGGAAGAAAATATTTTTAAAATAAACAAAACTGTATCAGGAAATTTGAAAATACAATTTTTTGATTCAGATTTCTTTTTCCTGGATATTTCTAAAATAGATAAGCCTTTACTCCAGCAAAGGGAACTCTTAGACTGGAAGCTACTTATACACTTTAGTACATGGTGAAGGCATCAGCCAGATGTTGCCATAGTTACTACACACAAGCTGGAACTAGACTAGGAAAAAACCTGTCTCTGCTTACTCAGCACAACATAACTCCATGAGGAAAAGTTCCTAGCAAAATCTTTTCCATTCAGAGAAAATGTCAAGCCTAGCATTATGGTATCACACACTGATTTCAATAGGAAGCATTATACATAAAGAAAAAAAGATCAGATGTACTTCTCAGACAAAATACAACTTCTAATGCTACAATTTTAAAATATAACTACAATTTTTATCTTAATATTTCCCCCTTCCCTTATCTCCTCTCAAACTTTTATATTTTTAGCTTGAATTTTTTTTACTACAAAAAAATTAGAAAATGTTCTAATCATAGCACTGCTCCCATCTGAAATAATACCGTACTGAAATACTCCAATTTCTTATGTTTATGCTGAAATGCTGCATGTAATAGTTAAAAGACTATTTTATGAAGCACTCAGATATTTCTTTTGATAATATCTTCTGTGCACTCCAGAGCTACTGCAAGACAGCTTGTTTTACCAAAGTCCCCAGAGCAGGATTTACTGAAGTAGAAATGAAGCTGCTGGCTGCACAGCCCACTTAGAACTGAGGCTCCTTGAGACGTTTGATGGTGAAACATCATGATGGAAAACACATTTTCTCACAGGCGTAGTCAGAAAGGGTTGTCAGTAATAATAATCAAAGGGGAAGACAGATGACCAGTAACTATTTTTTTTGGAAAAACTGTGGATCTGTAGTAATCCTGCTACCCAGGGCTAAAAAGAATGCTAATATTATTGCACAGATTTTGCCTTGATGATGCTGACAAAAGCTCCACCAGCTGGTCACACAACTATCACACGGACTTACACACAAAAATATTCAGAAGCACAGCAGTTTTTCAACAGTACTAAAAAAATCCCCAAGCTCTGCACAGTTCAGCCTGGCTGAAAGCACTGAACAGCAGATGGCAGACTTGCAGCTTCACACACGCTATTTGCTAAACGTTCTGGTTTCATTTTTTTTCAATTTGATATTTGCAGACCGTTCAATAGTTGCATGTAGTCAGCTGCACTGCTGTTTATAGTTTATCTATTGCCTGTTCTGCTACTGTACAATAAAACCCCTTCTGTTTCACAGATTTTGGAAGCAAGAAATATTCCCATATTTGGAATATAAAATCTAAAGTCATTGCTTGCTTCTCTATCAAAGGGATATATAAACTAGCTTGTTTTTTAAAATTTTATACAGAAAGATAAATTATTTTATTTACCATTTCTTTCCCCCCCAGTTTTAAAACCATGATTAATTTTTAAATGAAATTAGCTAGCAGAAATAGTGCATCCAATCTTACCACTTAAAATAAACTATATCCTTTTAATATTTATAGGTTTTAGATCTATATTTATAGAATTTTTATAGAATAGATATTTATAGAATTTATATAGCATATTATAGAATAACAAATACAAGGTCACATATACAAGAGATAGAAATAATTTGTAGCCAGGCTTGAACCCAATAAAATTGAATGGAAAAGCAGCCATAGGTGCTTTTAGGAATTTTCTCAAAATGAACATAAAAATACGCTGTAAAATTTATATCACAATGCACATTAAAATCTCTGTTCAGTAGGCCAGAAAAGTAAGTTTCTTCAAATGCAAATCCATAGTCTATATGTTAGAAAAGTGCCAACACAAGCGCGTCAAGACTGAAGAAAACTGGAGTGTTTCCAGCTCCCTGGAGAAGGCCAAACTACAGTTCTGGGTATGACCCATGCACCACCAGTTTGTCACATCTCCCGCCACAACACCTTGAGTTGAGAACTTCAGTGTGTCTTATTTCAGACCAGAACAAAGAAGTGGGAAAACCGTCTGATTAACAGCAGTGAAAGCAAACCACGCCACTTCCCTTTAAATAACGAGTCGGGAATATCTAGTCCCTCTCAGGAGAGAAATCTGCTCTGAAAGAGCTGTTCCCTGGTTGAATCTTCTTTTTCATTCCTGATCCAGAATCTTTTTAAACCGTCCAGATGGGAATCAAATCCCTGGGCTGACCCATACCATACGTACCTAATTGCCTCACCAAACACAGCCAGCTGCTCTCCCAGGTCTCTAAGGAGTCCGTACTACACTTGCAGGGACTGCAACTTCAGTTCAGACTTGGGCTAGCTGTCTGATTGACACTGGGTTTTTTTCATTGAGATGGGATGGAAAGCTGTACAATACTTGTGGACATCACATAGCCCTTATGTGATGCATTTGAACGCTACTTTTCACATCTCAGTGGACATGGTGCCAATTCTAGTTTCTGCTTATGCTGTTTGCAAAGTGACCACCGACACTAAACCAAAAAGTGCAAGTATTCAGAATGTTCAAATACAATAAATACTTTTAGTACAAAACAACCCCTTAGATACTACATATTGTCCTGTGCAATTCAGCAGCGTAAAAAAAAAAAAAATAAGGTGCCTAGTCCATGTGCTTAGTTGTGATTGTGCAGTTTCAGGTCTGGCCCATATTTAGGTCAGAGGAACACCTTTCACAGACGAGAGCCAGCAATCACCTCTCAGATTTGCTGCATTACACATTCAGAAACCTCTCACTGTGGATAAACACGCCTTCTGCACGCGTGTGGGTGAACAGACCCTGCAGCTGTGAGAGAGCAGCAGCCAAAGGGAGGAAGCACCCGCGCTGAGGGGCAGCACCTGGAAGTCTCCCAAGCTTCCAGAGGCTGCAGGGACTCATGGTCCTGTTGGACCCCAGGACCCCCCCCAACTCAGAAGAGCAGGACTCATCAAGATCTGTGCAAGCCATCAGCACAGACCAGTGTCAACAACAGCTTGTGTAACCCTAACCACACCCATGAGGGCAGTAGCTGTTGTATGCAAAGAGTACACACCCACCTAAAGAGACAAGTAACCCCTGGGAGACTTCCTGGACACCTTCCCAAAGCCACTGGTTGGCCAGCATGACCCCCTGCTTCTGGGAGGCCACTGGCTTGGCCTCCAACCCAGTAAAAACGACTACGCAAGGAAATAAATGCTTTGTGTGAATAGTTACCTTACTAATAATGGATTTATTCTATTAATAATAGCAGCTGAATTAATAAAAGGTGTTCTAATACTGGCTGTAATCAGTATGTCACCCTGACTCAATCCTCTATCAATGAAAAGGGAATGGAGAACAATACATGTAGATTAAATGAGTAGCAAAAGTTTGGGATTACTATTTAAAAAAACCCTCCACACATTTTTGAAGGCTCAGCTAAAGGAACACTTACAGACAATAATTAACTGTGTGTCAATCTATTCAATGCCAAGTTCCTATGAAAGCTCTCAAACCATGGCAAACATCAATTGATCCAAGCTCTCTGTCAGTACCCTCTTTAAGTGTCAACCTCATAAATCATCGGTCCTTAAGTCTGAACCCTCTGGTTCTACTAGAATAAACTGGCAGAGAATGATTTAAAAATACCAAGAATGTAACCAAATACAATGAAAGATGTTTTTCCTCCATTAGAAATACTTTAAACATGTATCTTGTGTGACAAATGGAACTGAGACGTGCATTCTTCCCTCTCTGCTCAGGGACTATACATGTCTCTTACAACATCCTTTCAGGAAGTATACATTCCACGAGATCTTTACGCAAGCCACAAATGCTACACGCTGACTACTACACTGCAGCACCAACCAACTGTTGGGCCAAAGCCTTGAAGGAGTCTTTACTGTCCTGCAGTGTGGGTTGTGCTTCCTGTGACGGCACCTCGTGCAAGTTCTTCTATTTCTACAAATCGTTCTTTGGATAGGCAGAACGTGCGTGTCAAGACACAATAAAACATCTCTTTCAGTTCTATGTAATCTCCCAGATGCAGGTGAAGAACATGGTATTTTAAAAAATAATCCTGTGTAAAAAGGATTAAATAAAACTGCTTACATAAGGGAAGAGGGAGGATAAGAGCAAAAAAGCAATCTGCACAACTAAAGAGAGATCAAAGATTTTCTATTCTTTCTTCTTATTAAATATGCAGAGAAGATTCAGCAAATACTGTGATTATTTTTATGTAATCTCTCTCTACTTGTGTTTGCCTGTCTCAAAGGAAAACAACCAGGAGCCAGCATGGTCCCTTGGTGGTGCCTCAAGCATCCATGGAACGCATTCAAGTATTTTTTTTTCTTTAACATCAGTAGCCCTGCCTTAGTAAACATCTTATGAAGAACTTCACCAATGTATTTTTCTTAGGGGAGGAGAAACGGGCAAGTGAGGAGTAACAAAACTTACTTTCTGCTTTATTTGACTGTGACACATTAAAACTGTCTAGAAATCCAGACAAAGCTTACTTCTCCTCTGTGCTAGAACAGAACTAAGCCAACAGCTTCATCTGCTGCAAAATCTGAGAGCCTGTACCAAATACCCGGGACACTTGACAAGTGAAGTATTAAATTAATCTTTGTTTCTGTGCATCTTGATGGGAAAGCCAAAAGTGGGCACAATCACCTTGGCCAAGTCCTGCACTGAATTTCAGGAATACAACCTACCTTGGGACATAACAGGACAGGGTAGTGTGCCCAGTAAAGAATGTACGGTATGCGCTCGGTGCGGATCCCTTGAAAAGAAAGAGGCTCTGCTCCCTTCCTTCTCAAGGACTAAAGTCCGGATGCCTAGTGTAATTTCTAGGATCACACAAGGCACAGCTCTGTCATTGCAGCAACTCAGCTGTAATTTTTTTTCTTGGGGCTTTTTCCAGTAACGTATCAGCAGTTTGGTTCTTTTTATTGTCACCAGTTTAACCAAAGGCATAGTGCAACCTGCTGTGCAGCATGAGCCACCCTGAAAACAAAAATACTTTTTTTCTGATCAACAAAGACACCTGAAATAAAGTCACATGCTTCTATAAATCCTCAAACCTGAAACTATATAAATTTTATAGACTGAGATAAAGGTGGCTTCTACTAACCAGTTTAATTCAATGTGTAATATTTAAAATATCTATTTACAAGTCTTTTTTCAAAATTACAATAAAATTCTCTGGAGAATATGTAAATTAGTAAAACTTACTTAATCAGATGCACTGGAAAACTAAGAAAGAGCTCTTTTAACTGTAAATTTATTTTGAAAGCAAATTAATTCTTAACACCGGAAAAACAGAGTTTATAGCACTACTTAAAGTTTCTGTGCCAAGTTTTAGAAGAAAAATTTGGCAGCCTTTCTTTGTAGCATTTACGTCTAAATAAGTATCCACACCACAGCAGCTTGTAAAAACATGATCACGAAAGAGCTTTCTCAGTTCTAGAAATACACTAAATCTTTGAAAGAAATCCAAATCCCCTCTAAAAACAGAGTTCAGAGACAACCAAATTACAGAGTCTGTAGCATGTTGTAAGTGTAAAGTCTGAAGCATTGGAATATTGACAAAATCTTTAATATAGTTACTTTTTAAAAATGGAAACTTCATAGTGCACACTGCCTTGAGAAATAATACAAAATAGAACTATAAGAAAAGGTATTATTGTCACAAATGAAACCAAAGAATCATTAATTCCATTTATTCCATGTATCCATAAGCAGACAGAAACAATTCAAACGCAGCGAGGGAGTCTTAACCCTAAAATCATTAAATATGGTCGTAGGACCACATGGTGGGAAACTAAGGGCAAGAGAGACTACAGTGCAGCAGACTTTTCACAGGTAGGCAGGTAGATGATCTGAAATTTAAAACCACCCAAAGCTGACTGAAAGCAGCCACCATACAGCTTTGCATACACAAAATAAACCAGCAGCAGCTCAGCCGTCTAGACTTCCAGGGCTCGGTCCTCCTGCCCATACTCACCCTGGCAGCTCATTGCTTATTTGGAAAGGATTGGGTTCAACCCCACAGGAGACAACAAAGCTGCATTCAGGCTCTGGCCTCTGTGACTCAGCTTGCCAGATCGCTGGAAAGCCCATGAAAGCAGTGAGATGACCCAGATATTTAGAAACCAATTACACCCCATCTGCAATGGATATGTCGACTCCATAAGAATAATAATTCATTCCCCGAAGGCAGGCCACAAAGAATCTTAAGCAAACGGAGTTTTATATAGAAAAGGTCTTAGAGAAACACAAGAATACAAAATTAAAGTTACAATTAGGCAAGAAATAATTTGACTACTATTTGTGTTTCCACAAAGGCTTAAAAAATGATAGAATAGGCGAAACTTTTTTTTTTCCCCCTTCTAAAAGAGTAGAATCTTCAACTGTCTGAAAACAACTGCTTATCCAAACAACTGTATTTGTTGGAATTGGGTTCGGGGCATAAAACAATTAGCATTTTCAATGAAATTAGCTCATAAATTTACACTTTAAAAAGCTTTAAGGGTAAAACCCATAACATTATTGTGTACACAGAAAAGAGTAAGAAGGGTAAGTAATAATCCCCTGTACAACTTCAATATTTTGGCCTTTTGTGAAAGCCTTAAAAAATTAAAACTAATAAAGATCACTTACATTTGAACAGAAATATCAGAAATACATGCTTTAACTAATAAGAAAGAAGATAAAGTGTGAAAGAGCTTTGCACAAAAATAAAAGTTTTAATAAATACTTTCACAAAGGCTTCTTGAAAAATACTTTTAAATTACTAGAACAGCATAACTGTCAAAAGAAGGTGGTTCTACATGCTGCTGAAGTTTGTGTGTTGCGTACTAAACCACACGAGGCGCAACATGCTTTTTCATACAGTCATACAGCAGCAGACGGAAAAATACTAAATATATCGTTAGCAAAACAGTCGTGTGGATGCTGCTTGAATTTTCATTTCTTTCTTTCTTTATTTTTACCTTTATTGAAGAAGCTGCATAGAGCATATCCTCAAGACTGAAATGGCAACACTGGTTAAGGTATTCTTGACAAAATTCTTGAATTAACTGCAGATTATACAGGCTGTCAGCCAAAGACATTGTCTCTTTCAAACAAATATCTAGAAAGGAAGAATAGAAGCAAATATTAGATATAGTCACAGATTTACAAAAAGTGCTTTTTGCTTTGCTGGATTCTGAAGCATTTTCTGGTTAAATTCAGACTCGAATTTTTTTTTTTCCCCCAGGAGGCTTTTATTTTTCTATTTCATAAACTTAAAAATGACAACTCTACATTTTATCTTTGCAGTTTTATATCTTTAGCCATTTTTCTAAACCTGAATTGTATTTTTTCACTACTGACCAGTTTATTTTTGTCTGCTTTGCCTTTTGTGAAAATGGAAGTTACGCTCTAACTCCTGCTATTTCCATATAATGAAAAACTTATCACTAAAATGCATTTTTTTCTATTAGATTTTTCTATCCAGCAACAGCAGTAGGAAATACATGCTTTTTCAAAGTTCTCCATACATACCAGTCCTCTGTCTTTGCGTAGGGACCTGAGAGTACATATTAATGGTATTAACCCTGGATCTTCCCAAAACACCAGCATCAGTTTAGTCTTATGGGGTTTTTTTGTGGATTTAGATGTATGACAAGAGATTTTTAAAAGATCTGAAGCCTCTGATATCTGAATTATCACCCTCTGTTTGAAAGTGCTATTTAAAGACGAAGTGGTAGGAGTGAGCAGACTAGAGTGTTGTTATACAGTATTCTCTGAACACTATTTATGCTCAGCTAACCTGCTATTCTCATTTTATGACTGCTTCTTGGAAAATTAAGTAGCAATAATAACTTTCTAGAAAAAAGAAGGACTGAATAAAACAAAATTAAATACACTTCCAGAGCGTGCATCAGATTTTATTCCTAAAGCAACAACGTATGACAAAGCTCCACATAACAGTTTGAAATCGTTTAGGATAAATGGTTTCTTCAGACAAGGAATCTACCTTGATGCTGGCTGGATAAGGATTCCCAGCCCGAGGGAATCAGACATATTCTGGCGATGGCCACCCTGGAGCAAGGGGACCCTGAGCAAGGTGTTCCCTGCTTCAGGGTTTGGGGACACGAGAATGGTTTCTTCTCTGATCTCCTCAAAGCCTCTGAGGCTTTGAGCAACCTGGGCTAGTGAGAGGTGTCCCTGCCCATGCCAGGGGGTGGACCTAGGTGATCTTTAAGGTCCCTTCCAACCCAAACCATTCTGTGATTCCATCATCTCAACCCCACAGATGATGAGCAATGGAAAAAAGATGTTTGACTAAAGTGACTGAACAACGCAAAGTCACACATTTGGATCTAATAAAATTGTAATGTGATTCACTGGTTGAAGATGATTTACAGCAGGAAGGTATCGTGTATTAGCCAATATAAAGATGTTTATGAGGTTTCAGCATCATGCAGCGATGAAAAGAAGCGAACATAATGCTAAAATGTATCAGAAAATATATGTCCAGTAATGACAGAGAAGCACTGCACAGAGCAGTCATGACAGGCCAATCTGGATTTCTGTGTACAGTTGCAACCACCCATGTTCTAGAAAGATGAACCAAAACTGGACTAGCTGCAGAGGAAGACTCTTGAGGATAACAATGAGAATGCAAAACCACTGCAGAAGGGGATACTGAAAAGGCTTGGTTCAGTAGCCTGGGCAAAACAAGAGAAAGAAAATATATCAGAAAGGTAGACATCAGACTAGGATTAAATGTTCAAGCCAAAGGGCACGACTGGAAGAACAACAAAGGCATGTAGACAGGCTACAAACGTATTTAGGTAGAAAACAATAAGATTTAAACCCATGTGAAAAATGGAGCACTGCAACAGTGGGTAAGAAGAGTACAGATTTTAAAGAGCTAGACAGTTTTAAGACAGAACATGATAAATTCATTAAAGGAATGACATAATTTCATACAATAGCTAATTTCTGAAGTCACTGACACTGTGAGTCCTTTCTAGTCCTACATTCCTTGAAGGAAACCCAGATTTGAAAGTCTTAATGAGGAGAAACAATCAGAGAACTCCAGACTTTTGTTGTTGTTGTTAATGCATTTTAAAGCATTTTTGCATATGCATTTTGGTTACCGCCCTTCCTCAGTTCCAATACAGAACCAAATCTCAGTGAAATTTAACATGCATCAAAAATTATATTTAAGTACAGGGAAGATGGGAAAAGTCTCTTAACGTGCCTCTAGTCACTTCAGCGTACCTTTGAATTTATTTCTGAAACAACAACACGCACAACACCTAACAAGAACATTAAAACTAAAGTTCCAAAGATGATATGTGCCTTGTCTTGTTTCAAGTCAGACGCTGGAGGAATTTGCTGGTAAGTACGTATGTGGTCGTGCAAGGTATAGAAGGTCTTTCGGACTGTCTGTATTTTCAGCCATGAAAATTACTAAATTACTAAAACAGTAAGAAGGAACTAGGTGTTACCCCCAATTCCACAATACCCAAGTTCTAATTCTCCCCTAATTGCATATAACAGTATATATTTAGCTGCAACGTTTATGTAAATTGAAAGTTGTAATTTTCAACATTCACAAGCTGCAGAAGAATGGTGAACGCATACATCGTAGAGTCTTTCATCTTCAATGCCTACTGTGCTGGAAGCTTCCTATAAAGTGGTTGCGTATATGAATTCCAGATTTCAGTCCTTAGCAAGCTTTATACCCTTGTTCGTGTTCCTGGATTTCTCAGGATGCTTCTGTATAAGTGTTCCCACGACATCAAAGGTATCACGGACAGAACACAGGCAGAAAATGATGGGTGTGAGCTGCCAAGACGTTTTACAACTACATGAGGCTCTGAGTTGCCAAGAGGAAGACATGACTTTAAGCAGGCCACTGAGCAAAAGAACAAGGAGAAGCTGCTCATCATCACAGACAATTGCTATTGCAGAACAGCATGACACTAATACATTCTTGACTGTAGATTTTTGTTTGATCTATAAAGGATATAGGTAACTATCAGTTGAACTAAAAGCCCAGAACACAGAGCCACTATTTGCCACGCACTGCAACTATGTCTAACTAACCTCTTCCATGTTTTATATCTGTAACTGCTCAGATTCACGAGAAAGCATTCATGCAGCTTCAGGAACAAGTGTTTTCTAGGTGGTTTCAAGTTCCCTAGCACAAAGGCAAATGTGTTGCCGCAGTCAGATCTGTAATAATATATCTTATTATGTTTATATCAGTGTGAAAACATAAAAGTAAGCACAACATGGAAGGACACCTTGGTTCCTTTTATTTAAATATAAAAATAAATAAGCACAAAGTTAACATTAAACCCACTACACTCAAATCATGCCTCTTGTATATCATATTTAAGCACCTTCCTTCACATAGTTACAAACATAGACATTGAAACTTTTACGGACATGTGTTTACAAGCTGAGAGACACGTTAGCCATACCCTCTAGTTTAACAATATCCGGACAGTAGAAGTGGATCAGGGCTGCGAGAGCACAACCATCTGTACCATCCTTCAGCAGATTCTCCACCAACGGAATACAGGGCAGCTGCTTAAGCAACGTTTGCTCCTTCCTGTAACGAGCCTACAATATAGAATGAAGACATTGAGAGAGACAAAGGCTCTGAAACACCTGAAGAAACAGATTCATACTATAGGTTTGACATTCTGTCAGTGAAAAAGCAGTATTCAGCCAAATATTCTCAGTGTTGAATTTCTTAAAACTATTCATCTTATGCCCCATTTTGAACGGCATAAATAACACCTAAGAGGAAAGGAACCTACAATATTGAGCCTTTCCTTCAAAGCTACCAGATTTTTATGATCTCTATATAGTATGCTGAATTAAATAACATCATATACCTTAATTAAGATTCAACACTCATTGTTACACAATCAGAAATGACTGTGTGTAAACACAACAAGGCAAACCCTTAGCTGGTGTAACTCCAGTTTGCTGGCAAGTCAAACGGCTCTGAAGTTAACACACCTGAGAATCTTGCCCCAAATCTCATTTGTATAACTGACTTAATGACCAATTCCGAAACAAGGAAATGTGCGTTTGATAGGCCCCATTTTTATTACTAGGATATGTCACTAGAAGCAGTTAATGGTCAAGTGCTACGGCATTGCAGTGGCCCAGGCATAAAAGGAAACATTTTGAAAAACAACTCTGTATATAAAGAAATCATTAGTTCAGCATACCAAGATAGTATTTATCTGCAATTAATATATTTTTCATGGGCTTCTTTTTTTTCATGGGGGAAAAAGGGGGCCTACTTAGAGAAAAAAAAAATTAAAAAAAAAGGTTTTCATCATTCTTAGTTTCCTTTCACTTCTTCCTGGGAAAACAAATGGAGGTGGAAGAAAGTGATAGAGATTTTAATTTCTTAATATTTACTAAGACTTATTTTTAAAACAGTATGGAAGGCTTTTCTATTCATACCACAGAACTACTTATGACGCCAAGACTGTTTCTGAGTTAATTTCACGCTGTTTTCATTCATCTATCCCCACTAAACCAGAAGCCTCCCCGTAGGGACCCTGAGAAGTCCTTGTGGATGGTACTCCTTCCAGCAGAGCTGAAGCTGACAGTTCCCGTCTCCTGCTCTCCACCTTTTGGCTGTGCTGGAGGAACTGCAGATGGGGTTGCGTGGTAAGACCACTGATCCCGCTCCATCCCTTCTCCTTTGTTTCTGCAGTGAATGAGTGGGCAGGGCTGGAGGTTTGATGGGTGGGGTGGGAATTGTTTAAGCTAGCTTTGCTGGCAACAGAGTCTGTGGAGCCACAGGCTAACCCTGAAGGCTATACCCACTATCACTGGATTTCTGCCAAGGATCACACGGGGTTCTCTTTAGTGAAATGTCAGTGTCTTCTAAATGGCCCAAGAAGTAAGAGTCTAACCTGGCAACAGCAGACGTATCAGTTCTAGAAAAATAAAGGGCTTGCATTTGTTCCAGAGAAATTATACCTTAACCAATAAATACTTAAAAAAACCCACTGAGAGTTAGTCTGCACTTTAGACTTGAAATCTAGTGGTATTTGTGTGCCAAGTATGCTTTATAAAAATGAAAATGCATTTTTGCATGCTATGGGAAATATCAACGAACACCAAACAAAATCATGTTAGTGTTTCACACATTATTAATATTCTTTTCCCCATATTAGTAATACTCCCTATTTCTAATGAAATAGGCTAATTATGTTTGCAGTGAACGTTTGTTCTTTTTCACTCTGTGGCAACCCAATGATGAAAATCCTGTAAGTTTCAAATACCATGGCAATATGCCCATGCACTTCCTCCTCAAAATGACTGAAATTAAGTCTACGAAATATTACAATTTAATTATGAAAAAATGATAAAAGATACAGGGCATGGATGGACTCTAACATCACGGTCCAACAAGCCCTGTGTAGTTTGTATATTCTTTTAAATAGCATCTTTCTAATGGCATGTTCAAAAACATTCAAATTTGATAATAAAGTGTTCTTGCATATTAATTCCAGTGGAAAAGTCTACTGTCACTTTAACGAGGCCTTCACTGGCCCTATGAACAGTGCCTGCAGGTGCTGGAAATTGTGTCCTACCATTAAAGTGGACCCAGAAAGAGGGCTTAATTCATTGATGAGAGTATACCAGGCACATTACTTCAGGAAAAGCAAACTTAAATAACCTGATATGCTAGGTTCATTAGGGTATAACAGGCATAGTGTTTCAATGTGGCTGAAAAGATGAAAGAAATTATACTGAAAAATAAAAGGCACTGGTAATTGCACTGCATTTTTAATAAACTTCCATTTGAAGAAACTCTTCTCATCAATTGCAATGTTTGCTAGTAAATATGGATGCAATAATGCAAAAGATGAACGTCTACATCTATTATAAATCTGTGGTGCTAATTTAAACAGAACTGGTAATACAGACATCTTGTTTCTGAGATCCTAAACCAGCCTTAGAATCTTTGAGCTTATTCCACTTAAACAAATCTAGATATAGCCGAGATACTTGCATTTAAACCAAGGCAGCTAAAGACAAACCAGCAGCACACCGGCTACTCTGCCAGAAGGGCTCGTGTGTATTCTGAGTTAATCATTCATAATTAGCACTCCTGTGCATTTCCCATATCGTAGATAACGTTATAAATTTCCTTCTCAGAGCCGAGTTTTCGGGTGGCTGTGTGCTCAGGAATACCTGTCTCACTGTGAAACACCTGCTCTGCGCAAAGGGAAGAGATCGGGAGGACTGGTTGAACTGTCAGAGCAGGTTGGGCCACCAGCGGCCTTCCTACCGTATTATCTGGGTTTCAACCGTATCTCTACTGAACTAACAAGCTCAAAGTAACACAAATACCACTAGTTCAAGTTGTTCATGGACAACCAGCAGGCAAACTGGAGTTAGCTTCTCAGTAGACTGATTATTTTATATTTGAACATAATTTTTATGCAACGGAAGTGATCATTAGGAAACTAACAGCTTAGGCAAAACGAGAACAAGAACATGTTCTGAAACTGCTCTGAAGTAGCCACCTTATTTTTGTAGAAATGAGACCAAAAAAAGTCCTTAAAATTTCTCATCACAGACAGTCCTTTTTTTCCCCCATTATTCTCACTATTTAATCATTCTATCTTAACTCCAAATCAAAATTCGATTATTATACTGTGCAGAGCAGTCGACTGATGTGTGTTACAACTGTAAGAGACACATTACAGAGAACTTGCCCACAGAACATAAACCGGCATGCATTTGAATACCGATTCATCTGCTGAAGACTGTACTTTTAAACTGCTTTTCCAGGCACCAGGTAACTTCTCTTGTTGCCCACATGCAACTGTCTTGTTATTTGTAATTCTCTTTACAATGTATGAGTAATCTTTCACTAGTTTTGACAACAAATATCTGAGGCACTGCTAGATCTGTTATTTGGTAATCCCCAGATCAAAGACAGATTGGAATTAGGGCTTTGGAACTCAGACCAGAAGTGTGCGCTTCCCATACACCCAAACAGCTGACTATCCTGTTCCCAGCCAAAGCTGTTGTAGAATAAACTATTTGAACGCATTTCAGGGGTGAATTAGTTTATGATAGAGGAAAACAATGATAATCCCAGCGTGACAGCACAGAGAAAACAGATTTACTATCGCAGATCTGAATAGTTACTTTTTACTGCTTTTAGTGACATTGTCTCATTAAAATAGACTGCTTTGGGTTCCTCTGTGTGAGGAGAGATTAACAGCAGCCTTAAATCAGCTGAAAAATTAGAGAATTCTAGACAAAGGGTATAACAATTGCATATTGTTAAAATCAGAAAATTTCAGATTGCATGTAGCACCAACAATGCAAAACTATTTCTGCAAGTCTCTTTTTAAAAGAGAAACAGTGTCAAATAGCATAGGTTTACTGAAAGCTTATGAAAAAGAAGTTTGCAGAAAACCTGATAATTTAACATTAGTTAATAACAGGTAGCACCATCTTAAACAAACCCGGAGAACTTGACTACTTGAAAAGTAATTCCTTACCCAGCACCACATCTTACATTTATTTTGCACAGATTACCTTGCAAAATAAACTTCTGTATTATGCATGCCTTTGCAGAGCAATCTCTTATAAAATTATCTTGTAGAGATAAATTAAGTGAATGATTAGACCAGCATGACATGGACAAAGCCATTCCCAAAATAAATTATTTTATCAAAGTGAAGCAGTTGCGCAAACTTACAGGAACCAGTTTCCAAAACCATTTGGTAGGAGACTTCAGAGGAAGCAGTAGGAAAAAAGAATAAAAGCAAAACGCAAAGAAAAAAAAAAAGAAACAATTTATCAGCTATCATAAATTACTTTTACAAAGCAATTTTCTTTAACATTCTCAGTTTTGTATAACAGTGAATTGTAATTTAACGGTAAGCCTTAGTGCACTGTAACCTCTGCGTATTGAACTAATGAGCAGAAATAACACTGGAGAAATACATCTGCAGCCTTTGTAGATTAATATTATCATTTCCCCACGTGAACAGGTAAGATGGTCAGATCAATGCAGTTTTAAAGCTTTCACACATCTAACTGTACCCTACGTATGCAATCCAACTGAAGAATTCATTTGAGACTTGAAGTCATGACATCCCAAGCATCAAAATGAATTCCAGCAGCACACACGGGGAAGCAGGGAAGCAAACGCAATGGAAAAAGGGATAAACACACCGTAGTACAGTACAACCAACTGCAGTGAAGTAGGGAAGTTTGCATTAGTTACTTCAAGCCAAACAGTCATTTTTATAACATTTAACAAGATGTTTAAACAATCATATGACAGGTTTCCGAACAACAAGAAGTGCAGGCAGTTATATTTTTGCAATGACAAACCACATTAGCATCAGCTGCATGATGTGCAATGACCTGAAATGTCGATGGAGTTTTAGCTACCGGCAAAGAAATGATCAGAACTGATACATACAATGCTAAACTCGTATGTGATCAAAAAGTACCAAAATAATTATAAAGAAAAACTTTAAAATGTAAAATTTGACTTAAAAGCTTAATCCTAAACACACTGAACTCAGCAAATTTTTCTGTAACTCTGTACTCTAGTCTGGCACAATACTTCTGCTATTAAGAAAAAAACCTTGTGTAGCAGTATTATAAATACACACAGAAAACTTCCCTACTCTATTATTTCATTGTAGAAATAAAATAAAAAAATTAAACCAATTACCAAAGTGCAGGATTTTTTTTGTTTAAAATGAAGATAAGTATTTTCTGGGAATGGTGAAAAAGTAGTTTTAAAACTACTGTGGAAAAAACTGCGCTTCTATAAAATTATTAAAATGACTGTAGCAATGAAAGCAAGCTTTCATGTAAAAAGGCAATTGTACACAAAAGGGTGTGCATTAGTGACATGAATATTCTCAGCATTCTTCTCCATTTAACTGGACGTTTAGAGTGGAGACCTCCAAAGCCCCTTAGAAGAAATGAAATGCCAGATGCGTTCACGTGTGGCTCTAGACATTTCAGTCACACCCAACTCAAGCACTTTCCATAGGGTTCAGTTTTTCTTCACCTCATTGAAATATAGTCAATGTATGGAAAAGTACGTGAATTTGAAAAGAAAATGATCTGAATTTTCAACAGCAACAAGCAATTCTAAACCATATCACAAAGCAAGGTTTTAGGTAAATGGACAGAGAACGGACCTGGGCTGCTTAATGTTGTACGTAAGTCTGATGGGAACATTCTTCGTTGGTTTATCCCAATGAAGCGTATTTCAGACTTGGACTCAAAAGGTCCATCAATACCTACTTAATGATAGGTTGAAGAAGTATTTTTTGGAAAAAAATCACACATTTGTTTCAATTCCAAAGACTAGCTCTCTGCAACAGCACAAACTGAACTCAAAATTAGCAACCCAATATATATTTTTATTTGTCCGCTTGGCTGAAACGATGGTTGAGACAACTATGAATATGGTTCAAGAGGCTGAAAGACTGAAGATGATCAAGTTTAAATACACATTTTGCAAAGGCACTGAAGCTGAAATCTCTTGGACAACATAATGGGAATCCAATGGCTGCTGAACTGGCACTTTATATCCACAGGAATAAACTTTTTCTCCTGGAACTTATTAAAAATCAGTCACTACATAACAAACTGAGCAGGGAATCCTAACTTCTCCCAATGTTTAAAACACAAACAAACAAAAAAGCCAACCACAAAACAAAAAAACCCAAAAGAAGAAAACAGCCTCTTCAGGTGGAGAGCTTACAGTTTTACAAGATTGTTTAATTCCCCCTAGCAAAAATTTTTAAACATGACTATGATAGATTTAACTCAGTATAAATTCATCCTATGGTGCCAAAAAATGGTAGTCATGCCCTTCATTAAATACTCGTTTCTGATGTCTTCCTTGCACCATCATTTGTGTTCAAGCAGCTGTGCATTAATTGCATTAATTGGATGAAGAAGCTGATCCTGCTGCAAACTTTTCTTCTTGACAGGTTAGCTTTTGCTAGCAGCGTGGGTTTATGACGCATTAAATTGAAAGTGGAACTATGGCATTAGTGTTTTACCTTCACGCAAAATGTTGCACTGTTTAAACTATTTTTTACAAAATGTTTAAAGAACTCAGGGCTTTGGATGAATCCTCTTACGTTTGTTTCTCTCGTAGGATTTGCATTGATTTGGCTTAAATCTATTAAGACCAAAATCATATAAGCAAACAGAAAAATAGCAGGTTTTTGAAAAAACATTGAAAATGTTTTCTCATTGAAAATGACTACATTGAAAATCACTAGTTTAACCAGTGCAACTGGACATTCACTACATATTATTCAACGGAAGCCTGAAAACCAAAGCTATTCACTACAAAACTTGAAATCCTAATTCTGAAAGAAGATGCAGAGACTCTACCAGAAAAAGACGAGGTTACCACAAATCACCAGCCGATCAAGATCCACAGAGGACTACCTGGAACTAAAAATCATACATACTCCTTCCTCTCTTATCTTCTACAGAAAGCTAGCAGCAGAAAAAAGTGAAGGAAAACAAAAGTAATCTCATAATCTGTTAAAGTGGGTTTTATCTATCCAGAAATACAAAGTAGGTACACATCTTACAGTTGTATCATTTATTAATCTGTGCATACGATGCTTACAGCTTTTAGAAGTGTAGAGATTTATTATGTATTGCAAAAAGGTTCATCACAGAATTGTAACAGGACAGTAAGGCATTAATTTGGCAGGTTTGAGGATTATGCCAGAATTATTTTTCACAACTGATAAATTTAGGAATTTATCACAGTAGGAAATTATAAAATAATTAAAAATTCTACTCATTAACTCGGTTTCACCTTTTAGGTACTTAACTTTGCTGCTTCTTGGCCAGAAATTCAAACTAAGGAAAAGCTCTCCCTAACGACCAGAATAAGCTATTCTTTCCACCTTTGCTTCGCCATCTCTCTAAAACAGCAGAAGAGGCATTCTTCATCTAAATTTAGTTCAGCTTCAAAACCTGACCACACCTTAGAAGCTCTGAAGCTTAAATATCAAAAGGTATTTGGCTAGAGCAGAAGGGAGATTGCAAAGTTTCTTAAATTTTAGAACTGAACCATCACCTTTTGAACTGCTAACGGTAACAGGGAGACCCTGATTACAGAACAGAGCCCAAACTGGGGAAGGATGGTGGAGGACAGAAAAGAGGCACCATGAAACATTCCTGTTCCCCTTCATGCAAAGGTTTGAAACACAAATAGAAGCAGCAGTTAGGACTTTAAAATCATCAAAGAAAGAAAACAGAACAATTGAATTCAGATGCTGACAATTAAACCTCAACTGTAACACGAAGGTAGAAAATGCTGTACTTATATAGAGAAGTATAATTTAATTTTTCCATAAACACGGAAAACCATGCAATAATACTGCTTTAGCTAATACAAAGGTAGAATTCAATCCCCCGTGCCTTTTTTTAATGTAAGAAAATCTGCTGATACTAATAACCACACCCAGGCAAAGCACGATAGAAGAAAAGAGAAGAAAATCACACTAATTAGTATTCTGATAAAAACTTCTATCCATAATTCAGCAATATCCAAACCTGACAGAGGAATTTAGCTACAGTTATTTCACAGCTTCGCTAACATATACAAGGGAGGGTCAACGCCATGAAGTAACAGGACGTGTCACTGATTCTGTGCTAGAAAAAGAGGAATGCATGGACTGAATGCAACATGGAGACAGGCAGTCAGGGTAAAATGCGAGGAGATGCTTGACAGGAGCCACATCATCATTTAACAGAAGCTCCTGTTAGAAACTCTGACCAGCTTGGTTTGATGCAATTCTTCTACCCAATGGATCGGCAGTACGGTTTTCTCTGGAAAGCTCGCACTCGGTACGATCACAGTGGAGAAACACAGGTTCTAGTTCTGCTGTTGCCAGTGTTTCTAAATCTCAAATGTTCATGTGTGCAATGACCATCAGCTTCAGCAAAAGTAAGTGGAAATTTGGGAAATACTGTGAGGCAACAAAGAATGGCTAAGATTTCAGAGTAGTAAATTAGCCATCAGTTCAACAGATCAATGTTTCTCAAAGAAAACCTAGAGTTAAATAATCTGAATGAGTTGAAAATACGTTGCTGTCTTCCTGCACGCAAAATAAAATGTGAATTCCTTCAATACTTCAAAATAGAGTTGACTGAATATTTTGCATTCTAGACTTATTTTCTTGTAGCAGATTCCATTTGATCATTGCATTCACTGAAACTTTAATGTACAAATTATGTTTTCACTATTTTATCCTCATTTTTCTCACATACTTAAATGTGAAGGACGGCTAACTTTCTAATAGTTCAGGGGTTTTTTAAAGCCATAATAACAAATTTACTGTCAGAAGAGACATCAAGGGGTGAAATGGAGCCTGAGGTTTTGCCCATGCTGAGATTTCAGCTAATTAATCTATGCTAATGCAACCTCCTAGTAAGGAACACCTTACTTGAGAGTGTAATTTATGCAGCTGAATCCCACACTGAGGCAAAAACCAGCACATGCACCTGAGAGAACAGCATCACAAACCCACTACACAGATACACATTTTTCCATGATGTGGCAACCGTAGCACAATTTTGCTATTTTTCAAATGCATTTGTACATTGGCCAACAGAACAGGGCTCTGATGATGTTACTAGCTTCACAATTCATGACAAACACCGCAAATGCATATACCATGTTTGTAGCAATGTTTCATTCCACTGGGTCCATTTCTGGGATCAGAGCTACAGACTACACATGTCTTTCAATGGGTGATTCAAGAATGCTGACATTAAAGATATATTATAAACTAGAAATTTTATCTTGCTATATATAAAACGCAAAATCTAATAAGTGAAAATAAACTTTACTGAATTTTTACAAATACTGATAATTTTATGGCATTGCTCTCATAATAATGTTCCCTTTGATATATCTCTGTTTACCATATTAAGACTGTAATGCACTTTCGATTTTCAAAATTATTTTCACCTTTCAAAGTGACCTGAAACACACACAAAACTTCCTACTATTATTTTCAGGAAAAAGAAAGATCACTAGAGGACAGAGGATCATAGGTTATCTCCCCACCCCCTGTTTACTTTGTTTTATCTAAATTTGAGAAATGAACTTGTCAAGGACATCTTATTCTCCAGATTTCTATGCTATTATCAGTATTGAACACAGATTAAATTTTCCATATCAAGATATATGCATCAGGGTCACGCTACCACTGTAAAAAATACCATTTTCTTTTGCTATGTCACATACTTACTAATTACCCTACGTAACCCACAACTCCTTCGGAACAGCATTGAAAAGGAGATCACTGCTTACATGACCAGCCCAGGAAGGGAACTAGGATTACAGCCTTGCAGTAGCTAGGAAATCTGTTCTGCAATTCCCCAAAAAAAATTATGTCACGATAGGATAAATGATCTCATTCTGAAGCAAGCAGTTTTACATACTCTGGAACTGTTAGCCATCCTTCCATATTTTGATGGGTTTAATGCTACATAATTCACTGAGCTCCACAAACAAAAGGAAAAAAATCCTGTTAGGGATGGGAATCAAACATACTATGTTTTTAGTGGAAATATAATAAAATATGTAATCAACCAGTAGTTTGGATCATAGCCAGAGCAATGCTTCCCATGATCTCTTCCACATAGAGATTTCTCTTTTGAGATGCATGCAATTCACTAGGAAAAAACATTAAAAATCATGAATAAAAATGTGGTGGTCTTTTTCACATCAGACCTGATGATAGTTTTAATTAATTCAAAAGTATTTATTAATCTTAATAAATTCCTTAGGACTAACATAACAGATGTTTCCCTGCTATCAAATATTTATTTGTCAGAAAGGGCAACTAGCATTAAAAAGTGCAGCTCTATCAGTGTAACATTTAAATGAGTATTTCCATGGAAATAATAAAACTAATAACAAAATGACGGAATACTTAAAGTTTGCTTTCTTTAACAAGGAGTTAAAAGCTCAATGTCTGCAAACGTATATTTGCCTATGCATACTATATCCAAGTAGGTTTTGGTTACAGATAAATGCTTATTCCTGCTCAAAATATTTTAATTTCTACACCTACCTTTTGACTTCCTGCAGATTCTGCACCAATATGCTCTTTCAGTTTTTGTTCCTGTTCCATTATGTCTTTCAAATGTTCATTTACCTAGAGGCAAAACAGTTTATTCAGTGGTCTGTTCTAAGAAACAAGGAATAGAAGTTGTAAGTTTTCAAAAGGTCTATAAATCACTACCACGGAGTTAACTGAAAAGATTAAACAAACATTTCAGACTACAGCCCTGAAGCACAACCAGCAAATGTCAGTTTCAGACGCAGTCTGGGGTCACTAGGTGTTAGTTTTACACTGGACAAACTAACCTGCCTCTTATTATGCTTAATCACATTTGTTCAACAGTGTACCCTCGTTACTTGATTTGATTGTGCAGTGAAGGTAGATCACTTCAAGCGAGATGTGTTCAAATACAAGCAGAAGACTGGGGGTTTAAATCACGATAAATTACACAGTAAGATGATAACTCTTTCTGGCTCTTTAAGAGACCCTTGAGCAGCTGTCATGGTATCAACATGACAGCAATAGACTGATACGTCAAATGTATATTATAGTATTTTATTCAGACTTTCCATTTGTTTAGTTCACATAAGTTTAACTTATTTCAGCACACTTTGCTTTTTATTATCCACACACAGCAGGTGAAAGAACAGTCCGTATCAGACACAGCCTTGACACACCTACACACATACATAGCCTACCCACCCAGCTCTAATCGAATCCTACGGACTACAAAGGCAATCACAGCTTGCTTTTCCGGTACTCATACCTTGTTTATCCAGTACATGACAGCATCCTCAATGTCATAGGGTAGATCTGTAGCTTGGAAGAAGGATGAATACTGCTGAGTGCATGCCATCACTTTCTCAACGCTGACCATCTCTACAGTATACGCCATCATCAGAGTATCGATCATGGCCAAGTGAGCACTCTACAGAGAGAAGCAGCAATACCTAATTAGTTTGCAAATAAAAAGCTCACTTTCTTACGTATCATTTCTGAACAGATCCACAAAACTGTAAACACGACAATTTTTCCGGCTGATGGTCAGTTTTTGAATGAAAGACAAAACCACACAGAACAGATCTGAGAACACAATTGCAAATTAAGATAACTTCTGTAACAAAACTGACACCAAAAATAAAGAACTGGAAATGGAAAGAATACGCTATTTTAATGATTCAAACACTACACGATTTTTAACAGAGCTAAAGAGATCTAGTGAAAACAAAAGCCCTGCCCAAGGAATGTTATTTGTACTGAAAATAATAGCTGAGACTACCTGGTGAACAACTTTATCATCATGAAAATGCTGCAGTGGAAGCGGAAGTTTATCCATTTTTAGAGTTATAACCCATGAAGAAGACACAATTATACTAATCTTAAGTAAATGACAATATATATAGTAGATACGCACCTACTGATAAATACAGATTCTGTTAAAAGAGATGATGGTACGTTTCTCCTGGTGTTGTTACATATTGAAAGACAATGGTTATTTTACAGTTTGTAATATTTAAAAACAAACAACCCCCCCAAACCAACAAAAAGTGGATGACAATCAGGATTTACACTAGATTCTTGCGACTGGCTAAGAAAATGGCAGTTTGTAGAGGCAGTGCCTAAGCAGATTTGTTTCTGCTTCATGGTAAAAGCAGCAACAGGTTTCTAAGTATTGAGCAAGATTTCCCACGAGCCAGAAGAGTCTCCAAAGACAGTGTTTTTTAAAACATTGTCTTTAAATACAGCTCACAATGCAAACAAAGATCTCAAACCACAATCACTTCAATTCTATAAAAAAAATTCTTATGAACATCTCACAAGGTAGCTCTAAGAGCCATGGCAACGGAGGTGAACAACACGAGTCACGCAGCAACACACTATCTAATCATTCTAGTGAAGGCAGTACATGCACAGAATTTATTCCAGAATTCCCAGCAGGAAAAAGATGAGCAGATCCAGACTTTGTGCTGCTTTTAGTGTTTGTATCACCGATGAAAGTGATGATGCTGGCCTCAGAAGCAAGTTTTTTTTTTAATGCAGTTAAGTTGCTTTGTTTGACCAAAAAAAGGGCAAATTATACTTACTTCATCCACTCACTAAAAGACATTGGGAAAGCTGTTCCTAACAGCCACCCTTCCTGGGACGAGCTTATTCTCTTCGGACCCTGGGCCATGACCCGAGAGCCCCGTGTGCCACACGCTCCACCCAAGCTCGAAGCACAAGCAGTGCAGCTAGGCTGGGAACCAGCGCCTCCTCACTCCCGCCACCCTCGACTGACTTATTCAGAATAAACTCTTTCCACACTATTCATCTGCCTTACGAGTTTATTTACAGACCTTTAGTGTACAGCTACGGATAGGGTGCAACAGAAGGAAAGAGTTGGGGAGGTGAATTCTTGCCACCCAAAGCATTTAAGGAAAAGACAGAGAGTGTTGCCCACGATCAGCCTCCTGAGGAACCTGCGCTCCCGTGTGAAATACAGCAATTCTATACACACATACAAAAGAGTCACTGCTTTGTTGGTCCAGAAATGCAGCACAGAGATGGAGTTCATGTAAAGTATCACATTAACTACTAGTAAAGCCCCAAACCTAGTGAGGGATAGCAGAGCCTCGGCCAGCCAAACAAACCCATGCAGTTCTGCAGGAGTTTCCAGCTCAGCTTGCTGAAGGGGAGGTTAGCAAGTGCAGAACAGGAAGGAAGAAAGGAAGACTTGGATCCTCTCTGTCATCCAGGGGTCATGGTCTTTCCTTGCTATAACTTTGTTGCCTAGGCTGAACGACACCTGGGTTAAAACCTTGTGCCATTTCTAGAACCTCCCCAGGAAATGAAATGGGAGATACTAAAATAGCAAGAAAATGCTGGATTTGCTTTTTAAAAGGAGGTAGCGCACAAAATGTGTTTCCCAGACAGACATAAGAGCGGCCTCATACAGAGTCGCTACTGTTGGCGTGCTAAGAGTGGTTTGTGCTGACCCAGAACCGCCCACACTGCCTGCTGCACAGGAGTGTTCTCATCCACTGCCTGCGGAGTGGATGCAGCCTTCCCGCGGAGGTCTGACAACCAAGGAAGCTCCAAGTGGTTTGGAAGCAGGATCTTCTTCCCCAGCTGGTGATCCAGGACAAGCTCACTGGCTACATGCCTGTGCTTTGAGACAGGCCTGCAAGAAAAGCAAGCACTGGCAGCTCTCCCAGAGGGCATCAGTAGCCTTCACCCCCCCTCCTGGATCATCAGTTTCTCTGTAAAATTTGATCACACCGATGAAGTGGATTGCCAGCGGAGAGAGAAAGCCAGTGAGGAGTTGCGAAAACAGCCAATACACTCAAAACGTTACAAATACATTAAGAAAATAAACTATTTACAACTAGCTGAGGCACATTTTCAATGTTCCTAGCAAATTATCAATTAACTACAAACTACTTAAGCAAAGAGAGGGAACAATGAAAGGGAAGTCCTTGGAAGTGGAATAAACTTTTGCCCACACTGACTGGATCCATGTCACAACTCTATTTTATGTAAGCTATCAAATACGAGCATCTGCAGAGTCTCAAAAGTGACTCCAAATTATTTATACTTTAGAATCCAGGCAGGATGCTCAAAAGGAGATTTTTTTAGAAATAGTAAATAAAAAGAATTTGAGCCAGCTTGCATCTATTATCCTGAGAACCAAACCACAAAATTGCTATTTTTCCCCGTTAACAAAATCAAACTTTATTTTATAAATAATTTCTTTATTAATAAAAATATTTTAAAGTATGAACATCTATGAATTTTTCCCTGAGAAAACTGCAAGCAACCAAATAAGGCACATAAGATAACCTACACCTAAAACAGCTGGGTTATTCTTTTTTTCCTTTAAAAAAAAAGGACATACAGAAAGAAAGAGAAAAACTATTTAATTCCACATACAGCTCTAATGTGTTTCTTCCAGTTATTCTGGAAAGAGACAGACAAGCTGCGTTCTTTTACATCTTTTTAATCACTATGCTCAACAAGAAAGACTAAATTAAAAACTGCACTACAAGAACAGTATCCCACTGCCCCAAACACAGGGTTTAGCAGCATAACTGCTGAAGTTCTCTAAAAAAATTTCAACAGTTCTACTGATAGTGAAGAAAGCTCTGGTCTTTGTACATTGTCACTAAACAGCATAATTTAGGCACATCTAAAAGTGATGGCAAGAGGGAGATATCACTTTTACTGGTCAGATTTGCAATTATGACTGAATTATAACACAAGGAAGCAACCTTTCGTATTAGAGGGGGAAATACAGATACCATCCCGAGCTGGGCAGAAACCAGAATCAGCAGCTCAGCAAATCTTCCTTCTCTGGACAAGCCTGTGACATGATGCTTGAAGGAACTCCTTGGGAGCTGCTGATGACTGGTAGCAAGATGGTACTCTGAATGCTGCTGTTTCTTGCAAGAGGTCAGCGTTCTGACACGCAGCATAAAACAAACCCAGGCAGGATGTCATGCCGTCACATACCTCCCACATCCAGAACTGCAGCAAGACATAACTGAATGAGGATGTGTGATTTTGGAAAAAAAAAAATTAAAGAAATAATAATTTAAAAATTAGTAACATACTAAATTACACAGTGTAGGGTACAAAGTCATTAGAGAAATATCTTTTAAAAAATCAACAGAGCAGCACTGAGCGATGCAGGAAGCAATACACTGTTTTATCACAAAACTTTGGTTTAAGCCAATTCAAAAAAATCTTTTCATTCTCTGAACATTTCACTACAATGGTGCAAAGCACTAAAGTCTTACATGGCACACCACAAAATATTTAAAAAAAAATACAAAATGTTGGATTCTTAGAAGTATCTTATTTTCTAAGACACAAACTTGGTTTTGTTTTTCCCAGCTACCCCCTGCAGGGAACACAAGAGTTTTAACTCAGTAATCTTCACAATCTTATGTAATTACTAGTTAGTTTCTACCCTGTAATGTAGGATCCACAGCTTTATTTTGTACTGCTGAATCGTTCAGTACGAAGCTTACTGAACCGTAGAAGAAAAATTATTCTTTGCATGACTGTTAACACTTTCTCTGTCTGCCTGATCTTCGAAGTCGCAAACAACTTCACAAAAAAGTGTCCTAAGCAAAAGGTGTATATGATACTGTACACACAGATACTTACGGATAAATACCGCAGACTATCAACACCTCTTATATTATTACCTAACTACTAAGGATATTTCTCGTATTCCACCAAATGATATTCAAGCGAGCAGTTCTCTTTTGGCCTGTCCCTTTAGGAAAATCATAGACAAAACCATTTTCCAACGTGGTGCTTGACAAAAGGGACAGAAAGAAAACAGTTACCCTCATGCTAAAATAACTAACTAACTAACTAACTAACTAACCAACCCCTTCCTTGAGTCTTTTATTGGGAGAAAAAGTCCCCTAGTCTCACTAAGCTTTGGAGAAGAGATTTGGTCTCCGACAGGACACAGCTTTTGTAAACAGGAATATGTATTTCTGTTCTTGTGGGAAGTTGGTTGCGCTTCGAGAATTTTTTGGCAAGAATTTTGTGAACAAATCTGGTCATATTTAAAAAAAAAAAAGACTTCACACTGTAGTTCTCACTTGCACAACAAACACATATTTCTAGCTAAATTCCCTAAAGATTTTGCCTCTGCTTGTTCAGGCACTTGAGGAAAGAACAGAAGAGATCAGTTCTCCACAATCAGCTGGGAGAATACTTCTGTCAGCTTTGTAGCAATAGCTATGCATGGAATCAACTGTTCCTACCTGCTGAAAACAAAGGGTTTGGATCCAGATATTTCTCACAATACAGCAAAAACCAGTAAATGGAGCCAGTTACTTCAGTGAACAGTAAAGTACAGAGAAAACTCCACGGGCTTGATGAAACTTACTCTGAAGATACTACATACAAGTAAGCACTAAGATTACAAACACACCAAGTTTGGTGTATTCTTAAAAACAATTCATCTGTTAATGCTAATTGTAATCAGCACTTCTTAACCTAGAACTGAAATTCCCATTAATGTTCTGCCAGTATAATCCAGATCTTACCTTAATGTCACATTTTCTGTTGTGATTATTACCACAGATTGATTATCAAGACAGAGCAAAAATAACTAGAAAGAAACAAATCAAGAAAGAGAATACAGTAACTAAGACAGATCATCCCCACAGAAACAGTCATTGAATTTGCAACTTCTAAAAAATACTGACCATACGGAGTAACTATTACAGCACACGGATTTAGGAGAAAAGACAGGTAAAACCAGAGCTGCTGATACGCAGAATAAAAGAAAGACAGGAACAGCAGGTGAGTAAGGGATTAAACATAGAGGACAGGCTCAGCGAAAAGGTGTGCCAAGAGCACGGGGTGGATTTCTGTACCACACTAACACGTGTCGTTGAATTCAGCTTTCCTGCAGATTCTGTGAACAACATGGTTTGAGGAGGCTGAGCAGCTTTAGCCCCCAGGCACCCTTTCCCAAAGATCCTCCCCCAGATAATCCAAGTCTCAAATGAATCTGTTAGCATCATGAGATACCACCTACATTCCAAGCCTCAACTAGGAGTGGAAAATTGCAGAGTTCCAGCTCAGGGAAAGCACAGGCCAAGGCTCGGAACTGTAGGAGGTGAGGAAGGAATTTACGAGCAGAGCCAAAAGGGGATAACTCTATTACAAACTTCAAAGCTATTGCTTCATTTCACCAACATTCACACAGTGAAATGAAGACCATTCTGATACTACAAAAGAACCAACAGTTTTAAAATATTTCAATCAACAAAATGGAGCAGTCTGAAGCAGCCAGTTCTGTCCCATTTAATGATTTTTGGACCCAATTCTTTTCTAGCCCCACACAGTACTTAGGCTTACAATTCTAAAGTAACCTCAGTCGTCTAGTTATTCTTGTCCCGCAACGGAATGATCATGTCGAATTACCTCCTCAACACATTCTCATGAAGAACAAGAGCTTGACTCTGATAAGATGCTTGTTCAGCAGGAACAGGCATCACTGAGTCATGCTAAACACATCGTAGCAGGTTCTACAAGGTAGAGGGAATGGGGTTTGCTTTCAATATTTATGATAACCTTCTGTACTTGGTTAACTTTTTAAATTTAGTAATCAATTATATGAATATATAGGAGAGATCATTACTTGAGTGACTATACAGATCTGACATGGGAAATGTCATTTGCTTGCAGAAAAAAATTGAAGTACAGGTACTCTTCGAGTTAAGCATTTTGATAGTGCTTCCAAATTCTTCCACCTAAGGCTTCCTTATTATGCTTGTTAGAGAATTTAATGATTTGATCTATTAACTCAATCCTAATTAAATACTTAGCAGAGATTCCCAAATTCTTTCTGAATCACATAACTAAGTGAGACCTTGCCCCACTCCAGGTCATAATGAAACAAAATACCTGCATGACATGTACTGGAATCAAGAACCAGCAAACGGTTCTCATCCGATTACTTTTATCTTGTTATACTTTATAGTCTCATAGTACCTACTTTGTTTGTTGTTTTGTTGTTTTTTTTTTAATATCCTTAACAATTACTTCAGAAGTTGCCTGTATCCTATTTACTGGAAGAATCAAGTACCTAATGGTAAAAACCACGAAGGCACTTCAGTACCTTTATGCCAAGTACTCACTCCATGTTTCAAAAATGAAATATTTGTAGTTGGATAAGTTAAACTAAAATGAGAAATTAATGTAGGATAACTGATAACAAGACAGTTATACACACTTAAACGAATAAATAGCACCAGCCTCAAATTTCCCTGAGTATTTTGTTTTTGCAGATAATTAGGGATTTTCCTGGATCACACGGTCAAATCCTGTTCAGACAAACCAGAAACAAAAATCCTTTATGAAAAGTCTATGTTCTGTTACACACGTGCACTGTCTTCTTGTTCGTATGCTCCGGACATTTAAACCAAGAAGCAGCAATTATATAAAATACCATCTGAATTTCTTCTGTCACAACCATCTCCACCAACCTTTGAAGAATACAGGACTGGGAAAAAGAGAAACAGGGCTTTGGTTACAAACCAACTATATCCATGTATAAAGAAAAATTAGTTCCTTCTTCCTGACTCACTCATACCTGCATAGCAATGACACTAAAAGCAGTGGTTTAGCTTCTCTGGCAGCTCGGCTAGAACATCTCCAGAGGCAGTTATCACCAGGAAGCATCCAATCCTGTTCACCTCACATCTGCTGAAGGAACACAGCCTTAAGAGTGCTGGAGAACTACCACTTCCTCGTGGAGATGCAGGGGCCCTGAGCTGGGTAGCTACAGAATTTGGGGTGAAAAGTTCAGATTTGGGTGATGTGCTAGAAGTATATAAGAGAAGAAGTTAGAAAGGAAAAGAGAGAAAAGAGGCTGAGGTCCCAAAATAAAAATAAATGTAGGGCTGGGGTACTAATGCATAGATGTCAGAGTGGAGGAGGAAACAGAGGCACACCTACTCCAGTGCACGACTTAGCCTGGCACTGTGCCGCAGCATGCTACAAATCCTGGTGACAAAGCCACTCAGAGCCATTGCTCAGTACATTATCAGAGCAAACTAGGCTTGAAACTTTGCAATACAGACTGCTAGTTAATCCGTCTCACGGTTAAATGTCCACAGCCATTTCCGAATGGCAGCTTTTGTTGCTCAGGTAACTGATGCCACACGTTTTCTGACTAATCTGCGCTTCTGTTTTGCCTTCTGCTTAGTAGGCAACTAGTTAGCTACTTATCGTATAAGGTTTAAAGCATGGAAGGAAGGTAAAAGACCCATCTGGTAGAAGCCATGACACCAGCTTGATACTACAACAATAAAAAAAAACACAGAGGATGAAATTTTACCTAACTCTCAACAACAAACACATCCCTTCCTACTGCTCAGTGGCCTTGGGTTCTGATGAACTAAGTTCTAATAATGAGCTCTTCTGCACATAGTACTAATGAGAGAAAATTGATGCTTTAATTACAGTGTTGAATAGTACAATATACTGGTTTGTTCAGTTACTATGTTTGATGGAACAAATTGGAAGGTTGCAATTTAGGATGAGTCTCAGTTTGAGATAGACTGCAAGAAGTTTCTCATTTTCTACAATTTGCTGGAGAGGAATTCAAATAATATTTGAAAGAACTTAAAAACCTTAGACCAAGCCCCTTCTCAAAGCAGGTCCAACTAGCTCAGGTTTCTCAAGGACTTCTCCAGTCCAATCTTTAATATCAATAAGGATAGAGAATCTAGAACCTCTTTGGGCAACCACCTAATGTCTTCCCCCATGTTAGAGTTAGCTGGCATCCTTCTCGGCACAAAATCCCAGTCTCACGGAAAACATACGGCTAAACTAAAATGTAGAGAAAGACTACGCAGCTCTCATTTGCTTCAAATATTGAGCTCTCAGTATCACTATTTATATTTTTTATATTTTTTTTAAATAAAGGTAAACACAGAGCACTGCTTTCCTACGGGAAGAGAGACACAGCCAGCTGTGGTTCCCTCATTTCTCAAATGAAAAAATAATCAAAAGAGGTGCGAAATCATCAGCTGAAATCACCAACTAAATTCCAGGATTGTTACTTAAAAACCTGCAACTCACTCAAAGTCGAGCTGAACACTGGAAGTTGCATGCTGCTTTGTTACAATATAAATCCAGAATACCTTCAATAAAAGTGTACAACGATGCAGACTTTAATCCAGCAGAAGTCAGCCTACCACATAAAACCCAAGTTGTTACAAGATGTTGTGAGAAGTTGAAAACAAACAGGATGCTCGCTTTCAAAATGGGGAAACAAGTGTGAATTTTTGCATGAAGAATCAATATAAAATGTTCCTGCATTCTCATCTGAGCAGGCTCCTTACAAGCTCCTGTCTGTTTTTCTATGTATATGTTTACATGTCGCTTTTTAATGCTTTATTTACTAACATGGTGAGGTGGCGGCATCTGCACAGTTCTGGGACTGGCCTCCCAGGGCAAGATCTTAACTCCTACATTCTACTCAATTTCCTCAAGAAATGTGCCTCCCGTCTGGAACTCACGTGAGACTCTTGCCAAAGCACAATACTGGAAATCAAGACTTACATTACTCAGGAAAGGCATTTGAAGAATGACTTTTAACTATAAACAAGAGATTTGTTTTTTTGTTGCAAAATTAATGCTTTGTTTTTCTGAGGTGACCATCTTTCTTGGTCCAAGTTTGTATTTTTGTTGTGTGTTGGGGAAACACGTATCTTTCAGCATTTCAGATAAAACACAAAAATTTAGCTAATGCCTCTGTTGTGTAAGCATTGAAGACCCTAGGGACAACTTTGCTCTGTCATATGACAAATAACATTTTTTATAAAGCTGCTGCTCAAGAACCTATGAAATGTTTCCCTGATTTTTGTGAAATTGCTGATGCACAAAGATCTATTTTTAAGACAGAAACACGAGAATCTTTCTTAGGCTTAGCTTTCTTTGTTGATCTAGGAAAATATTGGCTAAAGAAATCAAAACATTATGTTAAGTCATTTCAACATACTATCTTCAAAAATGGGAAAACTAACTTCAATTTTTTTAATGAAAACATAACATGAAATCTTCCTGCATTTGCATACAAACGGGCTCCTGAGCATTTCCTTGCTGTTTATTAACCACAAAAAGGGCAGAGAAATAATGTATTGTAATGGCAATTACACTAAGAATAGGAGTTATTGGTCCTTTTCCTCAAAGGTTTATAGGAATACAGGTTATAGGAACATTCATAGTCAACACAACACAGTAAGACATGAGAAGGAAACTGACCTCGTCAAACATTTTATTCTAAAATAACAAAAGAAATTTCCCAGCCTCTTCCTACTTAAATGAACTCTATCAGCAGCATTAAAGGAATTAAAACAGACAGAGAAAGTTGTCCCTGATCCCAGGAAACCTCTTTCTCTACGGCTGTTAATGTAGCAAAACCTTGGCAGTGACAAGCTGCTGACTAATCGCGTTACTAAATCAGACAGCTGACCAACATTTTTTCATCTACTTATTACAGGATTGCGACAGGCCAGCGGCTGCTAAACAAGGTCCACAATGATGCTATAGCAGAAATGGGAAAGGTGCGTTATGGTTCTTTTGATAAATACATTCAAGAGCCTCTCCACTTGTTCTGTTAATCCAGACTGAACACCTAGCTTTAAGACGTATCTTGAAACTCTGAAGTACAGTAGTGCTTCTTCAGAGCAAGACTCATACGTACACACACAGAGGAACAGAACAATTATTGGACTGTAATCTTTCTGGTCTGCTTTTTCATCTTCCCAACTACCTCTGTACTCAGGTATACCATTCATACTTACGAAAGAGCAATCTGTACCCTCACAGAGATCCTGTTGTACCAATTATCCTTTTTAATAGACTGCTTGCACGCAACGATGCCCACTTCATCCACTGCCGTATATTTTTGCAGGACAATGGGCTGTAGTCCCCATCCCTACATGCTTCTGCCAAGCATAGGGCCATACAGGCTATGTCTGCGTCAGGAGCTGCTGCAGACCAACAGCAGCAGATTGGCAGGCAGAAAGGGGTTGTGCTGAGGCCAGGGTACCTACCGTACTGTTGTCAGTCATCACTCCACTTTGAAAATCATCTGGAATTCAAGCAGTGTACTAATAAAGCAATGGATTGTCTTTCTAGCAGCCTTTCACAGAAAATGGGCAGTTCAATAAAACAGCACCTAAAGCTTTTCTTAAAAGTTGCTTTGGTAAAGGCTTGAAAAATATTTATAGATATGACACCATCTTCAGTAAGTCCATTTTCTTTCCAAGAAAACGTTATTTTTAAAAATGAAAAGGGTAATTAGCTTGTGGCCTACAGACAGAAAAGACTAGAATGTTCTTTTCCAAAGAATTAAGAAAGAACACAAGACTGCTGTGAACTAGAGGCTACTTCTCAGTTAACTGGCAACCACGGTAAAACGACGCCCATTCCCATCCTTCACAAGCACCTGTTTGTAAACTGATACTTCTTATGGTATAAAAATGAATTGGAAAAGCCTGTCTCCTCCACCTCATTTTGGTAAATAACTGCCAATTCACAAGTCTATTTAAAGATTAAAACAATAAAACACACAACCCTGTTCTCATTCTTCACGCCCTTCTGGTTCACAATGTTGTTCCAGGAGGTGTTTCCTAATGAGTACCTCTCAAAACAGTGAAGTCAATGGCAGCAATAACCTATTCTCATCGCAGTAAACAACTATTTTCTCTGGCAAAATATCACTCCTCCTTTTCTCCCCAGCTAAGGCAAGCTGAGTAACACGGCAGGGTGATAAATGAAACAAAACAGGGAAACAGCAGAGCAGAAAAACACAATAAACACAAAAAACAGTAAGGCCTGTCCTTTCGTTGTCAAAATAACACACTTCAATGACTCAAGATGGCAATTACTAGAACCTAAGTATTTGCTGTGCTTCCAAGAACAGCAGAAAATACCAACAGCACTATTTGAAACCTTTGCTACACGCACAAGATACGTCACCATATGCACGTTGGCCAGACACCACACAAGTGCTTCGCATAAGGACAAAATCTTTGCTTCAGTCAAAGGAACAATCCCCACATATGAAACTCAACTATTACATCACCCTGCTAACTGGGAAGAGGAGGGGAGATGAAGAGGTGAAAGGAACAGGAAAGGGAAGTATTTTATAGCTGTCCTTCAGTGACGGATTGGAGACCAACGGCTGTAAACACTGAGTCCCACCAGCAGCGCCACACCCCGCCGTGGAGGGATCAGCACGGGCCCGTGCGGACGGGGTGCAGGGGTGGGTGCAGTGTGTTTAGAAGCACGCAGCTCCTGGCAAGAGGGTCAGTTTGACCGATCAGCCACACTGGCCTGTCCGTCAGAAGGGTACAACCACAGAACAAAAATCTTTGCTGGGCAGTTTGGGTGCTGAACGTTGGAGGAACGGAAAACAGTTTAGTTTGGAAGAGTTGGAGAGTCAGGAGGCGTGAACAGTAAGGGCTGCAGAGGAATGACGTGAAGCCAGGCCAAAATCTCAGGACTACTGCTGCAAGAACTCCATTGATGGGGTTTTTTTGATTGGACTAAATAAAGCAAAGTAGAAATTGTTTCCTGATTTTTTTCTTAATTTCTGACTGCCTTATTTTGCTCTGTGTTTTAAGTCTGTTCATGGCTTGTTTAGGTTTTTTTCCCCCACATCTCCTTCTCATTAAAATTATAAATTAATTACTGTTTTTTTTTTCAAGCATCCAAACTCTGTAATCTCATAATCTTTAAATGGGAAAGGATGATTATTGAGCAACTTGCCTGAACTACGTATGAGGCACATCACTGGACATTTTAGCAACCAACCCAAAATCACTGGCTTCAAGAATGTTATCAGAATTGAAGGCAGTATCTCTAATTTACGTTACCTAAATACCCAAAGGAAAATGTTATCAAACCCAAAAAGCTTGCTGTCTGCATAGGCAGGTCAATCTGTAGTATTTCAAAAAGTAAAAATCAATATTGTGATAGTAGCAGATGGAATGGCCACTATCAGAAAAGCTAATTTCTTCACTAAAGAAGAAATATCACAGCACATTTATTGGTCACAGGTAACAGGCAATACACATTACAGTGTCTACTCTATCATCCAAAACATGATAAACCCAAATCAGCGAGCAATTCTGCCAAAGAAAATTCTTACAGTACACAGTATAGATATGAAAGACTGGGCAGAAGAACTTAATCTGCAAAAAAAACCCAAAACTTGTTAATATCTTAGAATGTACTTTAAAACATAGCTTACATAATTTGGGGTTTGCTTAATAACGATAACTACTCTGCCACAGAGGAGGTGTAACAGTAAACTGAACTGTTCTTGCTCAGTTGGTTTCTCATTTTTTAATATTTTACTATATTATAAACAATAATGAGGATTTTTATTTGCTTCTTTCCTATACTTTTCCATAGCTGGCAAACCTGATTAGTCTTATAGCCACCAAGTAACAGAAACCCACTCCCCAAATACCATACACTTGCATGCCACGTGATAGAGATTTTGATGCTGATCAGTCCTTCGGTGCATTTGTCATTTGTAGCACTTTCATGGCAATCAAGACCACAGGAAAAGTCACAAGAAAGTGTTAAAATTACCCAATTTTTTTTAACTTGCTATTAAATATTCATTCCAAGCAGAACAAGAAAACAGATTATGTTACTCTTCAGAATATTTTCAATTTATTTTTCACCTCATCTCTTCTCTGCTCCAGATTATAAAAGGTTGCTCATTATAATTGCTTCTTTACTGCCATTCTCTTAGGTAATTTCCACTTGAATCATGTTGCAATGCTGGTCATATGTTCTACACTATGGGAAACATAACTATCACATACAGCTGTGCTCTTTGGCAGAGGATGTTTCCCTACCGTTCCTAGCAGTATCTACTGTTAAGAATGCATTTCCAAAAGAACTTATCACCTTTCCACTCTTTACACCCAGGCACAATCAAAACCTGCTGAAACATTAAGCCAGTAGATTTTAACAGATTTAACCTGCATTATGACTAAACACACCATTTGTGATTATTTTTCAAATCACTTGTAATGTGGACATACAGCTCACCGTAATCATCCTCAAAGACAGAAGAGCTGCTCTTCTCAGACACATATCCCTTAACTTTGATAAAAAGTCTTTTCCATGCTATATGTTGGATCCTTATGCACACATACCAAGCAAAGCAAAGAGGCACGATAGAGCCCCAAGAAATGCCACAGACTAGACAAATGCCAAGCCTACGAGAAGATGCACACGTGGTTTCTCCCTGAACAGAGGGCCCTGTGATATTTTAGCTTCCTGTAAGTAATGTGTACCTAGTGTATAAAATGCAGCTACAAAGGATATATTAATTTAAAGCAATATTTTATTATCCCACAACAGATGAAAGGTACAGGTACAGAAGTGAGGGATCTCAGATGACTGAAGAACTATTTCACAAGTTTGCAATTATTGACAGAGATCAATCACACCTGTAATCATCACTTTAAATAAAGAGAGTTTCATTTCATAAAAAATTTCAAATTTTCCTATTGCTGCAAATAAAAATGACAAAAAGACACAAGCAGTTAAGATAAACTGATAGGAACATTCATATTCGTACATATGCTTTCTACTGTGTCTGGCACTCTTCCCATTAATCCTCTCTGCACTTAGGTGCAAAATAAATACTGACCACCAAAGAGCATATGGTGTAACACTTGCTATACAGTTCAGGCACTTCAAAACAAAGTATCAAGTCCAAATCACTTTATTTCGATTGTGCCTTTTGCAGATGAGAAAGTAGCTTTTTAATGCAAGTTACTCATACTGAAAAAAAAGGACAAAACAAAATCAGTTTTGCACTTCCAATGAACAAGCGCAGACAGGTTCAACCAGACCAGCTACTGCAGACAAGAGGAACATCAACATCCCTCCCTCCTCTCTTCCCTGTGCATTACAGCCTGAAAGTTCCTTGCACCATCCCAGGACATGCAGTCACACAACAGGAAATGTGCATTCGGCTCCATCCTTCACCCAGCAGCAGCCCAGGCTGTGTGCCGGGACATGACGGCTGTAGCGGGAAGCATTTGGAAACAGCGTTTGCTGTTCAGATACACCTCTCCCATCTCCACGGCAGAAAAGGCTGCAGGCTGGCTGGCAGCCAGCTGGACCATACCAATCTACCAGGCAGCTTTGACTATAGCTAGGAAAGGGTTCAACATAAATAAAAGGCATGATTATAGTGATTCTTCAAACTTTTTACTTGGATACTATTGAAAATATTCCTATCGCTCATTAACATGATGTTTAACTTTTTACTTGGATACTATTGAAAATACTCCTATCGTTCATTAACATGATGTTTACAATGGCTTTCTGAATTAATCCCTAACTAACCATACTGGGATTCTCTTTACAGTTAGGTAAATCAATGACAGACTACGAAAGTTATTTTGAACGTTGTCTTTATCTTAACTCTTCGGGTTTTTAACAAAAGTGAAAAGAACGTTACAGTGCAGGATGGAGACATGAACTGGAAAAATTAGGTTCTGGCCCTAGCAAAGCAAGCATGTAGGCACTAAAACATAGTAATCTGAACAAGCTGATATAAAATCCAAGGTTCCTTAAGTCTCACGACTAAGGGTATGCAAAAGATCAATCTGCAAATGCTTCTCACCTAAGAAATTATGTACCTGGCACGTGACAGCCTACTGCTCCATCAGTTTCTCTATTAAATCAAATAGCACAGACCCACACCGTGCACCTACAAGCCCCGATGATGACTGAAGTGCATGTTCATCTAATTCCAGCCAACAGGACTTCAGGTCTTGCATTTAATTCCTGTTTTAAGATTATGATGGGATGGCAAGGGAGGGGAAAAAAAAAAAAATCACTATTTTCTCAGAAGTCCCCTGGTAGCAAGCGGAATGCTCACAGCTTCACTCCTAGGTTCAGTAATTTTGTGATCTTTAACTTCAGGATGTTTCTTCAGGTGGTCACGTCTGTCACAAAAGTAGTGACAACTCACTTTGTAGCCATAGTAAAAAGTCAAGAGAAGCCAGTTTTAATGTATTGAAAGTGCTACCTAATGCTAAATGAACTAAAACTTAAGTCTCTTTACACTCTTAATGTCTTGATTCCCTACTCATAGATTTGGCCCAATAACACATATACACATTCACGCATACACAAGCACCTCTATAGGAATAAGAAGTTAGAGAAGGTTCAAATGCACGTAGCAAATAATGTTACAACAGGCCTTAAACAATGAGAACGACTCAGTCAAACAGCGTTATCCCTTTGGGATGGGAATGAGACAGGTTGCCATATTTAGAGACTAACGTTACGCTTCTGCCAGCGTCCCAAGACTGCAAATTAAACTGTCCCTACGGCTTTTCCTAGCTTTCCAGGATTTGGCATTGCTACTGATTTTTTACTATTTTGTGCACAGCAAGATACAGAAATAATAGTCACAATTTATGTTTTACAGATACTGGTATTTATATTAAAAAATTATTTGTTTTAAACACTAAATTTTATAGAGCAATCAATCCTTACAAACACCAGTTGCTTATTGTTCCAGACACTTGCCTAACAAGCCTTGTTCATCTGTTTATAAACTTGGGACCTTCTCATTCCACTGTTACCCTAATCCAACATGAAAACTTGCCATTACACGCTGGTATTTCAACAAGACACGGGATGAAACCATCTAAATTCTCTCCTAATTACTGATAACGAATGTACTGCCAAGATACAGTAGGGAATATTTGCAAATATACCACTATATAATTATGGTAAAACATGCTGCTTGACGAGATAAAGACAAACAATTATTTCAAAAATAAATAAATACTAATAAACAAATATAGAGAGGCCCAATTTTATAGTCTTCTCACTCAGTCTCCAGATGTATTCTGTATTTGACTCATTTAGCAAACATTTCACTGGAGTCATTAGCAGCCCTACCTCAAGCACTGTCTACTGGACACCGGAATTCACAACAATCTAACCCAGGGAAAAACAAGCGACCTACCAAGCTTTCCAATTTCACCTCAAAAGCTTTCAATATAGAATGAGGTTCAAACTGCTTTATACAAATCCAGGTGTAACTGCATCCTCTAAAAAGACATCTGAAATAAGTAAAAGATTGCAAAATCAGTTTCTGTAAATATGTAACAGAGCCTACGGGGACATGCTCTTTCACAGCAGCGAGTATGGGAGGTAACCTGTGAGACTGAGATGGGATTTAAAGAAGTTAAGAAGTAGTTAAGCAACTAATAACAAAAACTCATGTTTAAAACCACAGGAATAAAATAAACTTCCCCTCAAACTGCGTGTATCTTCATGGCTCCAACAAGTTAGATTACTTTCAATGTAGAGGGAAAAGGCAAGATTTTTAGATGTGAAAGACATGAAGCAGAGAATATTTTTGTGTAATTAGTTTGTGACACCAACGCCAGATAAAAGCCGAAGTAATTTTTTCTCCTTTCTGCCCCACTACACTAGGGTACAGTCATTCCAATGTTATAAAACTCATCTTCTGAAACTATATATTGTATTAAATTTACATGGATTTTAGACAAAGAAATAACCTAAATTCACCTAAGGGTGAAATAGTCCTTTCAAAGAGAAATGTCACCGATTGGCATGAAAAGAAAATAAGTTAAATTGTAGGATGGATGTTTTAAAGGAAGAATAGCCCCAACATCTAAAAATTGAAGCTCTTTGAAATTTCTTCAACTTAAAATACTGTAAAAAACCATGACTAGCATGTAGCTACAGTATTTGTAAACACATTTTAAACAAGAACTAAAATTTAATTGTCAATTTCAGTTGGAATAAAACTGGACAAGTTCATAAAAGGAAATAATCTGGGACGTTGTTTTAGTCAGGCTTTTCAACTGAAAATTGAGTGGCAGTTTTTAAGTCTAGGTGCATTACAATGCAGCTTTGCACAACTGTTAAAATATTTGTCACATTAAAATGTCAGATAAAGCACAATTCTGTTATTATTCTTAAATTATTTCTTCTAATAGTAGATCTTATTTAAGAAGTTTGGTAATATCCATTTCAGGCCAAATATAGATAAAATCTGGAATATACAACCCATATTTTGTAGTAATTCAAGTATCTTAATATAGATTTACAAAACATTATTTTTTCTTACAGAAAATGTATACCCCAAGACAGTATTTATTATATTTGCAAACTTCAGACAACGTTTAGTGAAAAAACCAACTTACTCCCCACTCAAAGATTTTTTTTCTGATACTCAAGCCATACTTTAAGATTAAATTCTCTGAAAGCCTCTGACACTCTTAACAAATATTCCCATTAGGAAGGGTCAGTTATTCTGTAACTAGAAGACTTCAGTCAATCTTTCCTGCATATGGACCGGCTATTCTAATGAGAAGTCCTTATAGAAGAGCAAATTCTGACCCTCATCTGTGACTGTCCTAGTTGCAATGCTGCTGCCAGTGCAACGGAAGTCCTGAAGATACTTTACTGACCAATTTGTACAGAAAAGCAATTTCTTTTTTCTGTAAGTCCTGTACTTTGCCAGTTAAAAAATAAGAATGAAGAAAAGGTTTTCTCCCCATCATACAGTGCACAGCAACGCAACACGTGCCAAAGGAAGACATTTCCTTGAGCTGTGCACCACAGAACTTCATTTTGGCCTGGTTACTTCTCAAAGTTAACCTTTGCTTAAACATTTTATCCCTGAATTCCATTTGAACTCAGCACAACACTAGCAACTGGCATCAGTTAACAGTTTAAATTGTAACTAGACTAACATTAAGTAAGAGAATTACAAAAGTTTAGTTATTATAATCCATAAGTCTCTCTAGTACAGTATTTTCCTGTTTTAATCACAATCCATTATTTTGCCCCCAGAAATTATGACAATAAGGTAAGAGATAATGGCACATCTAATTGCCAACAGACTAGGAATGTATTATTTTAATCTGTAAAGTACCATGTACACTGATGGCACTGCAAGAAGCAGAGGAGGAGAGGTGGGAGTTATACTGTGGGAGAAAAAAAATTTATCATCCTTCTGGAAAAAGATATTCCTGCCAATAGGCTTTAACTACACCATGCCTACACACAGATCTGGAGGTCTCTGCTTTATTGGGGTTGTCACAGATCGATGATGTCCTTTGGATAATATAACTGAAGCACTTTCAGGAAGCCATCTCCAAGCACTTCGCTCTGCTCATCTTTTGGTAACAAAAAGGAGAAAAGTAGAAAGAAGTTAAGTCACTCTATGATAACAAAGCTTTGTGGATTGATGGACTGTGTGCTCCAGTCTCAGGAGTAACTCCACTTGTTCTCCTAGTCAGCCATCACTCTAAGTCTCCCAAAAGATCCAGTTCCCATCCTGAGCCCTCTAATCTCTCCCATTTTTTCTCAGACCTACATCCGGAGGGCCTTCTTGAACTATACTCAACATGTGCGGGCTCAGGAAGGAAGCTCATCAGAGTCCACAGCTATTTGGTCCGCACTTCAGCCTCTCCTTTGGCAAAGGAGTAAATTTGGCAGCCATCTCCAATACACGTGTAAGCACTTGTACAAGGAAGAGTTCTAGCAGAAGACAGACACAGGCCATCAAAAGTGGAACAAAAGACAAAACCAAAATATTATTTGACTAGAACTGAACTTGTAAATTCGGACCATATTTTAAATTATTTTCAAAGAAGGGTGGGAAAAGTACAGAAGCAATGCAAAGAACAAGAAATCAGCAGCGGATGCCTTCAGGAAAACCTAAAGGCAAATTTAGTCAGTGATCTTACTGGAAAAATAAATGGTATTTTTCCAGATAAAATAACTAGCATAAAAAAAAATAGAATACTAAAGTTTGGATAACAACAGAAGGCATAATACAGTCAAAAAATAATATGAAAACAGTCTTACATGATTTTAACTTTAATTTATTCATCAAGATGGTAGTTAAGATGAATATTATCTAAAAATAACCAAAATGGCCTTTGAGTGTGGCTAGACGGCCGCACTCAGAGAGTTGTGGTCAATGGCTCAATGTCCAAGTGGAGACCGGTGACAAGTGGTGTTCCACAGGGGTCAGCACTGGGACCAGTGTTGTTTAACATCTTTGTTAGAGACACGGACAGTGGGATGGAGTGCACCCTCAGCAAGTCTGCCAATGACACCAAGCTGTGTGGTGTGGTGGGCACGCTGGAGGGAAGGGATCCATCCAGAGGGACCTGGACAGGCTGGAGAGGTGGGGCCAATGCAAACCTCATGAAATTTAACAAGGCCAAGTGCAAGGTCCTGCACGTGGGTCGAGGCAATCCCAAGCACAAATACAGGCTGGGCGGAGAATAGATAGAGAGCAGCTCTGAGGAGAAGGACTTGGGGGTGTTGGTGGATGAGAAGCTCAACATGAGCCGGCAGTGTGTGCTGGCAGCCCAGAAAGCCAACCGTGTGCTGGGGGCATCAAGAGAAGCATTAGCAGCAGGTCCAGGGAGGTGATTCTCCCCGTCTGCTCTGCTCTCGTGAGACCCCACCTGGGAGTACTGTGTTCAGATGTGGGGCCCCAACATAAAAAAGACATGGACCTGTTGGAGAGAGTCCAGAGGAGAACCACAAAATTAATCAGAGGGCTGGAGCACCTCCCCTATGAGGACAGGCTGAGAGAGTTGGGGTTGTTCAGCCTGGAGAAGAGAAGGCTCCAGGGAGACCTAATAGCAGCCTTCCAGTACCTGCAGGGGGCTACAGGAGAGATGGGGAGGCACTCTGTATCAGGGAGTGTAGTGGGAGAACAAGGGGTAACGGGTATAAGCTGAAAGAGGGTAAATTTAGACTAGATATTAGGAAGAAATTTTTTACTGAGGGTGGTGAGACAGGAAGCTGTGGATGCCCCATCCCTGGAGGGGTTCAAGGCCAGGCTGGATGAGGCTTTGAGCAACCTGGGCTAGTGGAGGGTGTCCCTGCCCATGGCAGGGGGGTTGGAACTTGATGATCTTTAAGGTCCTTTCCAACCCAAACCCTTCTATGATTCTATGAAAAGCTTCATACAGGAAAAAGTGGTGTAACTGGCAGGAGAGACACACAGTTCTCACCCCAGCGAGTGCAGTACCTTTTCAAATGACTGGAAGTGCTGGTAGTCTTTTGTGCTGCTCTCCAAGGTTTCAGCCTTAAAATGATGGCTAGCAGCTCATTTCTTTGATGACTGAGGACACTCATGCTTAAAGACAAGAAACAGCAGCCTACAGAAAAACACCTCATTTCTGTTATGAGTATACACGGTGACCTGCAATCTGATACTAGTGTCTTTCTCTTCTTTCAAGAGAGTTCTAATTCTGTCTTCTAAGAATTATATTAATTATTGATGGCCTTTGGATTATCTGCAAGTCTGCCAATTTCATGCATAACCTACATCTTCATTTCAGAGTCTAGAGCAAATCAGGAAAGAAAAAATATTATATTTTAAAAATAGCTATCTGTACACACTGAGCTCTTCTTTCCGTAACAGTAACACCACTAAGGACATTCCAAAATACTATAAGAAAGGAAACAATGGATTGCTTTTTTGAGTCAATAGACAATACAAATAATTTTAAGGCCTCACATTTTTCTCCTGATCTCATGCAAAATGATTTGAGTCAAAAACAGCTTGATTTATTAAAAAATAATAAAAAGACAAAGCTAATTATACCATGAACTTATAGAACATAAGCCACTTTTTAGATTAAGTTGTAAATGTAACTGAAAAGTGTAAGACCGTCATTATGAGTGCAAGGCACCTAACTTGATACTAGTACATTCTGATTAAATAGAATTTTTAATGCTGGATACACTAAACAGATTTATAATCCAGTCAACTAAGCTAAAAATGTAACTCCAAGCACAGAATCAGAAATTAATAGGTCCACTTTCCAAGAAACACCACAGAGATGAGTCATAAGCTCACCATCTCTTATTATTTTACCAATGTCCCGGAAGAAAAACTCATCACTGATAGGTTTGAAGAGAATGCAAAATTTGTGGGAAAGGTAGCTAAGGAAGGAGATGAATCAGAGGAGTAGAGCAATCAGTTCTCCCTTGAACCTCATCCCTGGAGGGGTTCAAGGCCAGGCTGGATGAGGCTTTGAGCAACCTGGGCTGGTGGGAGGTGTCCCTGCCCATGGCAGGGGGGTGGAACTGGATGATCTTTAAGGTCCCTTCCAACCCAAACCATTCTGTGATTCTATGATAAATTTGGAAAGGTAAGAATAGAATCTAATAAGCCTCAATGAAATGGAAGGTCCCGCCTTTGCTGAAAAAAAATGCAAGCTATAGTAATCAGAAAGGTACTGTCTTCTCCAGTAAGGGAATGGTTTGAAGTTGTTTGAGAAAAAGAACCTAAAATACTTGACACTACAGCCATATGTACGATAAGACCATAATTGTGTTAAAGTCATTAAGACAAAAAATCTTGTTAGAACAAGCAAGGCTGTATTATCCCTCCCCCATAATTAGTACAAGCCAATAACACCAAGCCACATGTAGCCCGTTACGTAAGTTCTGTTTCCCTATGTTCTAGGGAAACCAGACAAATTCTCTCTCAGTGCCTAGAGGCATATGGGTATTATTTTAATTTTTTTGTTGTTGTTGTTGAAAGTACATAGTACTTTAGCAGCATTGATTTTTTTCCCGAAAGCTTTGACCTAGAAAAGTAAGAATTTCTAGGCATGTGCTGACTGAGAAAATACAATTTATGACACTAAGTAACAACAAAGGAAAAAAGTACTGGAGAGTACCCGAGGACACCATAGCACCCTAGAAGATACTGGAGAAATTTGAGTGATATCATTATGACCTAACTACTGCACTAAAACTGACAGCAAGTTCAGTAAGTCAATTAATCGATTAGGACTTCTAGCATCAGTATTTTCTTCCCTCTAGCAGTTCTTTGCTACTGTCTACACATATTTCTTCATCAACTCCATCAATACCACAGTATTTTACTTCTCTGCCACATAATTTTTCTCTTTATTTCTTCCTGTTGTTGAAGAAAAACTAAAAGCAAGAGTTGAAATAATCTCATTCTTTGCAGGTATCTACCCTATTAGATACATTTTGCCATAAAGAATTCAGCAAAGCAGAAGTTATGAGGCTTCCCTGGCAAAGTGATATACTGAACGACATTAACTTACAGTCCTTCTATGGGCAGGCACACCTTTTTTTTTTTTTTTAATCTCACGTACACAAACATGTCTTTACAGGGAACTTCTAAATATCCCAGGACAGGTTTGGTTTTGCTTTTGGGAGTGAAGGAGTTAAGAAGAGGGGTAAGGGAAAGGAAAATAAAGTAAAACCTGTTCAAAATTGTGAACTGAATTTTCTTTCCCTCAACATTTTGTCCATTCCGTTGTTTCCCTTTCGTGCATTTGGCCACAAACCTACACAGTCCTGTATTTCACTTCAGCTTTTTGGGCTGGGTTTTTTTGGTGTGTGGTGTTTTGGTGGGGTGTTTGTTTGACACAGAGCAAAGGTGTTAATGTGACACAAAGGCTTAAAACTGAATTGAGCTCTTTACAAAAGCTGGATGCCTTCACAAAACATACTACCCAGATTTACAGAATTCTTTCTAGGCCACAGACCAGAAAGCCTTTATAAATGTTTATTCCCTCACAGCACACCCTTGAGAAGAGAAATCAAGCACAGGGTATTTTCCACCAAAGCATGAGTCACTAATATACAGTATATTCTGTTTCAAAATAATCTTAGTATGATAGAGAACAGGGAGAAAAGAAGTCTGTGTGAACCTATTGCATCAGAGCGGAGAACACCAAAGGAAATCACTGCTGAGTGGATACAATCTGAGGTCAGACAGTATAACCACCTGAATGTCATGCTGGCACAAAAGAGCCAGCTGACACACAGGTTTGAGTCAACTGCAGACTCCAGTTTGCCAAAAATACATGTCATGCCCTACAAGCCTTGACAAGGTCTCCGTTAAAAGCCTGGGTCCAGCTTTAAGCACAACCTGTCAAGAAAGATTGGCACAGAATGGAGGACATATGGAATGAAGATAAAGTTTGGGAAATAAATTGGGAGAGAGATTACCTGCCCAGACATAAAAGGCTGCTACAAAAGGGAAGGGAATAAACCATTTGTCATGTTCTTAGTAGACGCAGCACAAAATAGGGAGCTGATATTGCAGAAAAGGTTTAAGAAAGAAATTTAAAAAAAGGAGACTTTCTGATGGCGGGGTTCTGCCATCTGCTAATAAGGCAAAATAAAGCCCCCATTGTCCCCGAACCCCAGAGATTCATTTATAAATTGGAGGCCAGCAGGCCAGTGTTAGTAAAAAGGGGGTAAGGCGGTACACCTTCTGTAACTGAACCTCTCAGTTAACTCTGTTGATCATACAGATTGAATTTTGTAGCTGTTTTCGACAGCACTAATTAGTACCTACTGCAGTAGGTTTGTTGCCTACATGCCACTGCGCAATTTATTTCAAAATATATTAGCATCCTTCAATAACATAACAGATACCTCAATTTCATATTTAAGAAACATAAGTGTCCCTGTGTAATAAGATTTCATATTACATACTATATACATTATATAATTACATCAGGTAAAATTAATCTGATCATCCATTACACGCTTACCCAATATCTACATATTCACTCTTCTTTTTTCTGTAATTTTCTTCTTTTAAAGCTCACAGTAATTTTTAACCTGCCACTTATTTATCAAACCAAACAGTTAAAACAATTTTAAATACACACTTCACATTGTATATGCTTATTTCACAAATATTGACTGCTAGATATTCTAAATTGTGTTCTGAACGTCCAACTGAAAGCTGATAAAGAGCTCTTGTCATTCCAACTTCTGAGAGATGTCATCAGTCTTGACAACTGACTGATTTGGATCTCCTGCTACTGCTGCTAGATGATTTTAGAAACTGTGATAGTTTTTTCCAACCTTCTAAATATTATTAGAGCCCCTTTCTGACATAGACTTTGCTCTTTATCCACTGGTCTTAAATTGACGGTTCAGGAAGGCAAAGAAAGATGTTATACTGGGAGCTACCTAATGACCTTCTGATGGATGGGGTAAAGCTGAGAATCTTCCACATTTAAAGTAGGCAGTCACTTTGCTAAAAAGCATTATTACAGTTAGTCTATAACAAACAGTTTAACAAGTTACCAGATAATGTTTTAATACCAGTCTTAAATTTCTTTTTGTTTGGTTGGGGTTTTTTGGTTGGTTTTTGGTTTTGTTTCTTTGGTTTTTTACATAGCACAATTATATCTCCAAATTACCCAAAGTAAATCCAACAGATTTCTGTAAGGTAATAAAATTTCTCTCTAGTTCATATAAACCTAATAGTGCACAGAGAAACTACCAGTTGAGAGAAATTACTTAAGCACACTGCTATTTACTGCATTTCCCGAAGTGTAACACAGAGAAACTAGACATACGATGGGGACCCTACAACACTCTGTTCATTCAACTTCAGGAAAAAAAAAAAAAAAAAACAATGTTGTTAAATTCCACAGAGCTTGTTAAAAAAAAAAAAAAAAAGTTATGATACTTCTACAGTGAAGACAGAGTGTGCTCTTTGCTGATCAGTGTGGGCAGATTAACAAATGCAGATGAGCAGTGTTCTTTTGTACTCTACTGCAGCAACTGCTGCATCACAGGGATTACAGACTGTATTCCCGCAACAGGCAGTGAGGTTTGTCCCCTTGTTGCTGTGTGTATGTACTACACAGAGGTGGCAGGGAAGCTCTCCTTCTGTTTACACAACAGCCCCACACCTCCTGCTCAAAGCAGCTGACTATTTCCCATAACAAGAAGAAAGCAGTGCTCTTAACCAAGTAACTGCCTGCAACAACCATGCAAGATTTTTAGCTTTCCCCAATCCAGCAGAAGGCTATTAATAAATATTTCTCTTAGCATAATTTAAATAAACTAACTGATGAAGAAATACCTCCCAGGTAGTCTGTACAATTATTGAGAGACTCCTCTTTTTCTAAAGAGCTTAGTTACTGTACTCCAAAATATACTTAACCTAGCAGAAGTAAGACCATTCTTAAACATTTATTTCAATAACTTTTCACCTATTTAAAGCGATACAAAGAAAGTTCACAGCAGCAAGCCAACAGCCAAAAGCTGAACCACACTACTGAAGAGAGCCTCTGAAACAGGAAGAAAACACTGTTTTAACAAAATAGTTAAGCTTAACGAACCTTTCAAGGTTAATGAAAATACTTCCTGACCTGTTTAAAAAGCATTTTCTACATGGCATCATGGTATTTAGCATTCTTCACGGACTTAAGTTCACACCATCTTTCTTTCATAATTTCTAACTCCTTTTAACTGTTTTTCCCTGTTGGGCTGCACGAGTGGGTGTTTGTTTTTTTAATCTGTTTTCCAGTTTTTCAGTTTGTGGGGTTTTTTTTTGGTTTTGGTTTTTATTTTATTAAACCACCACCCCACCTGTGGTTTTTTTTTTTCTTTCCCCCC
>WKFP01013852.1:95320-131732 GCA_011057875.1 Pterocles orientalis
GGAACAGGCTGCCCAGAGAGGTTGTGGAGTCTCCTTCTCTGGAGACATTCAAAGCCCGCCTGGATGCGTTCCTGTGCGATCTGATCTAGGTGTTCCTGCTCCGGCAGGGGGATTGGACTAGATGATCTTTCGAGGTCCTTTCCAATCCCTAACATTCTGTGATTCTGTGACACTAAGTTAAACTGGTAAGAGCAGAATAAACTTTAAGAAGAGTTATAGTGGTTTCCACGACCAAAGCATGAACGCGTACCTTGTGCATGAGGGAGCTCGGCAGCCACACTGCTTTACTCTGTCAAACAGATGTTTGTGCAGCGCTGACAGAAGTGAGATGTGTATCTGACACAAGAAGACTGGCAAAAATACTGGATAACTGTTTTCAAGAAAATGAGAACCTTACAAGGAATGCGTGTGAAAACATGAGTCCAAAACCCAGTGTCTACAGCAGAAACTGAGCAAAAAGATATGGACCATCTAAAGATTGCATTATCCCAGCCAAAAACCACAACTGACTGGTTCTACGGCACATAAGAATCACCAGACTAAACTCAGGTCCCGTTTCACCACTCTATTTGCTTATTATTTTAATCTTCTATGAAACACACTACTATGCAAGATGGTTAAATATCACAAGTCAGTTAATATTAGGATCTGGTGTTTTAACTAACAAATTATGTTATCTATGGGCCAAAGTCAAGTAACTGCAAATTCTTTTTACGTGTCCTCATCTAACAAGTAACACAACAGCACAGGAATGGAAACTTGTTACATCATGCCTAAAACCAGGAGAAAAAAAAATCTTCAGGGCAGAAGCCACATCTTATTTCTTTGTTCTATGAAGTGTTCAGTACACATCTTGTTGCCTTACAGAGTTAAAAGAATTCTACAGCATGAAAATGCAGAGGCTGCAGCATGTAGCTGCAAGCTAACTGGGTGAGCTGCTGGAGTCCTTCATCAAGGATAAATACTCGCTGATGAGAGAGACTGTCATTTCAAACCAAAGCAGACTCTCAAAGAGACCAAAAATCTGGATTGCAGGATGAGTTAACCACTTATTGTCCACTACTGTATCGAGAAAGAGACACAGATTCTGGCTATGGGTACAAACCCGGCAGTATCAAGCCCCCACCCTTCCAGATGAATTTCACCGGCCATGACTACCTCAGCAATTAGTAGTGCACAACAGAAAAGCAAAATTGGGGCAAAGGTCCCAGGAATCACCTCTACTCCCTTCCCAGGGGATTCACGTCAATCAGTTCTACCCTCGTCCTGTGCAATCAGTACCCCTTGGCAGGTGAGCTGCTGTAGGTGTGATCCTAGAGCCCATCTTCCAGTTTATCTGCTGAAGGAAACCAAGTTCATGCTCCCCGAGATGACCCCACAACACAAACCTGAAATGCAGTAACTGGGAGGAATATGGAGATTTGCCTGAAAAGCACATTCCTGATCACTACTAAAAAGCTAACACTGGCACACCGAATTATACCTCAGTTATGGTCCAGATTCACAAACTGCTAAGAGAGAACTATTGCCAGAATTCCTCACAGAAGACATCTTCAAGGAAGCAGGTATTTGCAGCTATATGGATAAACAATTTGGATAGTAGCAGACTACTTCTTATATTAAAAACCCGTACATGCAAATTATGTCTCAGAATTCAGAAGGTAACAAGTTTTAATCCTACCAGCTATTAAGGACTTACTGCTGGGGTTTTGCTAGAGCCTCTCGTTCCTTTTGGATCTTGGCCGACAACTGTGGAAGTACATGGAGGAATTAAGGGCTTCTTGATTAATGATAGTACTTTTCAAAATCAATTATACATGTCTGCAATGTTAAGGTACCTGCTCAGGTAGCTGGATGACATTTTTCTGCAACAGTATTTTTACAAATTACAGTTCAAATTTACGCAAAAGTTCCACTTCTTCATTGCATTATGCTTAGTATGCTTTTTGTATTTTCCCATATCGAGAAGATAATACAAAGAAATATCTGAAAGCATGGCGTATTTTCCTGGAGATAGTACTTATATACAGGGTATTCACTAACCTTTTTCTAACTGCTAAATTTTATTTAAGAACTAAATATCTAAAGCTGCTTTTTCTTTTTTTCAGAAACTTTCTTGCAACTTCTTTGTAACTGGCCCTGCCACATTAGGGACAGGGACTTGGCAGTACAGAAGCCCACCACTTGGGTAACTGTGCGACTTCAGTTTCCCTGCACAGTATCCAGCAGCAGAGAACTAAGATGCTGATGCTTTATTTCTTTCCCCAAATGGCACAAGTGCATTGCAGGGACTTGGGGAAAGGAAAGCACTTCTTAATTCCTCACTGAATCTGTCTATTTCTCCCTCCACTTGAGGCAAATGGAAAGAGATCACCAGCACATGAATACAAAAGGCCAGCCTGATTAAATATCAGAATTCTCATAAAAGGATTGGGCTTGTCAAATACATTATTCCATCAATACAGAATCATTGAGATAATGCAGGAACTTGTCTGGAAGTCCCTTCCTGTAAGAACAGACACATACAGTTTTTAAAAATAACAAGATCAAATAGTATTTAAGAAAAAATATGAAAAAATACAAACTGCCTTCATCTTGTATACCTGACATTTGAAGGTTTAAGCCAGTTTGGCTTCAAAAAATAAATGTGAAATTTAAAAAAGGTACATCAACATGGAAATATAAAAGTTGATCTTGAGTTGAACAGTGATCTACGCATATTATATCTGGAAGCATTAAAATAGAATTATTGCATAATTATCAGAACAATGCTGAATTCTTAAGCTATTTCTGATTTCCATAGCCTGTTAAAATCTCACACGATTTCCATATGCAAGTGCCTGCTTTAGACAGATTTTTTTTTTTTAATTTAATTGGAACTTGCCAACTGAAATAAGTAGCTTTGCTCATACTTTTGCAACTTAGCTTTCATAAACTTTTTAAGCATCAAGTAATTCTTTTTGTACTCCTGATCTGAAATATTGTTTTCCAGGAGAAAAATACTCTGGTTCTTGGCTGCACATTGTTTCAATTCTAAGCTCTAGACCATTTCTGCACTGTTTGAAGTCTAACGTAGCAGAGCCAAGACCATACGAATTTCAACCTGGAGAGTAATAATGTGGCATTCGGTTCTTTTGCTCCCCTGCCAAAAATAAAGGCAACAGGATGATTCTATCAAATAAGAAGATTTAACAAAAATAGCTACAGAATTAAGTTTTAATAGCTTGCAATACATTGAGAACAGAAATAGAGGTACCCCTGAAGAGTTCTATAGTGATATTGCAAGATGCAACCTCTAAGAAACAGTTTCAATTACTAGTTTTTAAATCAGAACAAACCTCAAGAATAACCCAGCTTTCAATTTTACCAGGAAAACAAATAAGACACATGAACAAACCAAACATAACAAAGACTAAAACAAACCAACCTCCACATGGACTTCTCTACCCCTCCACAAGGGAGGCTTTAACAGAAGACTTTGCTCCTGTTACCCTGTGTTAATTTCCAAAGTGCCTCTTTCCTCATCCCATTCCACTGCAGCAAACAATTTTTATATATCCATACATATATGTATGTATATACAGATATACACATACAAACACTAAAATTTGCTGCTTCTCAAATTAGATCCTAATGCAGCCAAGTCAACCATGACTAACAAGGAAACTACCATCTACCCTGACCCCAATGCATAAGCACATTCATTTCCTAGACTTTTCAAACACTTTAATATACAAGGTGCTTCCTAGAAAAAGGTGCAGTTAGAGCTATCTAAAGAACAATGAAGGCCACAATTTGACATGGCTGCTTTAGCAAGTAGTCACACACTAAGTAAATCAACAAACCAGCACCAGTCATCACTGCTAGAAACACAGTACAAGCAATTCCAAGTCTGTTGACTGTAGCTACATGCATTACAGAGCACAAGTAAAATTAAAACATTCCATACTCAAATATTATAAAATGAAACTATGGAAAGAGATAACTCACCCCTTTCTAGCTATAGAAACACAGTACCTTAGAGCAGATAACAATAAATGTCTTCTAACAAACACCGATATATTTCCCCTATTTATGGGGAAGACAGGTTAGAAAAGAAAGAGACTACCAAATTAGACTGAAGATAGGTTTAACATAAGCTGTTCCACCAAATGAATACGATTTCATTATATATGCAAACTCTGTTCTACAGAATTGAAAAATAAAAATTATTCCATGCTCTAAAACAGGATATATATCTTGCTTTGTGAGACATGTAGAAACTGCGACATATGGAACACTACGTAAAGATACTGGAAGACATCAAGGGGATAATTTTAAGACTGCCAATACTACAACAGACAGATTGTAAATTCTCTGCCAACTTTGCTAATTGTATAAAAAAACCCCGAGATTTCCCAATTAAAATGTAGCATTGCTACTAGAAACTTGCACAGGGATGTGAGCATGGCATGACAAATTAAAACTCTTGGGCTCAGAATATTCATAGAATGGTTTGGGTTGGAAAGGACCTTAAAGATCAGGCAGTTCCAACCCCCCTGCCATGGGCAGGGACACCTCCCACTAGCTCAGGTTGCTCAAAGCCTCGTCCAGCCTGGCCTGGGCCACTGCCTCACCACCCGCACAGGAAAAAACTTCCTCCTAATATCTAATCTGAATCTGCCCTCTTTCAGTTTATACCCATTACCCCTTGTCCTTTCACTACACCCTCTGCTAAAGAGTGCCTCCCCATCTCTCCTGTAGCCCCCTTCAGGTACTGGAAGGCTGCTATCAGGTCTCCCCGGAGCCTTCTCTTCTCCAAGCTGAAGAACCCAACCTCTCTCAGCCTGTCCTCATAGGGGAGGTGCTCCAACCCTCCGACAATCTTTGTGGCCTCCTCTGGACTCGCTCCAACAGGTCCCAATATTGGTATTGAGACTACAGTTTCACAGCCATTTCTTTGGCAGCAATTGTTCTAGACACAGCTGCCCTTCTGCCCAAGCCAGTTGTGTTTCCACTCTGGTGTTTAGTCTCATTGTCACAGCACAGCTGCTTGTGAACTAACTCAACAGCACAAGTACACCCATCTGCTGCTGGTACCGGAGTGGGGACAAGTGACCTGGGCAGAGTGGGAACTGGGGGATGTCAACTCTTATGACTCTGATGCTTGAATGGACTGGACTTGCTGGACTGTATCTAAACAACAAAGCTAAGAAAGACACAAACACCCACTCAAGCACAGAGAAAATACAAAATTGCTATTGCAATGCATGTTAAGCAACATTAATTACTGAACTAAAGATCAGCAAACCAAACTAGAGAATCCTGACACGTTTTCTCAGCTAACAACTCTGAAAAGAGATGCCTCTTACTACTCTAAGAAGGGATCAAATGAAAAAAAATCAAATGGGAAAACCATGGGCTCATAAATGCAAGTCAGCAACTTAAATCTTCCTTCAGAGACAAGAATGGAACTACGCTCTGTCAAAATATGAGCGGTGAGGAACTTTGTTTCTTAACCTCTGGAATGCTTTGAGTTCTATGGACATTATAAACACTTACTCCTACACCACCCATGACTGTTGTAAGTGTCGTGCGATTTTGTATCACTTCAGTATGTCTTTATTTGGTATCCACAGCTTCCTTTCCTAAAACACCACTTGTGCTTTGCCGAGCTCTCCTTTTTAAAAAGTATATCAAGTTCAAAGAAAGAGACTGGCAAAATTCCAACTTTTTTGCATTCACTGATTACAGCTTCATCATAAGGGAGAAGTGTCTTGACTAGTTTTACTACTATTGTTGAAATACTTGTATCTTCAGATCTTAAGCATCCTATGAGGAGGAAAGAATTTTCAAATAAAAAAAAAAGTGGATGTAAAGAATGTAGTCTTTATCATAGTAACTGACTACTGTGACTTATAAAACATTTGTGTAAACTAAGAGGCCTCATACTTCTTGGCAACACTGTACGGAATAAATCATTAGTTACCAACTAGTAGCTTTGATGTTGCACCTGTAAAGCCTCTGCAACTTCTTAGTTGATACCAACTGATCACATAAGAGAGACTCTAGTCATATTCTACCAAATACTTAGTCTTCTTACATGTTAGTAAACACAAGCTGCCAACGAGCTGCCAATAAAAACATTTTCACACACCTCCGTTCTAGCAGCAGCTACTGCTCACTGACCATAAAAATATCCAAGGACTTAAAATAGAGCAGTCAGCCAACTCCGGAGGGCAGATTCAAACAAAAAACACCCTGGGAAAACTCGACTGTGATGTCTACACTCAGCTAATGGATTACAGAAAATTCATAGACATCCTCTCTTTATTAGACCTTTTATTCCCTGTGTCAAAGGTACTCTAATCTGAAAAGACCAGATTGTGCCGTAAATACCTCCAGGCATAGTAGGAACATTAGTTCCATTGATATCACAATAAAATTTGCTCAGATTTCAAATGAGCAGCTTAAGTTCTGTATTAGAATGGAAGTTGTCAACTCAGCCTGTATAGTCTCATACTTTATGTTTACTTATTTTCTATATCAAATATTAAACAAAAAGGTGAAAATAATTTTAAATACTTCACTTTAAATATATTCTTATCACACTGGAAAGGATTGGCCATATGCAGCCATCCTTTTTACAGCCTAATTTCTAAACTCAGCTCAAATAAAGGAAGAAAATTCATGACTTCAGAGCTTAGTAACAGAATAATTAATCTGCTGAACTAATGTTTTAATTAGCAGTTGTATAAAGCAAAGACACATCATTAAAATTCTCCATGAAAGAACATAAGACTGCTGTGTGTTTTACATTCACTCAATATTTAACTGGTGACTATTGAGTATTATTAGGTTGAATTGCCTATGTCATCAAAATTTTTTTTTTTTTTTTTGAAGATTTTAACCAAAGATTTCTATAAGGAGGGGGAATAACCACAACGATTTTCAAATCACTTTTCCACCAAAGAAATATTCACTGACATTCACTGTTATAAAACTGAAATCAAAGTGATTGTCAGCTGCACTGACATCTATAAGGAGACAGAAAAACCAAACTAAAACAATCACAAGCCTGCCAGTAATGAATCACATTTAACAGATGAGAAAAATACTTCAACACCATGATGCATGTTAAAAGACAGATATGTAGTTACTGGGAGTGCCCAGAAGAAACACAACATACAAGTTTTAAACACTCACCATCTGAATTGGTTTTTTGTGAAGATCTCGTTCAGTTACTAACTTTTCTTGGTCAGTAACATAAAGCCCTTTTTGTGCCAGAGCTTGTATAACAGCATCATGACCTAGAAGTGGTTTTGCAGCATCACTCTTGAGAATAAGGCTTCCAGCACGACAGTAGAGTTCTGCAGACAGCAGCAAGTTAACAACAGGTGGCTTAATGTGCTCCTGGTCATACTGGTCTGTGTAAAATGGTTCTCGTAGTTCTTCTGGAACATTTTCTACAAAGACAAAAAAGAAAAAGAAAACCGACAACGCATTAATCATTATCAGAAAGGATAAATACAGTATCTGGCTTTTTTCGTATGTATAAACTTAATTATGTGGAAGAAAGCATATTCAAGGGAAGGTCAGAGTCTTTACCAGTCATCATGATGTAAACCACCGGCAAAAACTGCATACAGATGTAATATTTGAACTATAAATAAAAGCTTCAGGAAAATTCAAACAGTTCCACACTGCAAAGGCCACACCAAAAGGCCAGCCTGTGGTTTACAGCATCGCTATGTTAAAATTCCTTGGTCTCTCCAAATATATGCCCAAACATTCTCATTTCCTTTGGCATAACATTATATAGGTCAGGCCTATCAAGGCAGAACACCAACTTAAACACAAAAGCCTGTCTCTATTACAATAATAAAATAGAAATGGAACATTATATTTTAGCACAGAATAATTAGAGATGAAAAGGGAAACTTCCACTCAGCAGCCTTCTAGGTTTCATAAACGCAAGAAAAATTTGATTGCATTAACATCTTTGTTGGAGACATGGACAGTGGGATGGAGTGCACCCTCAGCAAGTTTGCCGATGACACCAAGCTGTGTGGTGTGGTGACACGCTGGAGGGAAGGGATCCATCCAGAGGGACCTTGAGAGGTGGGACCGTGCCAACCTCATGAAATTTAACAAGGCCAAGTGCAAGGTCCTGCACGTGGGTCGAGGCAATCCCAAGCACAAATACAGGCTGGGCGGAGAATGGATAGAGAGCAGCTCTGAGGAGAAGGACTGGGGGGGGTTGGTGGATGAGAAGCTCAACATGAGCCGGCAATGTGCGCTGGCAGCACAGAAACCAACCGTGTTCTGGGGGCATCAAAAGCAGCGTGACCAGCAGGTTGAGGAAGGTGATTCTCCCCCTCTGCTCTGCTCCTGTGAGACCCCGCCTAGAGTATTGCATCCAGCTCTGGGGTCCTCAGCACAGGAAAGACCTGGACCTGTTGAAGTAAGTCCAGAGGAGGCCACGAAGATGGTCAGAGGTCTGGAGCACCTCCCCTATGAGGACAGGCTGAGAGAGCTGGGGTTGTTCAGCCTGGAGAAGAGAAGGCTCCAGGGAGATTACAGAGCAGCTTCCAGTGCTGAAAGGGGGCTACAGGAGAGATGGGGAGGCACTCTGTATCAGGGAGTGTAGTAACAGGACAAGGGGTAAAGGTTTCAAGCTGAGAGAAGGCACATTTAGATTAGATATAAGGAAGAAATGTTTTCCTGTGCGGGGGGTGAGGCAGTGGCCCAGGGAGGTTGTGGATGCCCCATCCCTGGAGGGGTTCAAGGCCAGGCTGGATGAGGCTTTGAGCAACCTGGGCTAGTGGAGGGTGTCCCTGCCCATGGCAGGGGGGCGGAACTCGATGATCTTTAAGGTCCTTTCCAACCCAAACCATTCTATGACTCTGTGATTCTATTTTAAAGGTCACGCGTCACTGAATTGTGACAATCTAGTAGTTAAGCATAACTACATGGATGTTTTACTGGAATTAAAAGAACAGAAAAACAGGAAAAAAAAATATTATCAAATTCCTTCTGACAAAATATTGAATTCTTATTTGACTATTTGTATTACTGACTTATCTTAAAATTGTGGTTTTTCCTCCTTTTTCAAACTACTTCAGCACCCACAGAAATCTATACAAGATTTGGTCAACCTTATGGTAAGATTTCAACCCCACAATTAGCACTCCAAAACAAGAGTTTTTCCAAATACTTGACACAACACAATACAGGCAGACTATATTTATAATTGTCTATCACAAAAATAAGTTATAAATCAATTAAATATGGTATAGATCAAATGAAATTAAATCAAATCACCAGTGAAGTGGAAAATAACTTGGACATGGTTTCAGACTTCACATTTCTAGACATGCGCACTACAAGACGCTCCATTTCCCTGTGTAAGAATGTCACTCTCCAATGTTGTAAAATTAGTTAAGCCAACAGCATTTATGAGACAAAGAGCATGTGATTCTTTTCCTGAACCCAAGTGGAAAAGCCTATTTAATTGCTACAAGGAAAAAAGTGCATAGGAAAACAGTGATGGAATTCTAGGTTCCTCTCCTCTTTGCCTTCAGCTAGATAAACAGCTAAACAGTCAAGGTTTGAAGCAGAGAGTAAATAGCCCAATACAGGTGGAGCAGAAGAGAGAGAAAAAACAGAACATGCCATCACAAGAGAATGACAGATTATCTTCTTCCTCACCCATATTCTATTGCAGTTCATGTGCTACCATTATGGGCTTTCGAAGAAGACCTAGCTACCTTCTATCCGTGAAAGGACAAGATACACATTATAGAGTGCAAAAAGGGAAAGAAACATTAACACATCCTTTCTTAAATGTCATAAGGATGGTAAAAAAGGAAAACATATTGCTGCTTACTTGCCAATTCAGAATATCAAGGGGAAGAGACATACAGTTTAGAATTTGGTCAAAGCAGAAGCCTAAATTTGTCTAAAAAGCTGACAGCTCTGCTTTAGAAAACAGATCAAAATATGCTGTCAGCAGAACTAATTTGTCCTTTAGAATGCAAGCCTAACGCATAACAACATTACCTTTCTACAAGATAGTAACAAGCCCGTTAACAAAAAAATCTACCAATACCAGGCAATGATATTGCAGTCTTCTCTTGCCACTGTCCGGCCTCACTCCATGACTCGATAGGACCTACAGTCACCCAATACTACAAAAAGCACTTACAGTTAAGGAACTCTGATCTGGTAGGTACCTGCCTCCCTGGGTATTATTTCCATCTATCTCAATTCTGCCTGTCCTTCTTTCTTTTCCCTGTTCATCCATATGTTGTCTATTTAAATATTAAGTTAATTATTTCTGAGGTCCCTCATGATCCATCTCCACCTCAGTATCAGAAGCTCAATCTTCATCTCGTCACTTTGTCCTCAATAATTTAAAATGCCAACTTTTAAAGCATCTTCATGCTATTTCCTCAAGCTAGAGAGCATTAGGAAACATTTTTTGTAATGATCTTACAATGCAAAGGCAGCAGGTTTTGCCTTTTTTGAAAAACAAAAAAATCCCAAAAAAAACCCCAACCAACGACACACCCTTTTTGAATCACACAGTAAGTTAGATGGGGCAGGAGCCAACAGGAAAGAACAGATAAAGCCATTTATAATTTCTTAGAAGACCTGAAAAAGTCTCAATCCCATATAAAAAATAACCTTTTGAGGCAGGAGCAGTTAGCTATGCACGAACAGAAGTCACGTACTCTGTGTTTTAGATTCACTGAAGACAGTGACAGTTCTCAGGTCTGAAAATTTGAGCCAGAAGAGAAATCCAAAGACAGGAAATAACCCATCGCCTGTTACTGTGTAATTTCTGATCTTCTGTATCACTAAAACAGACCCGAAAGGTACACAATAAGATGCAATAAATGTATTTATCATGAAAGAATGGTATCCACTCCTAGGATTTAGGAATAAAATTCAATACGCTAAAAAAAAATTTAAAAAAAAAAAAAATCAAGATAACTATCAAAGACAATTACTTTTAAAGGATATTTCTGCTTCTGTAAAATACAGCAAAACAAAAGGAGAAGTATGCCCTTTCTTTTACTTCATTAGTGTTCACAAAAATAAATCCAGGAGAGAAACTTACTGGTGTTCACAAAAATAAAACTGGAAAAGGAATTCATTAGTGAAATGGAACAGATAAACAAGGAGCTAGGAAGAGAAACTACGACTACACACATATTCTGAATTTATAAAAACAAAACCTGTGGAAAGCACACAAATAGAGAATCCTTGCTGCAACAACATCAGAAGTCTTCACAAAAATTCCCGTCAGAGTTCCCTTTGCGCAGACAAAAAACACACGCACTTTTCCCCATATATAACATGCATCAAACAGTTTAATATCAGAATAGATCTTGATAGAAGATTCAAGCTGTGTTTTGGGTTTTTTTAACGAAGAAAAAAAAAAAGCAGCGCAGCAGCTAGACATAAAGGAAACTTCCTCCTACTGATCTCAAGGTAACAGTCCTTCCAGAACTAGCACACATTGCCTCTGCAGTCCTGTGGAAGAGAATTTCAAGGCTACATCCAGTTCTCAGCAGATTACCAGAGCAACCAACAGGGTCAAAAGCCTTTATTAACAATTCTGGCAGGATTAGAATTGTTAAACAGCTCTGTTAAGCAAAGAATCATCTTAGCACTAATTCCCAATGTGTGGATTTTACCAGTCCCTTTCCTTTCTCCAGCTGACAAGAGCGTTTCAAGATTAAACTCTGAAGTAAATGAACAGTTTTAAAATAAATACTTTGTCGCACATACTGCCCAAAAGTACCATTTGACCTTGAAATCTGTGGCAAAGCACAGCCATTATGTTAGAGAGATACATTGGGGACACTGAGTTCAGGGAGTTGAACACATGAAATACAGATGAGACCAAGGGAACGGGGTGTATTTCTGCTGGACAGGCAGTGGGAGGATCTAACCACACTCCTCTAGCACCCAACAGGCAGGTTTCAGAAAGGTGGACTTGGACTGTGCAGTAAAGTGACAAAAGGCAGTGGTCACGAGCTGCCACAAGGGAAATTTCAACTGGATACAAGTCAAAACATTCCTCACAGCAACAGCAGCAGAGCACAAGCACAGGTTGCCTGGGTATCCATCTGCGAAACCACCATGTGTGGTGACTTTCAAAACTTGAGTGGACAAGGTCCTGAGAAACCTCTTCTAACCTTGAAGCTGGGTTGGAGCAGGAGGTTAAACTAGATGATCTCCAGAAACCACTTTCATTCTGTTTTTTTCCTCTAGAATTGTCAACAGGACCACAGGTTTCAATTTTGGAAATATCTTCTTGATATGGGTTAAAAAAAGAGTTTGACATTTTGAACTGTGAAGAGAATAAATGAAGCTAATGTACCTGTTCAACACACAGGGAAAAGAAGAAAAAGGAAATACCACGTTAGCCCAAAACATACCTAATAACCAGGCTAACTTTAAAATAGTATCCAACATATCTTCAGGTAATTTTTTCAGAAATTAAAATGGACTCAAAAATGCTGCAGGTGTTCTCTTTAGAGAAGGAAAAAAAAAACAACAAACTTACTCCAAGCTTTAAAGAAAACAAGGGATTGTTATTTCTCCCCACCAATAGACAGAATTGTAACTTAACTTTTCATTCAAACAGACCATTTTAAAGGGAAGGAATAGTCTAAAAATAATTCATGGCTACCACTCCGAATTTATTTTTAAATGCTATTTTATAAACAAAACTCTCTGCTCAGGTAAGTGTGAATTACTCCTTGGAGGATGGTATGAATTCCTCCTTTGGAAAAATTTACTTGTATTAATGTGAAAAGTCTACACTTTCTTTAAAAAACAAACTGGTTTTGTTTGGGTTTTTATTTTTAAGTTTCCAGACTTCCACACAGACGAATATTAATCCTGAGTTACATGACTCCTGAGTTTTTCAAGTTTATAAGAGTGCACAATTCCAGATTTATGAATGTTTGCATTAAGGAAGTCCAAAAGCTTAGAAGTCTTTGTCAACAAGGTCTCTTTTTTTATTCCTAAGGATAATATAAACAAGTTAAAATATTTCACCATGGGCTTTCTAACTAAAAATATTCCTCATTCTTGGGAGCCACAAGGCCATATTAAGCCTCAGCCTAGAAAACTTCCACCTCTACAGGTTACTGACGTCAATCAACAAACACATTAAGACAAAAAACCTATTTGTAGAATACTTTGAGACTTAATACAGAATTACCTCATGAAAATTCTGACTAATACCTTTAACCACTTCCTAGTGCAAACCAGCAGATGAATTTAGGCCAAGTCTTAATGGACTCAATTACTTGACAGTTTTCTGCAGGACAGCAGGGACATGCTTTTGCCATAAGGTAACAGTGTTAAGTTACATCATTCAGACTTCCACTTGCCAACAAGGATTCTGGTCCTACATTTGCCATTGGGGCACAAGAGAGAGGAGCTCGTGTGGACGTCAAGAGTCTAAGGACTGAGAACAGGTCAGGGAAGCACAATTTATATTATTTCGCTTTTCATGAATTTTTGTAGTTGCCTCTGTAGAAGAGGGAGGCATTTCAATTTGCTGTTTTATTTTGGAGACACCTTCAAGGGCTCTGGTGACTACTCAAGTCTTTGCCCACCTATCTAAACTGAACTTGAAAGATTCTCCAATTTGCCATCACAGAAGTACTATGAATAAACAGACCCTCCCCTCCTACCTCTAGATGCCACAAAACAGACCAGTATCCACTGCTTTGACAGCAGTTCTGCACTTATAAGGGATTCCTTATTAACAAAAAACCTCAAAACATCCAAGGAAAAAACAGGCACAGTTTCTATCTTCATAGCCCACCCAGACTTCAGTTATTTTCTGAACACTGAGAATCACATATGAAATGCTCTACTGGGTCACACTAATTGTTTATCCCATCCAATATTCTGTCTTCAGTGGCACAACAAGAAGCGCTACTCACAAAGCAAAAATAATTTATCGAGTAGGGGCATTTCCTATCAAAATGGAGTTGTTCAACATCTACTTTATGAAAACCTGTGTATTGATTCAGGTTTTGATAAAACAACTTAGAATTAATTCATCAATAACGAGATCAATTCTTATCAGCATTAAATGCCTTCAGAACTTATTTTTGGGAAAGGCAAGATATGAGAAATATAAAGATAATAGTATAGTTATAATCCCATCTCATGCAGCTAGCACCCTGATAACTGTTACAGTCAAGATAAATAGCCTACGGAATAGGACATAAGATGGTTTCAGAAATTTAAACATTTATTTCTTGAACTATTATAAGAGTTTATTAAACCAAAGAAAACTATTTGCCCACCATAACTAGACAGACATGAACTGACGTATCTGCTTTGGTGTCTGGCTTACAGGTTCTCTTAGTTCAAGACTGCTTCCAATTGAAAATAAAGAAAACATAGGAAACAACTACAACTATACCACTCTTACATTAGGCAAAGAGATTTCAAACACTACATTTCAACTTTGTAGCAAAACGGTTTATTACTACCACCTGATCCAGTAACAATGTACTGTCCGGGGGGGGGGGGAAGGGGCTGAGAACTCACTATTTTTCTTGCAAAGCCTTGAAGGTTTTTCACTCCCAGCCCCATTTGCCAGAATAATCAGCAGAAACATTCATTCAGAGCCCTGGGTTTACCAAAGCAGGTAGTTAAAATTTACTCATCTCAGGAGTGGAATTGTATCCAGTTTTGCTCACTAAAAATCCACCAGCTAGCTGTAGAAATGAAATTACATAACATATCACATTGAAAAGGTGGTAAGTTCCTGATTAACAGCATATAAATACTCTTCAAGTTTGAATGAGAGACACCTTTAAACAAGGAGTCACTAAAGCAACCCTACAGATTACCCTAAATCATGGAGGGAGGAGGAAGAAGTTAAAATGTATCTGTAGTACTAACTGCAACAATGGTCAAAAAATATGGAAGAAAAACCAGGTATAGGCAGAAGATTGCTTGACACTGGTGAGCATTTGGCTACAGTCTCCTCATCAGATCTATCACACCCTGCAGACAGACACTTCACTTGTAAAGACAACAGGCTCAAGACAGGCTCAATGGCACGAAGTCACTGAAAGAACAGATTATAAACTACCTCATCTGAGGTCTACCAGGCAGCAAGAATCCTGACAACTGTTAACTCACCAATTCACCTTCCCGCACCTTTGTACACGCACAGTCTACAACCTCAGATGACTCTGCCAAACCTAATAGATCCAGAAGCTCAGATATTTTATTTATTTACTTTCAAAAAGTGATCTACAGTCAAACCATGTTTTAAATGTGTTATACAGAAAGGACTGATACGATCAGCTTCTAAATATACCATCTCAGTAGATGATTAGTCTAATTAACTGATTTTAGTAGGATTTACCAAAGTACCAATTTGTCAGCAACTCTTTTAAGAGAGGTGATGGAAAGGAATCTGTAAAAAAAAAATTTATCACAAGAATATCAAACATTTACTTTTATACTCCAAACGCTTGTGCAAGTTTTTGCAAATAAATCAGGTCTGCTAGGAAAAGAGTAAAAGATGCTTTGGCCTGCAACACAACAATGAGAGTATTTAGTTAAAACTTGCTTCTGTCAGATACACAGTGTTCATTTCCTACCTTCATGGTTCCACTGGCAACATCTGCAAAAAGCAGTAAGTACCTGCATAAGAATTCTGAATATATTAATCTTCAGGATAAAGCTATTTTTAAGTTTCTTGGATAATGTTTAGTTGTAGATGATACAATTCATAATCTATTACTTCAGACAACTATAAAGGATAAATTTCATGTTAAAAGGTAGATGGAGTATTTTATTTTGGCTACAGAAAACACTCATAAGAATGCTTAGGAGAAGCACTCAGACTTATGTAGCTTTTATTTAGTTTTTTAGCTTACTCCTGTCAAAAAATCCTCCTGCTAAACCCATGAAATTTATTACTGCAGCAGGGCAATACATTGTATGGATAGTAGAACAGCAACAGATCTAACTTGACTTTAAAACTGTTCCCATAATTTTCTGAGAAGCATACACACCAGAGGTAGTCTTAACTTAGTAACTAGAAATCGGATGCAAAGCTGTCTGAAAAACAATTTTCCAAGAGTACACAGGGGTCCCCTATGAAAGGGGAAGAACATGTACTTAGAGTTCAAGAATCAGTGTTTTCATTCATACTAACCAAGGTTCTAGAGAAGTGATTCCAAGCTACAAAGGGATTGAAAGCATTTTGGAGAACAAGATTATAATTCAAGATTATTTTGATAAGTGGAAGAAATGGTTTGAAAAAATCAGATGCAGTTATATAAGTAGCTGCAAAGCAGGAACCCACAACTGTACAATTATAAGATGGGAACAACTGAGTAGGCAGCAGTTCTGCAGAGAAAGATATGGAGCTCGAGTGAATCACAGACTGAATGAGTCAACAGTTCTAGGCTGATGCAAAAATGGCAAACGTCATATTCTAGTGAACCAACGAGAGTATTACAGGTCGAAAAGATTAAGTAATTTTTCAAATCTAGGCTGTACTGGTAAGGGTTTAGCTGGACCATTAGGTCTAGATTTAAACACAGAGTTCATGCAAAAGTGACCACAGAAAGAATACAGGAAAAAAAACCAACAACAAAACCCAAGTCCAAAAAAACCTCGATTTACAAAAATGAAGTTGCAAAAAGTCTGTTTTGTCTAAACAGCAGAACAGAGAGGAGACGCTGTTTTTATTATGTAAAAGGTGTTATAAAGAGATAAGGCACCCACCATTCTCACATTCACGGGGAATAGGACAAGTAATGGATTTACAACCTAGCACAAGACATCAAGATTATTGTGCCGTTAGAACATCTAGAGATAAACAGGGATTCAAACTGACTAGCAGACATACCCTGAAATCTCTATAATTACAGATTAAAAAAAAAAAAACAGGCTAAACAAACATCCATCAAAAATAACGTATACTGAGCTCAGACTGTCTTTAGGATGGCAGGGGGGATAACAAATTTTCCAGCCCCACTTTCTATGACTGTAGTAGAGTGAGAAGATAAAAACTTTGCACTTCAAAATAACGAAATCCACATCTGTTGGTTTAGAAATAAAAAGGACATGGAGTAACACAACATCAAGACCTTTCTAAAATTATTCCTATGAAGTAGGTCCCACCATACTTTTAAGTAGAAGCATATAATATCAATACAGTTCGACCACTTGTTTGGTAAGCAGCTTTTCTATACTGAAATGGTTAACTCCCAGCTTTGGCAGTTAATGTTGAAATTTACTGTTTGCAGCTTTAACTTCTAAGGTCACAAACATTCCTACTTTCACACTTCATACTTTTGTTAATTCCCCCCCCTTTCAGTTACTGTAAGTTGTGTCACTTCAAATCATTGGGTTATTACAAAACATTTAACCTGGCCTGTCCTAACTCTGATACATTTTCTTGCAGCAAAACTTCAAGGCACAAAACCCTACACTCAAGGTTTAAATAAGAATGCTGTCTTCAGTTAGTATTTCTTTAGAAGTTCTTCGTGCAAGATGCCTTCAACATGACTGTTAGCATGTTTTCACTCTCATAAGTCACCCTACTTATAAGACAACTTACTTTGGCCTACCTGTGTTGTGGGCCAGACTATTCCTGCAGCCTCACTGAGGACAACAGCAATATACAGTTGGTCTCAGTTTTTTGATGCAGATGTCAAAGACCAAAAGCCACTACTGAAAGTTAATGAACAGTACCTATTTCAAAGTCTTTTTTTCAGTAGGGAATTCTCTTCACAACACCCAGCCAAGCTGCATCCACAATTTTGATTGTATTAAAATAAGCTTTTAAGAATGTGAAATGTGACCACTGAAATACGTGCCCATTTGATATATAAAGATTTAGATTTGTTCAGTGGATACACGATTGCAGCAACTTACACCTTTCATTAACCAGAACGAATAGCATTATTTCAGAAAGGGTGGGGAAAAATCCTTCACTTCCCCTGCACACTTAAGAAATTACCACACTTCAGGGATTAAAAAAAAAAAGAAAAAAGAAAGCGTGGCGTCCATAAATAAACTAATCATCTTTTGTAATTCCTTTATACAAACACATATAGCAATAGGTAGAAGACATGACTGAGGTTGTGATCTACTCCAAAGAACTAAACCAAATAATTTAACAAACCCAGACTTCCTTCCTTCTTGGAAAAGGTGAAGGTCAGCTCTTCTGCTTCACTCCAAGTATAAAGGAAGCATTTGTATTGCAGACATACAAGTCCTGTACACTGTTTTTCTCTACTTCAGACACAAACTCTTCTTTGAGGCTACTAGTTATGTTAACCTAGTGGAAGGCCTGTGGCACCAGAGACACTACAGTTGTGTCTGCTTACCTCTCCTCCTACTATTACATTACGGAAGTATTTAGAGGGCAGATGGAGCTATTATCTCCTCTAATCATGTTTCATTTGTGCATCTCAGAACAACCACAGTAATACAGAGAAAGACTAAAGGAATTTGTTTTGGATCACACTTTCTACAGAAAAGTGGCAGAAACGTACCTTGCAAGTTCCTTTACACATCCAATAGAAACTCAACCAATATAAACTAAAAAATTTCAAGTGCGGCCTGAGAACTTGTCAAACCCCCGTAGCAAAAGTTTTTCAGGTTAGAATGCTGGGTTATGTAATTCCACAAGCACTGTACACTCAGAATCTCACGAGTAGAGCCTATAGAACCAAGCTACCTAAAAATATAATGATCTCTGAAAATGCTGAATCAAGTATTTCCAAGAATTTTCACTACTATTATCTTACCTCTCATGTCTTCATATTTTTATATATGGCTAATAAAGCTATTATATACTTGCCCAGATTCCACAAAGGAAAGCAAGCAGTTTATTGACAAGTCTCTATATGGAAAAGGTATTTTGATTTTTTTTTTTCATTTTAAAGCGATGAACATGCACTTTACTTCAGTAGCTATTGACCTTACTCAAATTTCACTAGGTTCAACCACCTTTAAAGTTGCTTTTTGGAAGCATCACATCAAATATCATCAGTTCCCAGGGCCATGATAAAGATACACCTTTAACTCTGTTCAAATACATAACAATGCTCTAGCCCTAAATGCAAAAGTTGCAAAATTCCACAAGGAGGAACCTTTTCCTGTTATTCTCTAAAGAACAGGAGTAAAAAAAAAAATAAAAAATTGATTGTTAATATCTAACTCACCTTTCGAAGAAAAACCCTATTTTGAATCCACAGAAAACAGAGTGATTAATATACTAAAAAACCCAGCTCGGTAAATTTTCAGAATGCTTCCCTCAGAACACCTCTGTAAGCCTGGTATTCCTCAAGGCCCAACAATACTTCAGGCACAGAATAACAGCTCTGCTATTCCTCAAGGCCCGGGTTTCCAAAGACAGAGCCGTACCGCCTTTCAGAGGCATTACAATCAATTCCATCGACGCTTACAGACAAGGGGAGCCTTCAGGGTTGTGCAGGCCAAAACCCGGCATCAAACGCTCCTTTTCCTGAAACGCTTCTTGCTGCTTAACCACCCAAATGGCTACAGGCTACTGTCACACACGTCAAAAACAACAGTGCACATCCCTTCCCATCGCTCGCCCCCAATCCAGCTCTTGAACAATGTCAGGAAAATTTTCGAGCCAGCAGACAAACAGGGATTGATTGCTGCTGTTTTTTTCGCATCCTAACACTGTGACCCAGGGAATAAATAAAACACAACTTGCAGAGTTTGATTCCTCAAATAAAACTGTATTAGCTCCGATACACAAAAATTACTAATGAAAACAGGAGTGCTGCTCCCGAGAGATTACAGGTAAACAAAAGAAAACCGAAAAACCCCACAAGGTGTGAGGGAAGAGACCAACACCATTTCCTAGGCACCCCCCCCAGCTCCTGGGGAAGGGCTCGCACGTCCTCCGGAGCGAAGCAGCCGAGCACGAACCAGCATCAAAGAGAGGGAAGAAGAAGACGACGCCACCTACCTGTCCCAAAGGCCTTGGCCACCAGCCAGGCGAGATTACAGGCGATTTTCGCTCGGGAGAAATCATAATGGTCAAAGGGTTTGATGGCAGGAACAATGAAAGTCTTCTTCATCTCCTTGGCGTCTGCGGCATCCCCCATCTTCTCACAGGACCCCCGGCACCTCGGAACTTACATGGCTCTCCTCCTCCTCCTCCTCCCTCGGCCGGGGAGCCGACGGCAGCTGAGGGCAGCGCGGAACCCAGCTGTCCGTAAAGGGCTAACGCCGCCTCCCGCCTTCCTCCGCGCAGGAATGTGGCAGAGCCCGAGTGTCCTCTTCCTCCTCCTCGCTCTTTGTCTCAATTCAATAACGTCGCGGTCCCCCACTCCCCGAAAAACTGCCTCCGGCGACCCTGACCCCCCCCTTCGCCAGGGAGACCCTCCGGCCAGGGCTGGCCGCCCCAGGCCGCCGCGCCCGCCAGCCCCCCGGCCTAAGGCGGGAGCCGCCGGCAAGGCCCCCCCTGCAGCCGCAGCGGGCCGGGACGAAGCCCTTCAAAGCCCCGCCAGAGACGCAGAGATGTCAAAACGCCGGGGACCGGCCCCAAAGCGCTGCGCCGCCCGCCGCGGCGCCCTCCCCCGCCTCGCCGGCGGCCTGCCGCGGGCCGGGAGCGGTGCCAGCCACCCCGCCACTGCCCCCCGCCCGAGCGCTGTCCCTCCGCCCCTGGGCCAAGCGGCGCGCTCCCGCCTCCCCTCAGCCGCTGCGGTTTTCCACCCGCGGCTGCCGCACTGGATAGGCGAAGCGCGGCTGCGCATGCGCCGCCGCCACGGCCACGGCCACCGCCCCCTCTCCGCTCGGGCGGGGCGAGCCGCCCTGCGTCGCCGCGCGGTCACGTGGCCGCCGCCTCCCGCCAGGGGGATTCTTGGCGCGGGGTCGGTGGGGGTGGGTGTTGCCGCGGGCGGGGCAGCTGAGGAAGCGCGGGGGCGCTCAGCCCGGCAGCCAGGGGTAAAGACCCAGCAGCGGCGGGAGAGCAGGGTGGGGTGTTTCCCGCCGGTAAGGGGCCGCCCGGTTGCGGGGAGGAGGCTAGCGTCCCTCGGTGGCGGGGCCCGGCCGCTGCTGGCGTCGCCGCTTTCCCCAGCGCGGCTGGACGGGCCTTCCCGCGCGCAGCCGTTGGCCTCTGCGGCGGCTTCGGGGAGGGTCGGGCCCAGCCCCGGCGCTGGGGCTGCGACGTGCCCCGCGTGTGAGGGGCTGAGGGGAGCCCGGGGCGCCGCCGCCGCGCTGGCGGGAGCGGGGAGCGCTGCCCACGGGGCGGGCTTCGCGTCCCTCTCGCCTGTATTTGACTCTCCTATTTTAATTTGAATCTATACGCAAGTTCTCAAATACCGGGGTAGAAAAGTGACGGAGCCTTAAAAAGGTTCAGGGCGCGTTCATGGAGCAGCTGCGATCACCGGCAGTGGTCTGCCCTGGAGACCGTCTGCTGTCTGCCTCACACGGCTGCTTCTGGAAACGGATAAAACGCGTTAACAGGGGCCTGCGTGGAAAGAAGTGTTAGTCACCGCAGGAGCCAGTCACTGGTGATGAACGGCTTGCGTTCAGGCAGGACGGGATGGGTTGGCTGGGAAGTGCGGGTCTGAGGCTGTGCCGGGGCCCAGGCCGTGCGGGTGGTGGCCGCTCTCCCTCCCACGGGGACTGTAATGGGTGACCGGCAGCGCCAGTGGGGAGGAGATTTACCCTTTTTATCAACAAATAGTTGCTAGGTTGGTGTCAGAAGTGTGCCCTCCTTCCCTGCCAGCCTGGGTGCTCTAGCAGCTGTGTGGTGAACCAATTTAAGAAGCTGTTCTGGCCAAAAATTAACCGTTTCTTTTTGTAGTTAGTTTTTTATCTGGCTGAGCTTTCTTGGCTAACTAAAGGACCACTCCTGGCTTACAGTAATTATTAGCTAACCTGCTTTCTTTTGTTTCTTTTTTTCCCCCTTTGTGGTGACTTAGTGAGTGTCTTCTCAAACTGTTGCAGCAGAGGATGGCAGTCTGAGGTGGGTTGGGGTTTTTTTTGCTGTTTTTTATTCCCCATTGAGTCTGGAAAACAATATTTAGACACAGTCTTAGCATGACACTGTAAGGTTTCAAATAATATTTTATCTAGACTGTTATGTCGTTATGTCTTTGTGTTTAAAATGGACTGTAAATTGATCTGGACAGAGATACTTATGCTTCTAGAACTTCATGTCCACAGTGATGCAAATATCATGATTATGAGGCCATAGGGTACTTTACAGTTTTACGGATGTGAACCTATGTTGACTAGTACTGAGTAAATGAAACGCTGGCGGAGGTCAACATTTGAAGAGATTATTGCTGACTGTCTCCCCATATGCTCCCTGGGATGGGATTCCCAAACTGTCATGCATAACACTCATAAGTGGTACATAGCTAGCTGCAAAGCTTGGAGCTGCTGTTGGCAATATTCAGCAGAAAGGAGAGGAAGAGGAAAGTTTAGAAATCGTCACTTTATCACATTTATGACTGAAATTCCCAGATCTTCTACAGCAGAAATAGGAATAGTAATACCATATGAACATACAGGTGTGACTTGGGAAAATCTTCGCTGTTCAGGAAGAATATATACTTAGTTTTCAGCAACTAAAATAAAACCTGTATTTGCACATTTTACTGAATTATTTTTTAAATGTACTTTGGAAATAAATTAGACACACTTTTTTTTACATTGCCAGTAGAAAACTAGTTTAATTCATTGTGTATATTTAACAACAATTACCTGAAATTCATAAGCTTTAAAACCTCAAATGATTAGACATTATGTCCCAGACCCCAACTCATTGATTTATTTTGTAACTAAGAAAATACCTGAAAAGTAGATTAACCTACAGGGAAATATGTTTATGAAGACTATACAGCCATTATTTAGGTATGATGAATATAGGTTCCACTTTGAGATGTCAAAAGATTACAAACTAGTCCCTGTAAAATAATATGAACCTTTCAGAAACAGCTTTCATACATAAATGTGGCATAATCCAAATAAGGAGTCATCAGTTATATTTAATGTACTCCTGTATTTATTGTCTGTTCCTATGCACTTGCAAAATATCAACATATACGTATGTACTGTACTAGACACTGAGACTAGTGACCCTTACCTGAAACAAACAAAAATGTGGTCTGATCTTCCAAAATTCTTGCAATCCTGACTTTCTTCTTACTTAAAAAAAAAAAAAAGTTAATGTTGTTTTGGAAAATGCATCTCAAAAATGGCAATAGATACAACTATGGATAGGTACATATATAAACATTGCTACCACTAATTTAAAATGCAGACATTTTTGTGGGTGCAGCCTTTGTGCCAATGAAACCTGTTCGGAGTCACAGAACAAAATCTAAAAAAGCTGTGTTGTGATAACTGCAAAGTTTGTTGTTTTTTTCATTTGCTCAGTGCTCTTAGTAGTGAATACATGAATATAAAATCTAGTATGTGTAAGTAAAAAAAGACATCGCCACCAGTTGCTGGAGTTCTTGGGCCAGTTCTATGTTTGCAGATGTGCCAAAATGTGATCTTGCTTATTGCATTGTCAGAGATCTCAACAGTCAACACAGAAAATTATTAGAATTTAATTCTTCAGAGTAGATAAACTGAAAAACTGAATGAGGAGTTACCCCATTCTGCTCTGCTTGTGTTTATCCATCTTAAAATATTTGAAATGGCAATAATCTCTTCTGCACACGTTTTTCTTCTGCAAAGTATTTTATAAAGTTCATTCCAAGCAGAAAGACAATGTATTAAGGATTTAAACAAGCAGCTCACAGATATTTTTTTTTCCTACCTTCTTTCTCCCTTCCTTTCCCCTCTCTCCCTCTACCCCAAACTAGAAGCCCATTTGACTGGTTTTATCCCGTAATTACACCATAGGCCTGATTCTTCACTCTCACGTGTCTCGCCATTTTCACAGTGGGTACCAAGCCTGTAGTCAGTGTCAGGCAACAGGAAGATGACCATGAAGCTATGAATAATGGTGTGGATGACAGTTGCTAATAGTCTTAACCGTGGGAGATATTGGAATGAGCCTTGACTAACAATTTTACACCTCTGTTTTTTCCCTCAAGATTCACTTGGCTTCTGAAGAGGCTATGTATAGAGTAGGTGCCCTTTGACTAAATTCAGGCTAGCGCTAAAATGTTCAAGCTGGAATAAGATTGCATGCATAATATCTTCCTTCACAATACTTGATTAAAAAGGTAAAGTGAAATGTTTTAAATTAGCAGTGTCATTACTGGTTTTGCTGTGGCACTGTCTGTAGCCAGACTGCTAGCGAGCAGACAGTTTATCAGGCTCCCTACAAAGGGCAGTGGAAACACTCCCATTTCAGATTCGCTGGTTGTATTAGGGCAAATCCACAACCACAGCAGTTCACAACAACTGTTGCGCCATATAATGCTTCAGTCTTGATGTTGGAAAAAGGCTAGGAATAACACCATGGGGATATCTTTAATTGCTGCTGTCAAATTTGTCAAATTTAAGATGATCCCATCTGCTTGCCTTAGCTTAAAGGCCATCATCAGTCATGATAGAAAGGGTAGTGGCTAAGGGGAGGGGTGCCCCCTGCGACCTGTAACCTCTGGTAAAGAGGCAGCATGCACAACTTGACGTGGTGCTGTATACAGACCAAGAACAAGTCATGTCCCAGTGGGATCCTCAAGAAATGTGCTTGTGGGCTTCAGAAGGTTTTGTGTTGGGTGAGGTTGAACAGGCAATCTATAAATGATTCTATAAAGTTATTACAGCTTAAGGATGACTTGTGGAATGGAATTACTGATATTCCAGCCTCTTAAATTTACAATATTTTATTAAATATGCTTCTTTATAGGTAAAACTGTGAAAGTTAAGCAGTTATATTTTGAAATATGTATTCTCAAGTAAATGATTGAATCATTAAACTACTTTGGCATTATTACTGAAGTGCATGGATGTGGTTTCTGCAAGCTAGGAGTTTTCTCAGCATAATTTTGGAGGGGAGTATGTTCTTCCTGTTACAGGCTGATACAAAAGTACAAGAACAGCTACGTAATTATTGTCTTTCAAATTCTTTTATTAATTTGTAATCAGAATGTGCTGAGGCATTTAAAGGGGAAGAAAACAGTTTAGCAACTTTGCAGATTCTAGTAGAGTCATGGATCAGAGGGAAAAATAAAGCTTTGTATGACATTTTACATGGATTGACTGTGACTTTTGATACAGTTAAAAATTAATAAAGGAAAAAGGTGGAGTAATAGCTACTTTAGCTCATTTACTACTGAAATCTGCATAACCAAAAAGCTGCCCAATGGGAATCAAATGTGGTACCTAACAGTCTCTTCTCCTGATACTTAGATGCTGCTGGTTTCATTTTGTGAACTTGGCTTTGACCTAATGTAGCTCTGTGAAGGCGGGGAAAAAAGTCTGCATCTTCTGCTCAGTTCCACTGAGGCATCAACCAGGAAACAGGTCTGTCCTTTTCCTGTGGTCTGTGAAAGGCAAAACCTCTTGGCTCCCTTGGCACTCGTGGCTGGTTGGTTTGTTTGTCTTTTTCTCTGGTGTCTTTTTCTCTGTTACTTTGGTGTCTTCTGAGATTTGTATTTATTTATTTAATTAATTTTCTAATCTGTTTTTCACACTGTCTGCTTTCATATTCTGCCCATCTCCTGGAATTGCACCTGTGCTAGGGTATTTGAAATGACTTTTCTTCCCAGGGGTGCTGTGCAATATTCCCCAATTCCAGTGCTTTCTCCTTGACATTCCACTGTTGTCAGGTTGTCTGTGAAGAGAGGGAATACCCTGCTCTAACTGATATTTTTTATTATAAACTTTATTTATTATTTATTTATTATTTATTATTTATTTTTTATTATAAACTTTAAAACATAAGGAATAGATCCTATCCTCTTTCAGTAAGTGAAATCTGTGTACTATTTATTTGATGGCCACCTAAGGCTTGATGTGTTTTCTAAGGAAAATCCCAAGCATGATTTTGTGATTGTAACCTTTAAATACTAGAGCTAGCTTAGCTGCACTGTAAAATAAACATATGGTAGGAAATTTACATTCCGAAAAAAACACTTTGTACAAAAATAAAATGCAATGTTCTTTCCATCGTGGTATCTGTTACATAATGCTTTATTTGCACTCCATTTCAGAGAAGAATGGGCATGACTGGGTTTCAAATTGTGCACTCACATGTATGAAGTTTAAATCAGTTAGCAAGACTTGTTCACTAACTCTGAATGAGAGTGAATATTAAATTGTGCACTTTTTCCTGTTCGGCTATACTCCATTAAAGCGACTGGTAGGTTATTTTTTTTTTTCATTTTGCTTCTACATGTGAAGAAAGATCTGAACATCCATAAAAGCTCATTTGTTTTGGGCATACAGATGATGTATTAGTGGAGCATGAATAGACTTCAGTTTTGCCATCTTTTGGCCCTGCTTTCAGTTTCCACTGAAGCCCACATGTGTCTGAATGAGACCAGCAGTAAACAGGAGAGAATGCTCTGTTAGGATAGTAAAATTCTGGTGTTATCGCAACAGAATTATTTTTTAGAAGGAATGGTAGTAAAGATGGATGAGGAGAGGAAAGCAAGGGAATAGCATAAGATGAAGGGGGTTTATTCTATATATCTTCTTCGAAACATCATCCAATTTTTCACTGAATTTTTTTGGCAGTTTCTCTGTTTCTCATAGCTTACTGAGAAATCACATATTTTTGAGGAGTTTTAGGAGTCTTTAGAGAACAGGTGTAAAGAGATGGTACTCTGTTCAAAAAGTGGTTGTGGAAAGCATGTATCAAAGATTTTTTTATTGTAACCCTTCTTTTATATGTAGTGACCCTTGATGGTGTTGGAGATTTTGATTACACATGCATGGTAAGGTCATCACAACCGGAGTGCATAGAACTCTGTTACATTTAATTATCTTTTGGCATAACTTAATTTGTTTATATTTTCTGAGTAGCTTTACACTTCATTTGAAAACATTTTCAATATAAAAAATGTCTAGGATGTCTAGGCCTCATGTAGAACAATTTGATTTAAATACTCCCCTATTTCAATATATATTAGAAACATGGAAAGAGCAACAATTATTTTAATAGTTGCCTTAAACTAAATCTATATATACATTCAGCAATAAAAACTTGGCTCCGTCAAGGATTTTTTTTAAGCTTTAGGTTAATCCTATGTGTAGTTCCCATTTGAAATCATTGGTGCTACAGACTTGTTTAAATTTAAGTGTGTATGTAATTGTGGTTTCGGATTAAAGGTGTAATGCAGAATATTTGTTTTTGAAGAAATACCTGCATTATTTCTTTCTTCTACAAAGTCTCAAAAGATAAATTACCTACAAAAGATGTATGAATCTCTTTGGTTATTCTGCCCTCATATAGTATCCTTGCTATACAGTATACATGTCTCTGGTAAAGCATTGGCCCTGCTCCCTGTCTCACCTGGGCAGGGAGCAGGTTATGGTTCCACTTGTTGGCACAAAGAACAGAAGCGTCCATCATCATCATGGGTGTCAGAGCCCTCTCTTTGTACTAGCCAGCATAGTTGAATATGGATGAAGGAAGGGGGCAAGAAGGCTGGAGCTTGCTGTGCAGGGAGTGTTTGAGCCCTGGTTGTGATGGCTACTGCCCTGGAAGCAGTCTGAGACAGACAGAGTACCTCTGGGGCTCCCAGTTCTGCACAGTACTTCATCATCCACCACCATCCGGGGTTTGTCTTAACAGCCACAGTACAGTCCTTCCGGATGGTAAGTTGCTAAATGAGGGAAGAATCAGTCCGGGGAAGAATATGCTAGTAGGCACTGTGTTGAATCAAGGGGATCATTATATGAAACTATGAAAGTGACCCCTGGAGATTCTGTGCAAGAGCAGGGACTTGCTGGGGTATACACCTATCGGTGTCCCTTTGGTCTCGCACATCTTCTCTGTTTGTGTCAAGCTCTTTCCTCCTTTTCTGTTTGTCCTTACTGAAAGGAATCAATTGCCTGATCGGAGAACGTAGGTTTCATTGCAGTGAACCCTGTGTTGATGTAGGTCCAGCTTGTTCAGCCGAGTATTTCGCTATGCATGGGGCAACTGTTGAAACTGGGTACTTGAGAGTCTCTGTCCCACCTGGGTAGTATGTCCTTTCAGAGTAGGAAAAGCAGTAAGTCATGGTCACCAGAGGAGATGGGGAACCAAAAACTGGCTCAGTGAGGAAGTGTATCCAAGGTAGAGGGCATGCTGCTGTTTTATTCTCTTTTATTACTTAGGTCTTAAGTGGTATTGTGCTGGTATAATAAGGAATACTATTTGACTTATTTGAGTGAAGATGAACTGAAGGTGGGATACTTAAGCACAAACAGATGAAAAATAAGAATTACAAATGCTATTTATGTTGTCGCAGGTCATAGAAGCACTAGTCAGAGGTCAGGATGTCACAGTGGAAATGCAGAACGAAGTGATCAACTGTTTTAGTTCAGAGTCAGAATGATAAAGTTTTAGATATTTAGACTAAGCAAGCAGTAACAAATAAATCGCAGAATCACAGAATCATTAAAGGTTGGAAAAGACCTTAAGGATCATCAAGTCCAGCCGTCAACCCAACACCCCCTAACTCACTAAAAATAAAGCTTTGATATTATTACATTGCTCTGATTTCATTACTTAAGAGAGGCCAGTCCCCCAGAAATATCCTTGCTGCTGCTAGAGAGCAGGTTTCATGTGTGTTAACAGAAGATTAAGAGCCATCTGCATGGAGATGCTCTGTGTCTGTGCTTCTGATGGCTCTTTAATCACTGGAGGAAGACATGTCATGCTTCCCAGGGCCAACACCCTCTTGCAACTACTGGCTACCTTTGTGGCTTCTTGCAGAGCAGATGGTGTCAGTAGTACAGAAGTCTTTTCACTACCTTGCCTTTTTGCTCCAGGTTCTACTGATCTGGTAGAAGCTCTTTGTTCTTACTTGTCTCTTGTCTGGCTAGCATGTTTTTCCTTGTTCAGGTTGCATGGTGTAGTAGTGCTCTATTTTCAAGTATTTACATTGGTAATGCCAAGGGGAGCTGTTCCCCTGAGGCTTTAGTTTACTCTGGAGCTGTGCAGAAGGAGAGTCTGAGAGTGTTGTAGCTTTGACCCTGGCAAACAAAACATGACAACAACTGCTTGTTTGGAGTAAGTTACTGGAGTAAGCCTGTATGAACTTACTCCAGTTCGTACAAACTTGTCAAGAACGGTAAATTCCTTATAAACCCAGCATATTTGTCTGAATTACAAATAATCTCAGAGGAACTGTTATTTCATAGCATTACTTAGTTTTAATTTGTGTTTAAGGTAGGTAAAGATATTCTGGGGGATAAAGCACTCTAGCCAAATTCTCCAGAGAGAAAACCCAAGTTAGTTCAAGAAAATGAGCAGAAACATTTCTAAGCTACTCTGTCTCATAGTATTTTCTGGCCCTGTTCTTTCCAGTGTTTCCTTTGAAATGATCTCACCAGATATCTTCAGAACAGTTTTATAATTTATTGGTATGTTTTCATTCTCTCTTTTAGTTTTGAATTGCTCATAGGTTTTTTGTTCTTAGGCATAAGCCTGAGCCACCACTTTTTCACAGCTCAAGCAACTATCATAGCCTTCTTGCTTCTCAACACCTGGCTGTTGCCTGAAAGAGAGCTTCTCTAGCTTGGGCTCCAGTTTGTGTTGTGCCTGAAATCTAATTTCTATGTATCTTGCTAGTTGCCACAGGAAACAATATTGCTTTGGCAAGGAACTGCACAAAATTACCTTGTCCTAATGGGTCATGTGCCAAAAAAGAAAATGGGAACACTGAAATTGGACTGTAGCACGGCTCAAAGCTTTGAATCATTTGGTTCAAAACAAAACAAAAACAACCCCACATAATTTAACATGGAAATTCTAGGCTTATGTTTTGTAAGAACGGAAGAATGGTGTGTTATAATTTAGCCATTTTTTTCCCAGCCTGGCCTTACACCAGAGTCAGCTGAGTTGTATTAAGAATTAGCACAGATTTAATCCACTGAATTGTTTAGCAGATAGAATCCTGTGAGTCCTTCATATGCATTTCATACAGTCTTCCTTAAAAAGAAAATACACATCAATGGAGTCTTGAATGTACAGCACAAAAGTCTCCTTTCACACTGCAATACTTCAGATTTATTTAATACCAAAGGGTTAAAAAACATATAATGATCTGGGGTGCAAACTTGCTAACCAGAGGATTTTTTTACAGTAAAACAACTAAAAAATTAATGAAGTGCTAAATTGTTTACCTTAATTAGTGTAAATTTAATTTATTCCAAAACTTGGAAATATATTTTAAAACTTGTAATCTGAATTCCTTTGAACTGGGCAATTTTCATGCTGGTTTTCTTTGCAGCCAAGTTACAAATCCCAGAAAAATAAGGTTTGCATGGAAAGTTCTTGGCAGATCTCTCTTGGAACAGCACAAACAAAACTGCTTAACAAGGAGGCATTCATTATTTCTGTCTTGTTGCTCTCCGTTATTACAGAGTCACCAGCTGTAGGGTTACTGGCATCTTTGAATCTTTCTAATAGAAAGCATAGGGAGGAATCATTGAAGGGTGGTGGTGAGAGATATGTTGCATTTTTGGGGCTTACTCTCTTTTTTTAATAGCTATTGTGCTTTATCAAACTGAGCTAATGCATTGTCTGCATGTTCTCACAGCAAACAAAGTTTAGGAAACTAACTGAATTTAACTTTAGCAGCCTGTGGTCCTAAAGTGTGCAATTAAACCCCAGAGACACAACTCTGTGCCACCAGGTCATGAGAAGTGGAGATAGATGTGTCTACTTACTGTTTCTAACAACTAATTGATAAATACTGTGAGTGATTCACAGAAGCAAAAGCTCAAGAGAGAGATAAGGATTTATGTTTTTTGAACACTGTGATGTATTCACATCTCTTTTGGTTATCTTGAATACCACAGTCTCATATAATTCATTTTTATTAGTATTTTCACTTGTTCAGTGCTTCCAAGTCCTCAGTTTCATCACACATTGACTGTATTTGGTGGTATATCTATCTTAAAGGAGAAAAAAAACATTCTCTCTTTTATGAAATAAAACTTAATTACGCATACTGCGTTTTAGAGGTATCCCTTAAGGCAAAAGTACTTCAGTTTTGTATTTTCATATTTAATAGTATACTTCATTACAGAGCTTTATAGGAACAACATTTATGAGAAAAATCCACACAGTATCCCTGTTTGGTACAGTGTCGTTCTCTGACTGACTGGAGGAGCCAAGAGGTGTTCTGAGCATGTCTTCATCTCATTTTAGGTAAGTGGGAGTTTGGCTGCACTTATATGAGGGGATGGAGTGGAAGCTGTTTCCAGACAAGTCATTTCTTCTTCTTAGGTTTGGATTTGGGGGGGATATTTTTAATGGATGTGCTGGTACCAGCAAGCTGATTTAGCTGGAACTGAAATGGTTTGCCTTTTGAAATGAAAGCCAGATGGTATACTTTTCTGTTAAAAAAGTCATGGACAAATGGCCTACTTGGTCATCAAGTATTTTTATTGTATCATAATCCTTTTGGAAAGGATTTTAGCTGAAGGTGTAACTTTTTTTTGGTAAACTAAGTCACAGTTCTTTTATCCTCTCTTTTGCTTAACAGTCATAGACAGTGTCTTTTTTAGCATGTGACAAATGCCTGTTCTAGTGAAATGAATGCCACAGGTACACCACAGGTCTGCAAAATTCCTACCTGCAGTATGAGTCAGGGGAAAAAATATCCACAAGGTACATTTTTTTAAATGAAACTATTAATACTGCATTGAATATTCTGTACACAAAAAGTGACATTTGAGAAATTTAAAAATCTGTAGGCTACAGCCCAACAGTACCAGTCCCTTAGAGCAGTGGTGAAGGCTGACATCAAGGAAGCTTCTGAGGCCTGAATCCTGGAGCGCCCGCGGCTAGCAGAAAGGACAGGACCTGGAGGGATCTTCTGTTTCGTAACATCTGCCAATGGCTTCCAAAGGCAACAGTCACAGCTGGCAGTCACTCGGTAGCGGAGAGAGACATCCTGAATTTGGCTTCTACTCTGGCAGCAGTGAGATGGCTCTTTGTAGATTATAGCCCTTTCATGTGCTTTAATAATTTTTGTGTGAGGGATTCAACTAGGCCAACGTAAGGCTTTGTGTGGGGTCAGGATAGGGACCAAAGGTAATGTAGAGACACGTGAGGGTTAAATCCAATAAATTGTTACTGGCATAGATTTTAACAGGATGACTGGTAAGAAGTCTCGTTTCTAGCAGCAATCTTTCTTGTTTTCCAGAGCATTCTTAGTGCAGTGGTTTCTGCTCTCAAAACTCCAATGCTGACAGGAGCTTCAGAGTTGGAAAGGACAATTTATTATCCATTTACTCAAAAGGCTTATGTTGTCAATTTTTCCTTCAGTCTGTCATGCTAATGGACTATAACTCTGTGCTTCTTCCACCTGTGTCCTGTAATACAAATGCAATGTACCAGAGCAGAAACTGTTGGGTTTATCACACTTGCTGATTAATTAGAAAAACCTTCATCTCTTCAGGAGTTATGTAATTGGAAGGAGGGGGGCAGGTGGCAATACACATCAAACACAGGTCGTCTGGCAAGCTGGAACTTAATGATTCCTCTTGTCTCTTGTGGATTTTCTTTTCTTCTTCTCCTATCCTTTTGCCTGGAACCCAGGGGGGAGGGGAATGGTTTAATTTCAGTAAGTGCATGTTGGGGGAGTGTTATCTTGTTTTCAGAACAGATGCCCATCTCATATGCCTCCAAATAGGCTTATTAATTGGAACACAAATCTAAATGGCAAACTGGTAAGCAGTTTTCAAATGTAATGTTTTATATCCTCTTAGAAAGAAAACCAGATTAACATGAAAGGAGAAAATTTTCATTCTTAATTCCACACCTCTAATTAAGTTACATTTCAAGTTTTATTTAACCCTTTTATTTTATACATGATTTCTCTAAGGATCTGGGTTCTGGTGTACTGGTTACTGAAACCCCCGGAAATTTGCAATTGTCTTTGCAATCTTTTGATCAAATCCTTGTTCTGTAAGTCTCAGAGACCTAGCAAAGGTTTGTAAGGTAGTTTAAATGATTCTCATATCCTAAAATCATTCATTTTAATTGGAAGAAAAAACTCCTCTGTATCTTTTGTACAAAGAAGTTGGTAATTGTATTCACTGTAGTTTTTACAGTTGTGCTAAGGCTATGGTGATATTAAATCAGAGAGCCCACTGATTCTTGAAGTAAATATTATATGCAGTATTTGAGCATGCATTGCGTTAATACTTTTTGCATTATTTGTCCTGTACAGTTATTACCCTACGGACTAGTGGCATTTGATGCTGGAGATTCAGGGCAGGACTGCTGTTTGCTCAAAAAAACCCACCAAAAAAACAAAAACCCCACCTCAGTAATATACTTTAAGAATTCAGATTTGATTATTTTTTAAATTCCAATTTTACCACAGATTTCTGCAGAGACTAATATTGACCGCTATTTTCTTAGAATGTGTCTCTTCAAATAAAGAGAATGAATGCTCAGGAAGCACGGAAAGCTTAGTCCAAGACTTCTTTCACTGCTTATTTACTTTCAAAAAGTTTAGGAGTTGCCTGTTTGGATTGAGCAAAATTAGAAAAATTAGGCCTCAGAATAAATATACTGTGTGCAATACCTGTACTAAATCATGACATTTTTAATGAATATTAGCAGAATTGACTAGTTAATGGTTAGCCACCAGTATTTGTTTTCAGATTACCTGGATTTTTTCTGTGTGGTTCCTTTAAAGCTGTAATTCAGAGACCAGTGGAGTCATTGACTCGCTGATTCCTTCAATCAAAGAACTATTCATTAAGTATGTTTTGGGTTAGAGCTGCTGTTGGCTACCTACCTACAAATCTGCTGAGTGGCTTCAAAACCCCAAAACATGAAAGAAATAGAAAAATATCTAGTGTCATAGCATCGTATGGAGCCGACACAGGTGCCAATCCCCGAGTAAACATGCTTTGACTTCCAAGCCTTCTGGATAGAGAGACATTCCCCCTCCCTCCCACCCAAGCAGTGGATGTTTTGTTAACTCCAATTATACATCTTGTAGCACATGTTTTTAAAAAAAAATCAGGGAATAATTTTTATTCTGTAAGTGGCATCTTCATAAACTTAATGCTCTTCATCCATTATAACATTAAAAAACAACATTAAGGCACTGGGATGCCTTAGTTTAGAATGATGATACACAGGATACATATTTAGATATTTGAAGTAATTAATAGCATAAAGAAAAAACAAAACTATTCCTCTTGGTGAGACACATTAAGTGTGTTTTAATTTTCAGATTTGTCACTACTGACAGTTGCCAGTTGAGGGAGCGATGCATTAGGCGCTACTTGGACCCCGAGTCCCTTCTCAGTAGTTTTGCATGCCCTGGGAGCTCACTCCGAGTGAAAATTCAGACATCACATGAGGATATTTTGGCTACAAAGGAAACTTAAAATGCACTGTATTAAAATGTTTTGGACACTTACCCTTTGGGATGTATTTATCTGTTAATCAGATCACTGTGGGGAACTCAAAAACACCTTGCTTGCCAGATTCATCGAGAGGTGCCTCCAGGTGGTGTTCTGGTGGAGGTTTCAATGAACAGGGGTCCCTCGGGCAGGTATTGCTGTGGAGAGCTGAGGCATGTGCTATGGTGGAGCAGCTGCTTGAAATGCTTGTGATGCTCTCTCTGGATTAGTATGCACAATGCCTGTTTCTTATGGCTTTAGTGTCCCTGGGAGTAGAGGGATTTCGGTTTCCTGCTTTAATCCAGTCTTGTTTTACTGAATTATTTGCAAGTGATGGGAAAGGTTGGTTCATGCTTCTGAAGAACGGCTGTGAGATATTACAGGGCAAAGCGCCTGTTTTTAAATTGAGGGCAGGAATCCAAGATGCCATGCTTGTTTTCTGTATATGTGATCCAGAAACCATGAGTTAATATGGAAAAATCTCCTTAATACAATTTAAAATAGACCAAAAGTGGGATACCTTAGTATTAGTATTAATAATTTGTCAATAATTATTTATTTTGACTTCTAATCAACAGTTACTGTATTTTTTTATTTGAACAGATATTTGCATAAAGTTGAAATGATTTATTGCTGTCTATGTAGTAGTAAACCTGTATTGGTGTGCATTAGTTCTTTTGTATATGTGGGTATCTGGGTGCACTGTTACATTTCTGTAGCTCCTAATAATTTTGAAGTTACTCTGAAGAGGTGTATTAATTATAGAAGGACTATCTTTGAACAAGGGTTTCTAATAATGATACATGATATTTTCCTAGGCAGCTATTGTACTGGAACACATGCAGCATAAGCAAGATGAGAAAATGGTGAATTCTTGGTATTTTACCAACTATATTAAATAATAATGTGACTATATAAAATACATTTATTTTTTTTACACAACCTGGAAACCTTAAGATTTTCCATTATGACATCCTAGATAAATTGTCCAGAATGTGCAAAAATGACTGTCCTATTTGTTCATGGTTTTCTAACAGAACTTAAACCCAACTTTACTCAGCCAGTGCTTGAACTAACTAGTTTTTAGAAGGAAGAATAACAAGACAAAACCCTTGTAGGATATGCGAGAGCATCTTGTCTGGGGACATTTTGTACAATCTGGTGAACTCTAAAGGTACAAAACTTGAAGTTCAAAAATCTTATTAAAATGTCATTTGCCTCAGCTCTGATTAGCAGCATCAAGAGCTGAGACGATGGGAATTAAATTCACCAAGGTTATCTATTACTCTTACGTATTTCATCACTCTAAAAAAGCTTAGGAAAGTGACTGGACTAGAATGTTTATGCTTTATTCCGGAAAAAAAAAAAAGAAGTATTTGGTGAGCTCATAAACACGGTCTCTGTTCCAGAAGAATCTTTTTTACATCTATCCTGATCAACTTCTCTGTGTAAATAAAGAATAACACACTATATTCTGTGGAAGCTTGCACTCCTTTGCAGTTGTGAGCACTTCCTATAAAGCATATTACAATTTCATATTACAGTTTTTTGTTGGAAGAAAGAATGAACTATCAATAGCTGTCCAGCTTTTATGAGCTACTCAAAGTCCAGTAGATCTACTGTATCTGTTCCTCAGGGATCCCTTTTTTAGACTGACGAGTTCATGTAGCTGTGTGTGATGGGTTGGCCCTTGGCTGGGGGCCAAACCACACACACCCGCTCACACAGTCCCTGCCCCCACCCAATGATAGGGGAGAGAATTAAAGAGGTAAATGGCAAAGAGGACTCGTGGGTTGAGATAAGGACAATTTAATTACTAAACTACAATAATATTAGAAATAATACTATATACAAAGATGTAATGTGATACACA
>WKFP01013852.1:131752-168485 GCA_011057875.1 Pterocles orientalis
AAAAGACAGCACTCCTGGAAGAGTCTTCTCCTATATACTGGGTATGACGTGCATGGGATGGAATAATTGGTCAGTCTGCTTCTCAATCTTTACCTAAAAGCAAATCCCAGGCTAGAAGCCAGACTGTCTCTTCCCCCCCAAAAGGCTGAATGTATGTCCTTGAGGACAAATAGCAACATCCTAGCAATAACTATAAACGTTCTTCTCTTATCAATTCTTTCCTGAGCAGGAATCCAAAACATAGCTTCTTTGCTAGCTATTTATGAATAGAAGGGAAAAGGAAAAAAAAATTAACTCTGCTCTGCTTAACCCACGACACTGTCTCTTTCATGGAAGCCCTTTCACGCATCTGATTATCCAGAGTGTCCTTTTCTAAAACTTAATTTAAGATCCACTGTAGTCTTTCTCAGACAAGGGGAGTGATGGGGAAACCCCAGTTGCAAGGAGCATTCATGTAGGGGAACTGTCGGTTCATACAGCAAGGTTCTCTGTACCAGTCCTAGTGTTTCCTACTATGTCACTGTTTCTTCTGAACTGCTGTTACACACTGAACTGATGCTTTAACAAAGTTACTCCTGTTAAACTTCAGACCTTGCTTATGAATAGTAATAGACAATTCAGAGCCTGTCGTCCTGTACTCAACGTCAAGGTATCTGTCTGTGTACCTAGGTTTGCATTTTCTCCCTCTGAATTTTACATGTCATCATAACCAAATCTTCTAAGGCTCTTGTAAAGCTCTTCTGTTTGCCATTGCGTTAAGTATCTGAGGTATCATTGCCAGCAAACTTTCTTGCTTTCTTGGTCTTCAGGTTACCATATCAATCTGCGAACCAGTACCAAGTTTTGCAGAATTCATTGGTGACTTCCTTACCTCCGCTGTAGGACCACTTATTAGTGAGTTCCCTAATCTTTCTTTCCTGTATTCTAATCAACGATACATCCATGCAAGACCTACTTTTTTTTTTTTTAGTTTCCTTAAAACTTTTGGTGAAGAACCTCAGGACAGCTTTTGGAAAGCTGAGTATTCTGTATCAGTGACATTTCCCATAATCACAGGCGTGTCAGCCTTTTCTGGTAATACATAAGGTTTTTTATTAGGTATTAACAGTTGTCCTTATTGAACAACTCTTTTAAGGATTCCTAGATAATTGATGATGTAATGAGAAAGAGGAAGGCTGCTGTTTTTTATTAGTAACATAATCCTGTAGACTGTTTGACACTTGTTTTCTTTTAGTCTTTAACAAGCTTGAATAATCTCTGTGACCTCCTTGTATCTTTACTGATGTGATGAAGTCTGAGTTCATCTGAAAGACCATTGTATGCTGAAGAAAAATAAGCTATTAGTGTGTATTATAAACAGCAGTAGAAGCAGGTTTTCTGTTTGGAGAATGTTACTTTGTGTTGCATTTATAATAATCGGTTGGATAATAATGATCTTATAAAATGCAATATAATAGGTGTATCTTCAAAGTACTTGTACAGAAAAAAATCAGTACCTAATTGGAAAGTGTTCATTACTAAAAAAAGTGTTTTAATGAAACAAATACAGAATAGAGCAAAAACTGAAAGTCATGCATCCCTAAGTGAATCACGGAATCCACCCACTGACTGCATTATTCCTTCCACAGAAATGCATATGCTAGACTTCTGCAGTTTGCAGCCCAGAACAGCAGGAATATGTACTATGAGCAAAAATGCGAAGTAGCGGTATTACAGTATGGACAGTATTAAATAATCTTAAGACCTTGAATGTGTCTGTGTAATTCAAGTATGCAGACTCTTCTCTCATGGCAGGCAAGGGCAGAATGGTAGCTTTCAACAAAACAACAGTGTTACTATTATAAAAAACTATTTTAATTTTCTTTAGATTCAGTTGTTTCCATTAGATTAGTATTTCTGTCACAGAAACCTAGCGTTAGCAAAAAACAGACAAAACTCATACATACAGGATGTTTGCAGTTTGGTATATGGACTTTATTATATAGAGTATGAAGCATCTTGTATCATATTGAACATTGTTGAAATACTGGTCTTTATTTAGCAAATGATGTTTTGAATTCCAGGAAATGACCTTGTAAAAATGGAAGTAAGAAAAGGAAATTAGCCTATGTTAGAAACTCTCCGGGAGGGAAAATGAAGAAAAGAAAGTCAGCACAAACAAAGGGGAATGACAGAAGCTGAATCAGAGAAAGGTGAGGATTTTCACAGAGAATGAGAAACATCTGGAGTCTGGGTGCAATGTTCCTGACAGCTTTTCAGGTCTAGAAATACCCACTTAATCTTTCAGCAGCTCAATAGCTTCTTCCAATTGTACCAGTTAATTAAAAAATCCCACATAGACCAAATAGTGCCCTATTTGCACCGATCTTGTCTTGCTACTGTGGTAATCTACTACAGAGAGATCCAGCATAATTTAAGATAGACCACATTTCAAGTGTGACTGGACTTGAATGTTATGGAATGCTGCGGCCCCCTGCTTGAAAGTCCCCAGCTTTGTGTCTGTCTGTGTTTTAAGGCCGTTCCCACCAGCTCCTCTGTTCCTCTGGGCTGCCATTCAACTGTGTTTCCAAAGGGCCTGCTAGTATTTATGGATTCGCCCTTTTAGCAGCAAATGGTGGTGGTGGTCACCAACAAAAAGAATGAGCCAGAAAGAAAACTGAACTCCCCATCAATGTGGATGCTTTCAGGCTAATGGGATCAGTGTTGGAGAAGGAGGGAGGTAAGGTACAATCTGTTTTCAAGTATCTGGAGTGCCTGGGAATATATCAACCCAGACAGCTCCCAGCGAGGTATCTTCCCCATGCACCACATCATTTATGGTCACAGGATATACCTTTACTCTGAGAAAGTAAAAGGGGTCTTCCTGCTTGTGCTCAAAACCAGGACCTCCTGTAAAGGGTGCAGACACAGCGGCACCACCGCGGGGTCCTGGTGCTGCGAGGGAGCATCTGGGACAGGTTGACTCACCTCCTTCTGGTTGTGTGAGTCCTTGGAAGGAAAGGGAGTAGCAGTGACCACCTTGTTCACGATGGCCGAGCAGCTAAACCCACCGGCCTTCAAAATGGACATACCTCCAAGCTTTAGTGCTCTTTTCCATGAACTTGGGGCAGTGGCGCTGGGGCAGTGGCTGCACCGAGGCTGTCCTGCAGAGACCACAGGGGGAAATCTGAAAGTCACTGCTGCCCTGCAGTGCAAGGGGCTGGATTTGGGTGCTCTCATGCGTTGTGAGGTACTGTAAATAAGGTATGCTGCTTGTAACCCAACACAGTAACTTAATTGCAGTATGCTCTCTCATCACGTCCTTCCCTGTGTTTTAAGTGGGTCAAGGCATGTGCTGGGCATTTACCAGGCGCACCTTCCGCCTCCATCCTGCGCGGTAATGACATGTTTTTCTCAAGTGTGCCAATACCCGCGTGTTGGGAGCACCTGCCAGCTCACGCTGTAAACACGGGCGGGAGGTGCTGGGCGCGGCCTGGCCGCAGGCCTGCGGAGGGGCGCCGGCCGCGCCTCCCCAGCCGAAACCGGACGCAGCGGCGACATCTCCCGGCGACGCCGTTTTCCCGTCCCAGGCCGCGTACGCAGGCCCAGCCGCCCCTCGGGAGCGGGGAGGCGGGAGCCCGCCTGCCCCGTGTCTCTCCCCGTAGGAGGCAGCGGTCGGCCGCGCGGGTTCCTCCTCTCGCCCTCAGCCTACCCCCGGTGCGAGCCCCCTGCGCCGCACGCCCCCGCCGCTCCTTCCCGTGTGCCCTGGAGCCCCCGCCCCTTGTCTCGCTTCCCCTCGGCTCGGCGTGTCCCCGCGGTGCTCTCCCAGCGCTCTCCGGCGGGGGAGCGGCGGCGGTTCCCTTCCTTCGCGCCCGCTCGCCCGGCGCTGCCTGTGTGAGGCCGCCGCCATTTTGTGAGGAGGAGCGGCGCGGGCCCAGCGGCAGGCCGGTAGCGGTACGTGAGGCGGTGTCCCTGCGCCGCGGAGGAGGAGGAGGTGGGGGCCGAGCTCCGCCTCGCAGCAGTGGGGCGGGGGTGCGGTGAGTAGCTGGTGCTGGGCAGGAGGGCTGGGGCAGGCGAGGGGCTTCCCTGCGGGGTCACCGCTGGCGGCGGGGCCGGCGCCTCCCGAGGAGCCCGTTAGGGTTACAGTCTTCTTTGTCACTCGCACCCTTCGTGAGCACGGTTTGCTGCCCTCCCCGAAAGGCTGCTGAGTTTGTAAAGAGGTTTGTTGCGGGAAGTTCTCATTAGGTGCGAAAAATTAAGCGGTGAGATGTGACTTCTGGTCCGACAGCGAGGGGGAGCAACCTCCGCCCCGACCCGCGGGTTTCGGTCAGCAGAGCTCCTCCGGTTGGTGAGGCTCCTGGCCAGGCTCCATCGCTCTGAGTGGCTCTGAGTTACAGCTGGCTGTAAACACAGAGGGGGCTTTGAGCATCTTTAGAAAGCTGATGTGAAAGAAGCTGATAGAGACTGGTATGCACAGTATGATTAAGTCAGAGTAAAATGACGGTGTTTTGTGTACTTCTTTACCGATTGTACCATACCAAAGCGTTCCTGAGAACATCTGGCACTTTCAGAGGCAACTACTGAAAGTTTCCGAATCTAGAAGTTCGGGTTATTTATGGACACTTAACTTAGCTTCCTTGTATTACAGTGCAGACTCGGCAAATTGATCATGTAGGTCTTTGCTTTTTCTTTGACACCCTCAGCAAACAAGCTGGACTCTAAACAGATCTCAGAGTTTGCAGCCTTTTTAAATGTGGGTGGACTTTGAAAAGGACAACAAAAAGGTGGGTCCCATACTGAATTTCACATCCTTTTGAAAATTGATGGTTTTGTTTGAGGTTTTTTTCATGGCTTAGAAGAATGCATGTTTTGCTTCTATATCTCATCTTAGAATCAAGTAAGGTCTCTGAGAATTTAAGTATGACTGACTCTCAAAATGGATAAATTTTCAGACAAATAGTGAAAATCCAAGATTTATTCAACTGCAAATGTCGACTACTGAAAACTAACTGTAGGTGGATCCATCTGTACCATGCTTCCACAGTTATTTAAAGTATTGCTTTACATTGCATCAGCATTGTTAAGACCAAGATCATTTTTAAACAAGGCAGTTTCCAGATCTTTTCAGGGATTGAGGGTTGGTTTCTACATTTGCAAGGATATTTCCTAGACTTGAATTTTTTTTTGTAGTAATAGTAAAATATACCTTTCTCAGTGGTAGTAGTTGCTAACAACTATAACAATTTTCTTTCTAGAGTACTGAAGCATGTTTTTACCAAGATCTGTTAAAGTCAAGAGGACTGCAGATGATGACAGAAGTTGTACAGCTAAGAAAAATAAATTGTCTTCTGGAGGATCTTTGCTAGAGGAGACCACTGAGTTTCAAGACTGTAAGTCAGTTAGAACAGAAACTTCTCCTTCAAGATGCAATTTGAAAGAAGTTGTACAAGAGCGGACAGAACCTGTAGCTGGAGATCTTAATGTTGCTAATACAATTTTGGGAGAGGACAACCAAAATCCTGATGAAGATAGGTCTTCAGAAGAACCCGTGAAATCCTTCAGCAAATCCCAGCGTTGGGCAGAACCTGGAGAACCTGTATGTGTTGTGTGTGGTCGCTATGGAGAGTACATCTGTGATAAAACAGATGAAGATGTTTGTAGCTTGGAGTGTAAAGCCAAACACCTTCTACAATCTCAAGAAAAAGAAAAAAAGCTAAAATCTGATCAGCTCACAAAAGCAGAATCTCCAGCGGAAACTCATGTGCTTAATACACCTTATTTCTACAAAGATCATTCCTTTATTTTAGGTTTGCGAGATGAGCAGATTGAGAACCTTAAACTGCAGCTAGGTATTGTTGTCCAGGGCCAGCGAGTTCCAAGACCTATTGTAGAGTTTGAACACTGTGGTTTTCCTGAAACTTTAAACCATAATTTAAAGAACTCTGGCTATGAAGTCCCAACTCCCATCCAGATGCAAATGATCCCTGTTGGACTATTAGGGAGGGATATTGTGGCTAGTGCAGACACGGGCTCCGGAAAAACAGCAGCCTTCCTACTCCCTGTTATTATGAAGGTTTTGGAAGAGGTAATGAAACTTCATGTGTTTAGGGAAAGTGGTTTGCAACTTTATCTCTTAGATTCCCGATGTAACTGAGAATATAATTGCAGTGTTTTTTATTGATGTTCAGTGGTTTATTTTACTTTTGGTTGTATTCTGTACTTCGTGTGTGGTTCTGTATTGCTTTCTGCTTTAGTGGTTTTATTCTAAAAGACATGCATAAGAATATACTTGAAAATTCTGGACCTGATTTGAGTTGCTGTTTTGGACTGTTGAGATTCAAATGAATAATTTAAAGATTATTTAAGTAACTCTTAATCTTTAAAATACTATAGCATTAGTTGTAAGAATGGAAGCATTATATAGGAGCATTTAAGAACAGGAGTATATCCAGTACCTCCTCTGTCTGATTATCATTTAGGTCTGCAAGACAGTTATATGATTTTAATAATATGGACAAAATTGGAGCCTCAGTGAATAACACTTAATCTCTCTACATGATCTTTCTCATTCTTCATCTTCAGGGTACTTTACAAGTTAATGTATACATCAAGAAAGAATTTTATTTTGTTGTTTAAAATAAATTTCATTTATAATGTAAAAGAGAGTTGAGATGTTAAGAGCATAAGGGTAATCTGGTTATGAGATATTTGATAGTTCCTTGCATCTCTACATAGATACCTTTTTTTGTGGTGTTAAGTTGTTAAGTTAAACACTGCTGCTCAGTTGAAAACAACTGAAAAAGCCCTTCTTGACATAAGTGTTTAACTATGTAGTTCCCTTGATGATGCAGTGGGAAAAGAACAATATCGTGGTTCGTTGGTCACTTGTAAATATTCCTGTTGAAGACCAGAAAGAAACACATACCATCCAGAAAACTGCTAAATGAGTTTGTGATTGTAGTATCAATAGATGAGAGAGCGTTGTTTATTTGCTGAGAGGTGATCAGTATTACTGAAATAATGGGTCTTGGAGCTAGACCACTGTTCTGTCTTCGCCCCCCCCTTTTAGCATATGTTCTTTGTTAGTTTGTGTTAACTGGAGTTAGGAATCTATTAATCTCAGAGGAATCACTACCCTGTAATTTTGTGTTTTCTGGGTTGCAGAAGTATCAGTGAGGTGATACTTAGCTGAAGAGCCTTATCTAAGGAACAACAAAAAATAAATTTAAGACTGTACAACTTTAATGACTCATCTCTACCTGGCTGACTAATAGTAGGTCAGAGGGGCTATTAATTTTGTTTTTAAATTTCAGAGACATATGTTTTTGCTGTATAAAGTTCCTAGCACTGCTTATCTTCTCTGGTTGATACTTAATGTTTTTACCTAGTGATGTGCAAGACAGTAAAGAGAAACAGTCTGTTCCTGTAATATCAAGGCTTCTAAAATCTTTTTTTAATGATATCTAGATTCATCCTGTGTTTTGAGTTCATGTGGTATTTATTCTGAATTTTTGTTAGAGATTAAGTGCAATAGCTAAAATAGAAACAAGCAATCTTTCCAAGTGACTACGAGCTTTCTGGGCCTCTTTTCATTGTTAGGAAGCTATTTGAACAGTGTACTTCCACATGCACTAATTTTTTGTTTTCAGAAGTTGAGCAGTTGAGGGATAGACTTCCTTGGCCTGCACTGTTAAAAGTATGATCCCTTTCTGCCTGCTGTCTTCAGACAGAAGGGGTATTAGCAGTCCAATTGAATCTACAGTAGTTACACTATGTACTTTATATTTCAGTATTGGGACATTTATTCTCCACAAAGCTTTCTCTCTTAGAAAGCTTTTTATCAAAATAATAAAGCAATTCCATGTTGAACAGATTTTTCCCCCTCTTTCTAGACAGAAACTCCATCTGCCCTTATTTTGGCGCCAACAAGGGAGTTAGCAATTCAGATAGAGAGACAAGCTAAAGAACTGATGGCTGGTTTACCAAACATGAGAACAGTTCTCCTGGTAGGAGGTTTACCACTACCACCACAGCTTCACCGTCTCAAGCAAAGTGTTAAGGTAAGAACTACAGAGTGGAAAGATCCTGTGGGGAGTTACGTTTTCATGACATTCACAGAAAAAAAAAAAGTTACTCTTGACATGTATGAACACACAAAGATATGTTTTTCCTAAGTATAAACTACTAAAACAATCATTAGCTCTTAAAAATTTGACAGTAATACAATTTTTTTTAACATTTTGACTTCTGATCAAACATCAAATGGCTTTTTTTTTGTTTTGAAAAAGTTTCATGCATGATATTGCTGCTTTCAAAGACTGAAATATGCCATTTTATTAAACAAGGAGTTATAATTTACAGAAAAAATGGTTTGTTTTCAATGCAGATTACATTGTATTTTGACATTTCCATTAGAGTTCTAAAAGGTCCATTTCCATGAATGCAAGTAATTTCACTAATTAGTGCCCTTCCCACCCATGTGCTGTAACTTCATAGACTTTCTACAACAGGTGTCTGTCCTTTTGTGGAATTTCTAACCCCTGGGGGATTTTTGTTTGTTTTTTGTCTTTTTTAGGTTATAATAGCAACACCTGGAAGACTAATTGAGATTTTAAAGCAAAGTTCTGTTCAGCTGCGTGGCATAAAAATTGTAGTGGTGGATGAAGTAAGTTTTAAGCTATCAGGGCTGTATTGCCTATACAGAGGTCCTTTAAGAGCCAGTGTAGGCGCCTGGTCAAACTGATTAAACATACAGAATGTTCATTGTAAAGATAAAATATATTTCTTAAGAGAAAAATTCATTTTTAAACACAATTTAAAATGTGCTTGAACAATGCATGTTCTGTTGGCTATAAAAGACTTAGCTACCTGACACGGTAATACTGCTAGACCAGTGTGAACCATTTGTTTTTAATTTTCTCACTTAGCTTTTCTTTGCAATGAAAATACTCCTGCATTGGAATTATTACATATCAGTCACACACATTATGGTTCTTCTGTCAATTCAAGTTTACGTTTCTGCTGTTTATGGAAAAATCCGGTACAAATCTAATGTTTTTGACTTAGGTGGACACCATGTTAAAAATGGTTTTCCAGCAGCAAGTGTTGGATATTTTGGAAGACATCTCACATGATCATCAAACCATATTGGTGTCAGCCACTATTCCAGTGGGCATTGAACACTTGGCAAATCAGCTTCTGCACAATTTTATCAGAATAACAATTGGAGAGAAGAATCTTCCTTGTTCCAATGTTCGCCAAATTATCTTGTGGGTAGAAGAACCATCTAAAAAGAAAAAGCTCTTTGAAATATTAAATGTAAGTAATACTTTTTCTCATAAGAACAACTTATAAAATTGTTTGTGTCTTTACACATCTCTGTTGGGTTCTCATCTTTAATTGTGATATGTATGTAGTGAAGAGGTGGAGCAAGGTTAAGCATATAACTGCACTAACTAGGTCAGTGCTTCTGTTATGTGGGAGCTTTAATGGCAATTTCAGGGATTACTTCACCCCCATCACTCACACCTCCTCCTGTGCAGCAGCAAACTAGATTCCTATGCTGGGATCCAAGTTGTAATTTTTAACTTTGGACATTTTTTTGTGATTCGCAGTATGGCATCTCAAATATTTGTACTGGTTATCTGTGAGTGCTAGAGGAGCAGGACTTCCTTGAACTGTCATAGCTGCTGTATGGTTTAGGAGTGGTGTGTCATTTTAAGAGTCAAAAAAACCCCAAAAAACAGTGAGAAACCTGATTTCTTTCTTTCTTGAATTTTCTGTGTATGAACAATAGTATCTATCTTTTATCAGTTCTTTGGGGGGCAATTTTGGAGTCTTGGCTGCAGTTATCCAAGAAGTAAAGAATCTTCAACTGAACTTCAGAACTTAAAAGAAATGTTGACTTCTAAAAAATGCATATGTTGATCTAAACTTGGGTTCTGAGTCTACAAATCATTGTATGTTTATGATGTACAGATTTGTATAGTTTCAGGGCTGGCATCTTGTTCCTTCTTTAATCTAGAGTGTAATAATATTTATTTATTTATTATTTATATTTATTGTTAATATTAGAGGTAATGATCAGAAGAAATTGAATCCCGGTTGCTGATGATGAGCATCAAACTGTTCTTGGTATTGAAAGCAATATCTTCTTTCATAAACTGTTTAACTTTGCAGGATAAGAAACTCTTCAAGCCTCCGGTGCTGGTGTTTGTGGACTGTAAGCTAGGAGCAGATCTGTTGAGTGATGCTGTTCATAAGATTACAGGATTGCAGTGTACAGCTATGCATTCTGAAAAGTCTCAGGTGGAAAGAACAGACATATTACAGGTTTGTGGCTCCTAAGGTTATTTTGCGGATTTTGATAGATTTAAAATGGCCATTTTTTTTTTTAAAGGTAGCTTAATTTGAAATAGTTAAGTCACAATTTACTGCTTTCCTGTGGGGAGGGGAGAGACAGATGGCACCAAGCAAAACTGTAGATAATAATGTAATTTTAAATGCAGATAAATACTGGAGACTATTTCCTACGTTATTTGCTTTGAAATAGGAATTTAAATATGCATTTAACTTTAATTGATTATTTTTTAATTAAAATTGTGGTTTTGATCTCTTTTTAAACATGGTGGGATGACCCTCATAGCTGGAGTGCTGCAATGGATGGCTATAAGCTCTTCAGAAGGGACAGGCAAGGAAGGAGAGGAGGGAGGTGGCTCTGTGTGTTAGGGAGTGTTTTGATTGTATAGAAATTTAGGATTGTGATGATAAGTTTGAATGCTTATGGGTAAGAATGAGGGGAAGGGCTAACAAGGCTGATATCCTGCTGGGAGTGTGTCCCAGGCCACCCTCCCAGCAGCAGGAAGCAGATGAGGCATTCTGTAAGCAGCTGGCAGAAGTCTCGCGATCGCTCCCCCTGGTTCTTGTGGGAAACTCCAACTTGCCAGACATCTGCTGGAAATACAACACAGCGGAAAGGAAACAGTCTCTGAGATTTTTGGAGTGTGTGGAAGATACCTTCCTGACACAGCTGGTAAGCGAGTCAGCCAGGGAAGGAGCCTCGCTTGACCTGCTGTTCACAAACAGAGAAGGACTGGTGGGAGATGTGGTGGTCGGAGGCCATCTTGGGCTTAGTGACCATGAAATGAGAGAGTTCTTGATCCTTCGTGAAGTAAGGAGAGGTGCCAGTAAAACCATGATCATGGACTTCTGAAGGGCAGACTTTAGGCTGTTTAGGACACTGGTTGGGAGAGTCCCTTGGGAGACTGTCCTGAAGGGCAAGGGGGCCCAGGAAGGCTGGACATTCGTCAAGAGGGTGGTTTTAAAAGCACAGGAACAGGCTCTCCCCATCTGTAGAAAGACACACTGGCAGAGAAGACGACCAGCCTGGCTAAACAGAGAGCTTTTCCTGGGACTCAGAGGAAAAAAGGAGAGTCTACTGTCTCTGGAAGAAGGGTCAGGCAACCCAAAAAGAGTACAGGGATCTTGCCAGGTCATGCAGAGTTAAAATTAGGAAGGCAAAAGCCCAACTGGAACTCAACCTGGCTGCAGTGGTAAAAGATAATAAAAATGTTTTTACAAATACATTAACAACAAAAGGAGAGCTTTGGAGAATCTCCATCCTTTGTTGGATGCAGGAGGGAACATTGTCACCAAGGATGAGGAAAAGGCTGAGGTGCTTCATGCCTTCTTTGCCTCAGTCTTCAATAGTCAGACCAGTTATCCTCAGGGTATTCAACTCCCTGAGCTGGCAGGCAGGGACAAAGTGCAGAATAACCTTCCCACAATCCAGGAGGAAGCAGTTAATGACCTGCTGCGCCACCTGGGTACACACAAGTCCATGGGGCCAGATGGGATCCACCCGAGAGTACTGAGGGAGCTGGCAGGGGAGCTTGCCAAGCCCCTCTCCATCATTTATCAACAGTCCTGGCTAACAGGGGAGGTCCCAGAAGACTGGGAACTTGCTGATGTGACGCCCATCTACAAGAAGGACCCTAAGGAGGACCCAGGGAACTACAGGCCTCTCAGCTTGACCTCAGTACCGGGGAAGATTATGGAACGGCTCATCTTGAGTGTGCTCACATGGCATGTACAGGACACCCAGGGGATCAAGCCCAGGCAGCATGGGTTCATGAAAGGAAGGTCATGCTTGACCAACCTGATCTCCTTCTATGACCAGGTGACCCACCTAGTGGATGAGGGAAAGGCCGTGGATGTCATCTACTTGGACTTCAGCAAGGCCTTCGACACCGTCTCCCACAGCATTCTCCTAGAAAAGCTTGTGGCTCGTGGCTTAGACAGGAACACCCTTTGTTGGATAAAAACTGGCTGGATGGCCGAGCCCAGAGAGTCGTGGTGAACGGAGTGAAGTCCAGGTGGCAGCCGGTCACCAGTGGTGTTCCCCAGGGATGGGTTTTGGGGCCTGTCCTGTTTAACATCTTTATCAATGACCTGGATGAGGGGATGGAGTGCTCCCTCAGTCAGTTTGCTGATGACACCAAACTGAGCGGGTGTGTTGACCTCCTTGAAGGCAGGGAGGCTTTGCAGAGGGATCTGGACAGGCTGGACCCATGGGCTGAGGCCAGTTGTATGAGGTTCAATAAAGCCAAGTGCCGGGTCCTGCACTTTGGTCACAACAACCCCCTGCAACGCTCCCGGCTCGGGGCAGAGTGGCTGGAAAGCTGCCCAGCAGAGAGGAACCTGGGGGTGCTGGGCGACAGCCGGCTGAACATGAGCCAGCAGTGTGCCCAGGTGGCCAAGAAGGCCAACGGCATCCTGGCCTGCATCAGCAATAGTGTGGCCAGCAGGACTGGGGCAGGGATTGTGCCCCTGGACTCGGCACTGGTGAGGCTGCACCTTGGGGTGCGTTTTGGGGGTCAGTTTTGGGCCCCTCATCACAAGAAGGACATTGAGGGGCTGGAGCAGGTCCAGAGAAGGGCAATGGAGCTGGGGAAGGGTCTGGAGCACAGGGCTGACGAGGAGCGGCTGAGGGAGCTGGGGGGGTTCAGTCTGGAGAAGAGGAGGCTGAGAGGAGACCTCATCACTCTCTCCAGCTGCCTGAAAGGAGGGTGCAGTGAGGTGGGTGCTGGGCTCTGCTCTAAAGGAACAAGTGATGGGACAAGAGGAAACGGCCTCAAGTTGCACCAGGGGAGGTTTAGGCTGGATATTAGAAAAAATTTCTTCACTGCAAGAGTGATGAGGCATTGGAACAGGCTGCCCAGGGCAGTGGTGGAGTCACCATCCCTGGAGGGGTTCAGGAATCGCGTAGATGTGGTGCTTGGGGACATGGGTTAGTGAGTTAGGTGGTGTTGGGTTGATGGTTGGACTTGATCCTTGAGGCCTTTTCCAACCTTAATGATTCTATGATTCTAATTAGCTCTATGAATTACATTCCTATTTAAATCAAGAATACAGGAGGGCCATTGTTTCTTCTGCAATAGAATAATCGCATTGGGTGTGTTCTTACACTAACTAACCCTAGCCTATGCTTGGAGAGGTTCAAAAACAAAAACTAATTTTTGTTTATTCCTCCCTTGCCAGGGATTACTTCAAGACAAGTATGAAGTTATAGTTAGTACTGGAGTCCTTGGACGAGGGCTTGACCTTGTCAATGTCAAACTAGTCGTAAATTTTGATATGCCTTCAAGTATGGATGAATATGTACATCAGGTAAGTAAATAAATAGCTAAAGCATTATTTGAAAAGTATACTGAAGTATGACATCCATCTGTGGAAATTTAAATTTAAATGTAAACATTAAGATTATTTTCCTTTACGGAATATAGTTTTTCTAGGAAAGGAAAGAAAGGTGCTGAATATCTCTTCCATAAGTCTCTTCTCTAAATTACTAAAATCTAGAACACTGTTCTTGTATCTCCTATATAAGTTACTAAAACCTGGAACAGTGTTCTTGTATTATGTTTGCAGTATTATTTTTCCTGTTTCTTACTCTCTACTATAATTTTATGTCTATAGAAAGGAAAGTTTACCGTGTTTTTACTACCTGTGTGAAGAATGGCCAAATACCCCTCTTTGTGCTGCAGCTCAGCTGCACTGTGGGGATATGCATATAATACAATCAGGAAACCAGTTGTGACCTTTCTTTTCATTCCCTCTTCCTACTCCAGTATCTCTTCTGATTTTTTTTTTTTTCCTGAGGATTTTTTGCTACAAAAAAGATGGTGTTTGGGTTGTGCATGTGTCTGTATGTTTATGTATATATACACCCTGGCCCTAGTTTGGCTAGCAGACCAAGAGAACTATTACCCTTTTTTTGGCACTTAAGAAGCCACAGTACTGTACTACGGTGTCCAGTTTTGAGACCATCACTACAAGAAAAGCCAACAAACTGGAGAGAGTCCAAAGTCAGGTGGCTGGCACATGCGATGTGAAGAGACGCAGAGGGAACTGGGCTTGTTTGGGCTGGAGTAGAGATTTAATTGCTGACTTCTATTCGGTAATGAGTGGTTACAGAAGAGACAGAGCCAAGAGATGCACAGTGAAAGGATGAGACCCAACAGTCACAACTTGCTGCAAGGAGCATTCTGCTAACAAGGAAGAATGCTTTTCACAGCGAGAGTAGTCACCCAGTGGAACAGGCTGCCCAGAGAGGTGGTGGGACCTTTGTGTTTAGAGGCACTCGAAACTCCATAGGACAAGGCCCTGAGCAAACTGATCTGACTTTGAAGCTAGCCCTGTTCTGGATTGGTGGGAAGGACCTCTGGAAGTCATCCAGTCCCATGAACTCCTAAATATTGTGTGTTACTAGCTGCAGTATACCTCTCTGCTTTTTAATGATCTTTCTGATAAAGTTTCAAGCAAGTAGTGAACAAATAAAAATGGTCTTTCCTAGCATCAAAGTATGCCGATATTAACACACTATATCTTCCTAAATAGAGTCTTTGTAGATTATTTTCTAATTTCTTCAAGCACTTTGGATAATACAGAGAAATAGTTCTAAGTTACTAGAACATTGGAATTAAAGGACTTTTTATGATCATGCTTATACATGTCGTGCTTGATACAAGGTACGTGTATGTGGCATTGCTATGATCAGCATTTTTTGAAAACATTTTGTTTGGACCAGATTTACTGTAAGCCTTTGCTCATAGGCTATATTATATATCTCAGTATCAATACTGGACTTCCGATATGTCCAATAAGCAAGTGGTAATTTTAGATGAATGTAAGCTAAAGCTTCAGATCTGCATATCCTGAATTCAGAAAGTTTATTAAAACTTTGTGCCTAGAGAATGAGATAAAGAGATTTGGCCTTGTCACTTAAGTTAGTTGCTGTTTTATAACAGAAAATAAACTTGAAGGATATGTGAACTGATAACTTAAAATGAGTTTTTGCTTTTTCAGGTTGGAAGAGCGGGCAGGCTGGGTCACAGTGGAACTGCAATTACTTTTATCAATAACAACAGCAAGAAGCTCTTTTGGGATGTTGTAAAGAGAGTAAAACCAACAGGCACCATTCTTCCCCCACAGCTACTTAATTCCCCATATCTTCATGACCAAAAGAGAAGGGAACAACAGAGACTTAAACAATTACAGAATAGTCTTGTAACAGGAGATAATATTATGGACATTATTAGAAAACATGACCAAAATAAATCTCAGAGGTAATAAAGCTATATTTATAGTTATTTGATGCACTTATGATGAAAGTATGAGTAAAAATAAACATGGAATTATGATACCTAGTATATTGCCTTTTAAAAATAAGTTTATATATTCAGTTTTTTAAGGAGTCTCATTTTTATTTCATCTTCATTTTGAAATACACTGTTGTGGGTTTGAGTTACAGTAGTGCCTAGTATAAATACTCTATGTAATCCTTTTTCAAATCCCCTAGTCTTTGGTCTTGCTTGCAACATAAACTGAGAAGATACTCTTTATTTTAATATTTCTGAAAGTTCATTTCAGACTTCTGAAATACACTCTTCTGGTAATTTTTATGTCACTATATGGAGGTAAAATCTTTGCAAATGACACCACCCTCCTCCCAAAAAAAACCCCAAACAAACAAACCAACACAAAAAAACCAAACAAAACCAAACACTGGTGACAGGTCTCTGAGAACAAGTCTCAATCTCTTCCTGTTAGTTTACAGAAAAGCTTCCCCTGGGACCATTTTTCCAAATCCTCAGTATGCTCTCTGGGGGTTTCTTGTGAACATTTGTGCAAGTTTTGTTTGTAAACGGTACTGAAAGCTTAGCTCCTCCTTTACTGCCTGTGGACCAGTTAAAAGTCCTGCTCAAGCACTTTGCAATAGCAGAAATACTCAGTTAATATAACCTAGCATAAACCACATAAGTTAAACAAGAAATTTGTGTTCTTGTTTCATGAAGGATTATAGTTCATGTAGTTTAGTACTCATTTAAGTGGAACTGTTGCCATTCTCTGACACCAGATGCTGTTTCATTTTTTCAGGAAATGTGAGCAACACAGTATTAAGATAGGGTTGTACAATTTACCATCCAAAGCCTGAGATAAGTCATAATCAAAACTTAAACTTTTTTTTTTTGTTCAGACTGAGGCTTGAGGAGTCGGTTTCATGAGACCTTTCATGCTGCCCTTTTGGGCAGACTGAGATGGCCCAGGTAGTTACATGTGAACCCTGTGCATTGTCTGTCTACTTTTTGGCCAAAGGACAAGCACTATGATAGACTGACTTTGGTAGCAAACTAATTTTTAAAAGCTTAGTAGCCGATTATTTTTTGTTTCCCAAAAAGAGTTGGGTTTGCCTGCTGGGAGACGTTAAGTACGCACAGTGCTGGTGCCAGGGCTTCTCTAACAGGAGCAGATTCGTACAGCTAACGACAAACTCCTACTCTGAATTCTGATAATAAAAAAGATGGTATTTATTACTGTTTTTCCTATTTTCTGCGCACTGTTGCTCCTACTTTTCACATCCCCTCACAGGGCAGAAGCCCAGCGCTCGGCTCCCCGCGAGCTTTGTCTGTTGCCTCCCTCTGCTGGGACAGTTCAGAACCTTTTCCCACGAGCTCAGTCGCACGGTACTTAGAAATGCCGGATCGTTTAGCAAACGCAGAGATCTTTCAGCAAGAGACCGATTTTTATTTCTTTGGAGATGTCAGGCAATCCTCTAGCTTTTCAGTAATCCCGTTTCTTCTGCCGGGCGCGGCTCGCTGCCCGTGCCGTTGGCTGCGGACCGGCTCCCTTCAGACAGCGGGCGCTTCCGACAGACGAGCTCCGCCCCCTTCTGACGTATCCTCTCGGGAGCCAATCCCCGTGGGCCTGGCGCATTCAAACGGGGCAGGAAGAGGGCGCGAGCGGCGCCAGAGAGCGGCTGCTGTAAGGTGAGGCGCGGGACGGGCCTCGGCTCCCTGCCCGAGCCCGGGCCTTGGGTTTCTGTGGGGCAGCTCGGGGCTGCGGATGGGCCGTTGTTTCGGGAACCGCAGAGCTGGGCCGGCAGCGCGGGGAGGCGGGAGTCCCCGGATCCCGCCAGGCTCGGTCGGTCAGCCGCTGCTTGCTCCGCGCCTTCTGCCGCTGGCGGGGCTGCGGGGCGGGGCGGGGGTGGCCCCGCTGTGGCTGTGTGGAGGGGCCTGCGGGGGGCGGGTTTGCTGAAGGACGGGACAGGTACCGGTTTCTCCTGCGCTTTCACCCGGCTTGGAACACCTGGGTTTCATCTCTGATTAGTATTTGTAAGCCGTTAAAAATGAGGAACTAGTGTACTTTGAACAAATCTTGAGCCTTATTCCTTACTTTGGTGTGAAGGAGCTTTTTATGAGATGAAGTTTTCTACAGAGAAGTTGTGTGAATCTTCGTAAGGCACAGCTGTAGCGACAAGAGGGGACAGCTTCTTACCCTGGTTACTTTAAAGCTGAACGGAAAAGAGTGACTTTTCAGAAAACACTGAAGCAATTCAGGCTGCTAGGTGGAGCCACAAAATGTCTATTTTACAGCTCATGTAGCATGAGTGCTTTACTGTATCAAACTGCACTGAGCAATAAATACACTGCGGTTTGAAATTCTTGAAACTTTCCTCACAGCTTTTGAGCTCTGAAAACTTTGTGTAGTCATAGTCATGACACATGTAGGAGTGGATGTAATTGCATGTGTTCTGAGAGCACTCCCAAAGCTGTATCTAAAATTGTAGCGTTAAAAGAAACTTCTATTGGAGCAATAGTTAAACGGTTGCTTCTACATCACTTGCTCTCATCTTGCTTTCCTTTTCTTCCCCTGATCTTCTGCTTCTTTTGTTAAAAATGTACCATCTTGAAGAATCTAGGTTGATTTTTAACAGCAAATTATTTGCAGCTGGCATGTCTGTAGTGGGTAGTGATGTCAAACCTGTATCAACCTCGTAACTATGGTGTATATGCAACAGTGAAAACATGCTTTTCTATGCAGATCGGACATACACAGTTTTCTAGATATTTTCATGTAGAAAGGGTGTGGAACCCATTTTACAGTTTTTCTTCTGTCCCCTAGGCTAGGTATCTTTTTGTTTTGCTATGCATGTATGTACTATAGTGAACTAAAAGAATGTCCAGACATAATGTAGTAGTCATCTTTATTAACTGTCCTATTCTGAGAGTGGGTTTTATATGTCAAAATCTTGAAAAAAAAACCTGCTTTCTGTGTTCACAGATCTCCTATTTGATGTGAATAATTTTGTTGTGCTATTGGCGCCTGCTAATTGTGAAACACCAGGAGCATAAATAGTTGCGAGTGAATGGAGGCATGATCTTGAATTCCCTTTTCTTGTGGATCATGATATATCATTTGTAAGGAATGTCCGTGGTGATCTTTGTTGATAAATATTTAGATCATTCTTTTTACCAACTGGTGCTTCTTCATGATGTTAGCTTTACTTTCTGAAATAAATCACAGAGCTCAATAAATGGAATCAAACAGCCTCCTATTGGCAGAAGCAGTCATTCAAATATAGAAGTATGACTTTTTTTTTTTTTAAAGTCCTGGAGGTGAAGCAGCGTAATAATTGTCATTAATGTTTCAGAATATGTATTTACTGCAGTATATGTGAAGAGCTCCCCATGCACAGACATATAACTTGCAGTGCACGTGAGCATCATAAAAATGTTTGCTTTCTCTCCCCAGATTCCATAAGAAGCAACTAGAAAAAATCTTTTACTAAAGGTGTTGTACTTATTAAAACCCCAATGTTAACTTGCTGGAAGACAAAATGCCTATTTACACAGTTCCTGCAAGAAACCCCTCTGAGGGACAATGTACTGCCACGTTGCAGAAGGATTCTTCCCAGAATACCTTTACCAGCAGCAAAGCGTCTGGGCAGCAACTAACATCACAGGTGTTGGGAGAAGAAAAGGATAGTCTACTTTCATCTTCTCAGAATAAGACTGAGGAAGTAAATAGGACATACGTGATTTCAGCCTGTAAAAAAGCGAGTGACACTTCAACTACATTTCAACCTGAAGGCAGATTAACACTCCAGAGGAGAACTGGAGCAAGCAAAAAATCAGCGTCCAATAGTGAACAATGGCATACAGGCACAACACAGGGCATGGCACATGGACAAGTAGAGAAAAAACTAGCTCTACAGAGGCGTGTGAGGACTGGCTGCACAGACAAGGGTGGGATTAATCAGAATACTGTTCCTGGAATAGAAAATAATGACTCTGCTGCACAACAAAATTACAAGATTGCCCTTTCACCAAATCTTAGTAATAATGATACCCATGATGTTAAACCAAGCTTCAAGGTAGCTGAGGGTCAGTCAAGTAAAAAGTTGCAGCATGACCTGAACAGCAAGGATTCCTTTGGCTTTGTTGGTGGACTGTGTGAAAATGATAGCCACATGCATTTAAAATATAGGACAAGTGCTGCTGACACACAATTTCAAAATCAAGTTCCTAAATCAGAACAATTAGTTACCTCAAAATATATTAACAGGATATCAGGAGAACAACTGAATGAAAGAGATGATGTAAATAAGCTAAATGGAAAGCAAAGGTTGCAACATTTGGTTATGAAACACAACGGTTTGGAAAGACCAAGGACACCAGCAAGAGGTTCAGCAGAAGGGTTTAAGCTTACACCAAAGAACAGCACTTCTCAGGGTCAGCCATCTCTGTCTGCTTCAAATAAACAAACGCCTCATCTTCAAATTCTAGCCAAAAAGAAAACTAGTGTCTCCAATTCTCCTGTGAGTAGAAGTTTGAAAACAAAAGAGAGCAGAGAAACTCCATCTGAGAGCAATAGCACTGGGAAAGATGTTTTCAAAGTGGAAAACAGCAAAGTGATTGTAGCTGTGCGTGTACGGCCTTTCAGTAACAGGTTTGTATCCTGGACTTATTTCTGATGCTAATAGCTTTTATAGAATATGTTGATTCCTGCTTTGTATTTTTTGAATTGTTTCATCATTGGCCCAATAGGGATATAATACAGACCTTGAAATTAGATGAAATCTCATGCAACATCAAGATAAAGATTTTATTAAGAGGTTGAATTCAATTTGTAGATGCTTGGGGCTATTTTTTACATATTCATTAGGTGAAGTATTTTGAGCTTGGATATTTTTATTTAATCAATTTTTTTTTTAACAATGGTTACCAACCTTTTAATGTTCCTTAAGGAAGGCAGTTGATTGAAATTACTAACTTAAAGCGTTTAGCTTATGCTTTTAAACTTTTCCACTCCTTCTATTCAGAGAGAAAAATGAAAACTCACTCCCTGTGATCTCCATGAGTGGCTCAGAGACAACTGTACAAAATCCATCCACAAATCAAGTTTACAGCTTCAGTTATGACTTCTCTTTCTGGTCTTTTGATGAGTGTCATCCTAATTTTGCAAGCCAAGCAATGATTTATAAGACTTTGGCAGTACCACTCCTAGAAAGAGCTTTTGAGGGATATAACACCTGTCTTTTTGCTTATGGACAGACTGGTTCTGGAAAATCATACACGTAAGTTCCTAATAATAATTGTTAAAATTCTGTAGAAGCCAATTGCTATGCAACATAAAGTTGAGAAAGGATATTATATGGAACAGATTTCATAGCTATTGAATTGTGTTGAAATGTTTTTTGCGTATTTTAAAACAAACAAAAGTAATTAAAACAATATTTATAATAATTGAGGCAAAGTTAGCTGTAGAATGTTTTTATGTGTCTGACTCTGACCTCTTCCTATGTCTAGAGAGGAAAATAAAAGCTCTTTCCAGAGATTTTATTGAAGAAAAACCTTTATTAATGCTGAGAGCTTCCCAGACCCTCCCAGTGCTGCTCTTCACCACTGTTTGTTATTTCGTGCGTGAAGTGACATGTTCTAAAGTATATTATGGGTTTTTGGACGAGATCTTTAAGAGACCTTTCTAATTATGGTCCTCACTGTTTCAGAACTTTAAATACAAAAATCCAGATGTTTATGGCACTGCTTATGTGAAATCTAATCTTTACTCAAAATAATCCCAGACAAATAGTGTTTTGAGGGTTTATAGCCAATTTCCTATACCTTGTGTAGGTTTTTCATACATACCCAGGTGGTTTTGCGGAGGACTATGTTGTGCAGCTGTGTGCATCTCTAGCCTGTAGCCATGTTAGTCTAATGTACTGGTGTTCTGCTCTGGCGGAGCTAGACAGGAAAAAACTACGCAAGAAGTGGAGAGAGGCTTAGGTTACTGCACTGGCAGGGTGCAGAGAATATAAAACACATATGTTAGCATATCAAATGTCTATGGGTTTACTGTTTATAGTACAACTTACTCTTCAGTTGCTGTAGGGTTTTCGTTTGACTGAAGTTTTCAACCCGTTTCTCAATGGATGAGTTGGAAAAGACCTCTGGACGTCATCTTGTCCAACTCCCCACTGAAACAAGCACCAGTTTAGATCAGGTTTATTTTTGTCGCTTATTCCTTCTATAACTTAGAAGCACGTGGCATTTCAACTTCAGAGCTATACAATCAATATTAAAACGAGCTATGGAGGGTTATAAAACTGAACTTAGCAGGGTTTTTGTAACTACAGGATGGTGGGATTTGATGAAGACCGAGGAATAATTCCACGACTTTGTGAAGATCTTTTCACTCAAATAGCACAAATGGACAAGCAACAGGTAGTGTGCTTATGCTACTGACCTTACATTGAATTATGAGGAAAGTGCTGTGTTTAAGTATTTTAATACCTGTTTTATTCTTTCATTTCATACCTTAGTGCTGATCCATTCATCAGTGTCTGTATTCGTGTGCTGATTCAGATCTTATTTCTGCTAGTATCTCTAATTAACACAGTTTCCTAAACAGTCAAAATCATAATTGTTTTCCTTCCTTAATGACAATAATGTAAAAAAAGGGCATGATGTTTTTGATGATATTAATAACTCTCTATTAATTTTATTAGATTTTGTATCATCTTGAAATGAGCTTCTTTGAAGTATACAATGAGAAAATTCATGATTTGCTTGTCTTTAGAGCTGAAAGTGGACAGAAGAAACAACCAGTAAGTTGCTCACAGAAACAAGTGTACGCATGATCTCAGTGTAAGATATTCTGTCAACAAAAAATAAGCGATCATTGTTGTGAGTAATGGATTCCAGTAAAAAAATCTCACTTTATGATTTCAAGCAAAATGCTTGGCACTTCAGAAATGCTAAGCAAAAAAAAAAAAACATGCTGAAACAGAAACGAAACAATTCAGTAGAAACTCTCAAAATTGTTAATGTCTCCTTATCTGCAAAATAAATATGATCTTACCAGCCTTTATGAAAAGTTTCTTAGAATATTATTTAGATAAATCACCATATTATATTAAAACTCTTCTGTGAAATATAATTTGAGTTATAATCTTGTAATTTAGTTGTAGTTCTAAAATGGAAGGATGACAATGTGAGGAGGCTCCCGATGGGGTGTGGGGGGGGGGGAAAAAGTATTTGCCTAATTGTATTTGATCTACCAGTCTCCTCGCTTCTCAGCACTACTGCAATGTCCATTCACTTTCTGAAAAATCTGCGTATTGTTTATCTACTGGGATGCCTGTTTGCCACTGACTCTACGTATCTAATTGCAGACCACGGTAGATTCATTAAAAAAAAAATATTCGCAAAGAGAGGATTTTTCTCTACTTTGTTTTATCTTTGTATGTCCATTGCCCACCTACAGAAAACTACAATCGTATAAGAGCTTAGCACCAAATGGATGATATCTTTCGGACTCTTTGCCCTGGATAATTTACTGCTTAGAGCCACAGGGCAGTCAGGAACTTCCTTTTTTTTCCTGTTGGTTAGTTGTTTGTTTCCTAAGAAGCTGGAGGAGGGGGGGAAAAAAAAGGAAAGCAGTGAGCTGATTAACTAGTTAAGGATCATTACTTAAACTAGTTGAGCTAGTTTTTAGTGCTTGTGTGTTAGAGTACGTAGAAGCATAAATTTGAAACATTTGTGTTAAGTGCAGGATGTAGGGAAGGAATTAATTGTGTTTGATTTATTAAAAGTACTTGTACTTTGACATATTGATCACTATACTGGCAACTTGTGTGTAAACTATGAGTATTAGTTTATGATAAAGAAGATACACTGCATTCAACTTGCTGTTAAAGTAAGTCCTTTATCCTAAACTTGAGACTTCCGTGCACTAGTTACATACAAGTGAAGACTATACTGTCTTGTCTATAGTGGGAATGCTTTCATCTGACTTTTGTCAGTGATTTTTGAGCTAAGCTATTTAACTTGGAAACATAATAGTTTTATGTTGCAGAAAAGTTTTGGGGGTTTTTTTCTTATGTAAGTATATTGTATAAGACACACGTTCTTGCAGTTAGCTCTATGGCCTGGTGCAGTCTGCTGTGATTTTCTCAGGCAGCTGAAAAAAATTGTTGTTTTAGATCATTCATGCCAAGTTTTGTTGATGATGAACATCATACTAGTGATGTAGATAGACTTGCTCTTAATTTTAAAACATTCCTGAGTGATAGGTCGAACTATATGCACTCCTAATAATTTTTCTTAAATTTTTTCTCACCAGCTTCGTGTAAGAGAACATCCAGTGTTAGGACCATATGTGGAAGGCCTGACAGTGTAAGTCTTAACTGTTCTCATTTTAACAGATGTATCGTATAATCCTGAAAAAGTGTGCTAATTATTATCTTGAGTCTCTGTGAAAGCTTGTGTACTCACCAGGAAGTTAGGCAAGACCTTAGCATCACATAGTTTTACCAAAAGGCATACCCATGCCTAGCTTGACTTGCTGTGTTTCCTTTAGTGTATTGGTTTAGTGAAACAGGTGTGTTGAAGCCTCAAGATAACTGGCGCTTTGATGGTATATTTGTATTGTGTTTGTAACTGGGGTGATGTGTCAAAACTCTGGAAGCAGGGAAAACTGTCAAAAGAAAACATTCTGAACCCAAACTTTTCTTTCTCCCCCACCTTAGGAATGTTGTCAGTTCTTACTCTGATATCCAGGTAAGAGTTATTTGGTTACCAAAAGGGAATACAAATATTTCTACTTGCTCCTTACTTCACTGCTGAAAACTAAATTCTATGGATGGGAAGAAAATGCTTTACAGACTGCTCAGCAGTCTAAGATATTTCAGCCGATTTTGTAAAAGGATAATGAAGACTAGTCCTATATAATAGAACTAAGTAGATGCATGCAGCAAGTGTATTGGCTTCACATGTGTATTTGTTAAACTTCAGTTTTAATTCTTTCCTTATAGAGTCATTGTTTGTGTTAATAACTTTATTTGTGAACATTTTAATCTTCAGTTAACCACCCAATGGAGGCTTTGTTTTCACATCCTGCCTCTCATCTCTTACAGAGTTGGCTTGAACTAGGAAATAAGCAGAGAGCAACAGCTGCTACAGTAATGAATGACAGGAGCTCCAGATCTCATTCTGTCTTCACCCTTATGATGACGCAAACCAAGGTATTGCTGGGTATTTTATATCTGTTCAAATCAGGTAGTAAAAAGTTTTGTGTGATGCCTCTAGAAAATTGTTGTGAGAGCATACTTGGAGATTAATAAAGCATGGGGTATTTTAACATGGATTTCTACAGAGAAAAATTTGTTTTATTATAGAAACTTTGAGTGGGTTCTGATGTCTCTCTGCTACATATATTTATAGCAGCAATATAAATACGTCTTGGCTGGCAGATCTAGGAATAATTTCAAACTTTTGAGTGTGAGTTTTGAGGTGTAACTGGAATCCAAATTGAGGCCAGACCTAATTTTATACTGCTGCCAACACAGCTTCTAAGAAGGTTAGGCTATACAAGATGGGTAGCTGTGCTGGGTTCCTGCAGGTGATAGGCTGGCACAATGGTAGGAGATGCAGTTTGTGCTCAGTTTCAACACAGTTCACTGAATGTTTCCTTGCTTCAGGATACCTCTCTCATCTGTGTGTCTCCAGGATATAGGGACTACAACTCCGCATCTGATTTCGAGATGTATAAGAAACAGAATCTGACTTAATGAGATGAGCCTGAGAATAGAAGTGAAATAGGTAGAGCTCCTCCAAAGCTTACAGACTGTCAATTTTCTACATTCACAAATAACTTGTCGGTTTGGGTTTTCTGTTGTTCTTGGTTGGTGTAATTTTTTTGTGCCAATTTCCTAATCTTCTCTTTCCTTCTTCCCTTCACCATTCTTACTGCTAGAATATTTTTCTCTGTCAGAACTAGTCCTGAAACTTTTCCACTGACTACTTAGCTGATCTTCATTGGTCAAAATCAGTAACAGCTTACTGATTTCCATGGGTATTGGATAGCCCCAACAGTCAAACTTCAGACCAAAACCCATATTTTGCTGATCTGTTGTTTATACAGTTTACGCTTATACAGTCGTTCAACCACAAGCAATTGATAACTACGGTTTAACATCTGAACTTAGTCTGCTCCAAGGGATGTACATCAAGGTATCATGTCAAAAAGTAAATGGAAGTGTCAGTTTTTTAATGTATTTAATGTGAACAGCTTGTTAGATTTCTGCTTGTCCTCCAGCTTTTTATTTTGGTTCAAATGCAAACGTCTCCCTTTCTTCCAGGTAGAATTTGTGGATGAAGAACAATGTGATCATAGACTTACCAGTCACATAAATCTTATTGATCTAGCTGGAAGTGAATGCTGCTCAAAAGCTCAGACCACTGGAGAAAGGCTGAAGGTAAACAAAGATTGACAATCTGTGGAAAAGGATTGATTCCAAAGAATACCTCTAACCTCTGAAGCATCCTCACCTACTAGGACTCTTGGGCAGGAACTGTAGTTATAGAAGGATATGTAGCCCTTATGTTGTAAGTATTGCGTGGCATTTTGCTAGTGAGGGTGGCTGGCCCTAAGAAGCTGTTTTGACTGTGCAGTATGGCAGCCAGACGTTGCACAGGACAGCACTCCTTATGCTGTGCAGGCCTAATGTCCTTTAGAAGGTGTGAGGAAGAACTCTCCACATGACTTGCCAAATCATGAATCAGATGTTGTGTGGAGTTGAGGCTTGCCCCTTTTTTAGGCATTTAAGTAAACAGTTTCTAATAAGAACTTCTGTTCAAGCTGCCTTCATAAGTTTGATGGTTATTAACATTGCTTATTTTGAAGCCAGGGTCCTTGTTCTTTCCAAATGAAGATATTTTCGGGTACTCTTGCATCTTATTGTTTTTTAATCAGTGGTGGCATTTAATGTGGTACAGCTGTACCATACATTGAATAAGCACAATTAAATCAACAGTGCAGTCTATAACACCACACAAGACAATACAACTGTGTTATAATTATTTTTATTTTTGCTCTGTATAGGAGGGTGTGAGTATCAATAAGTCACTGTTAACACTTGGAAAAGTTATTTCTGCACTCTCTAAACAATCTCAAAATGGAAAGAAAACTTTCATTCCTTACCGAGAATCTGTCCTTACTTGGTATGTACACTTCAGATTTTTTATTTTTTTTCTATAGAAACAAAGGCTTTCCTCAGATTGTGGATTCCTCTTCTATTCAGGAGGCATCACTTCCCCTGCCTCCCTCCCTCTCTAAAATGACCTATGGAGGAAAGAAATCAGCCTGTTGCCTCTCATAAATAACAAACAGAACCTTGGTTTGTACTTTAAGTAGCTAACAATCACTCTTAAATAAGTAGCAAGACCCTCAGTATTTTGTACTTAATCTGTTTAGATTGAGAAGTTTAATTTATGTTTCAACATGAGGGCTGGGGACTGACTTCTACTGTCTTGTCAAATTAAGGTTGTTAAAGGAAAGTCTTGGTGGAAATTCACAAACTGCTATGATTGCCACAGTAAGTCCAGCTGCCAGCAGTACAGAAGAAACACTCAGCACTCTCCGCTATGCAAAACAAGCTTGTTCAATCATCAACATCGCTAAAGTAAATGAAGATGTGAATGCCAGGCTAATCAGAGGTGAGGCTGGCGTCTGCAGTCTTGGAGGGTTTTTCATTCGTATGTGTGTTTAACTTACTGCTTCATAAGAGCTGTTACTACTGATAATCTATTGCGTTGACTGACCTCTTGTCACATAGGCTAACACAACCTAGGGTATCTTCCTTTTGATGTTGTTGTTCTTTTTGAGATTTTTTTTTTTCCAAAGTTCAGATGATAGCTTAAGCTATATTTAAGAACCTCAAATGGGGAAAGGTTTTTCATTTTAATTAAATAACAGCCTGAATTTTTTAGTGTCATACTAAAACATCTAAATTCTATTTTGTCTTCATTTTTTATGTGTACTGTGTGTCCTGTTTGTCTAATGTAGAATTGAAAGCTGAAATTGAAAAACTGAAGGCAGCTCAGAGGAGTGCTCCGAACACTGATCCTGAAAAATACAGACGTTATTTGCAGGAAATAACGTCTCTGAGGGTAAAATTGTACCAGCAGGAGAGGGACACAGCAGAAATGCAAAGGTTGGGCAGTTGTTAATATCATACTTTGAAACAGAAATGGTAAAATTTAGATGCTATAATTTTTCTCCTAATATGTTCTGTTATCTTCCCCTTTATATTAAGGGCATGGAAAGAAAAATTTGAACAAGCAGAGAAAAGGAAATTAGAAGATATAAAAGAATTGCAGGTACATTTTATTTCTTTTCTTCACTTTCTACAGGAGGTAGTACAGAAAATATAACATCAGCAAGCCTTGCAGAAGAATTAAAATAGTTGTAAGATTTGGTTTCTTTAATGCTGTTCTTTTAACAGGCTGCTGTGACGACTTAGAAAAATTTACTATAGATATTTGAATGCAAGATGTAAATTGAGGTTTTTTACAGAGCTCTCTTTTTATCTAGAAAGCAGGAATTGCATTCAAAATGGACAATCATTTACCAAACCTTGTCAATCTCAATGAAGATCCTCAGCTTTCTGAGGTGCTGTTGTATATGCTCAAAGAAGGAGAAACTACAGTTGGAAGGTGTAACCCAAATTCGAAACATGATATCCAGCTTTCCGGAGTGCTAATTGCTGATGACCATTGGTATGTTCTTTATATACTTGAAGTGAGAGCAGGAAATATTTCTTCTCACCCTTTCTTTTAGAGTCGCTCGCTCTTCTGGTAGTAACAAAATATGGTTTTTCTAGCCAGGAAAAATACTATTTAGGGATAACTTTTGTACTGTTCAATGATTAAGGTAACTTCTATTTCCTCTCAAAAATCTGTTAACCAAGGTAGTTTAATTTCTTTGTTCATTTCATTCATATAGCAAAATTTTCTATTCGTGCAGAAATCCTGGAGAAAGACCTGATCAAATGATGCTGTGTGATAATACATTAAGCTGCTCAATGGAAAAGTGAAGTGCCTTGACAGTTCCCACTTAAAACTAAAAGTAGAGAGCACCTTTGCCCCATAGCAGAAATACTGTTTAAAGTGCATACAGTTGATGCTAGACAAAATGCTGGAAGAAACTTAACTGATCAATTACTAAAAACATGAAGGATGTGGGTGTGTTGGGAAATGAAGTATTATCAAAGAAATGCTCAGGTTACAGGGTATTGTGATTTTTTTTTAGCAGTGGGGTTTTAAGTATCATTTTATTAAGTATCATTTTATCTTTCAAATTATTGAATATGAAGATGATCTACATTTGAAAAAACAATAACAGGACACTAACTAAAGCATGAATTTTAGTCTATTAAGAAACATCATTTGCAATTCATATGAGCCACTGATATCGCAAATGTTTCTTGTTTTCAGTGTTATAAAAAATACTGTTGGCAAAGTCAGTATTATTCCACTGAGAGAAGCAAAGACATACGTAAATGGGAAATGCATTTTGGACCCAACAGTTCTGCATCATGTAAGTAACTGATTTGGTAAGATTAATATGTGCATATGTAGAATTCTTAGCTTAGTTAATATTATAACTTCAGACTGTAGGTTTTCTTAGAAGGCTCTGAAACCATAAATATTTGTCTCTTCCTCTTTGATTTCTAGCCTTGCCTGTTATGTTTTAAGCACTGTAAATTTGCTTATAAATCCAAAAGTTACAGAAAAAAATTTTTTCCCCCTTTCCCAACAGGGTGATCGAGTGATCCTTGGGGGAGATCATTATTTCAGGTTTAATCATCCTGTAGAAGTTCAGAAAGTGAAAAGGTCATCTGGTGGGACTATGTTTTTCCATGACGGTCCGAAAGATTTTGAATTTGCAAAGAATGAGCTGCTTATTGCACAGAGAACACAGTAAGTATTGCATCATCTTGTTCTAAAAATAAATTCAGTTATTAATGCAACCATGCAAGAAGTTTAAGAAATAAGAAACTCAAGATTATTTATTATTTGACAATAAGGGAAAGTTGGAAAATAGCAAGGTTATTGTTAACTCCATTTATAATGGAAATGGAAGTCTCAGACTTAGCTGAAATTAATGTATACCTCTAAGAGGAGATCACCACAATCTAGTCCAGTTGTCGAGAAGGTAGACCACTATTAAAGAAACACTGAGCTCCATAGGTCCTCAAAGTACCTCTGTTAACTTCTCTCTCTAAGCACCCAATGAGTCTGAAATTGACTCTTGGTATTTTAGAGAGATTTAAAGCCTGAAAATCAAATGCCTTAGAAAAATGAGAAGAATCCAAAGTTATGACCTTGGTCTTCTGTGTTGGTGGAGAATTTGAGAGATAGTAAGGTGTTATTTGTGCTTGTTTTGTTCCTGGGAGTTATTAAACTGCAAGATGCCTTGATTTAAAACAGTTCTATGCATCTTACTGTGATTTAGTGAGTTTCTGTTACAACTCTTAATTTTTTGAAAGATGTCTAATAAAATAAATATGGAAATCAAGTCGATTTTAAAATTCTGGAATGTCTTCCATCTTTACTGGTGTCCCCATTTTCCCTATAAAAAATACTTAGGTAAAGTATAGCAGTCATTTCAAAACAAAACAAACCCTCAAATTTTTACTGTTAAAATTGGAGGCTTGTGTCATGGTAGGAGAAATTATTATCATCGCCATCCGGCCCATGCGAGATTGAAACTAGCATTCTAAATGTGTGATACATCCACTTGTAGACTTGAATCAGAAATTGAAGAGGCACGACTCAAAGCCAAAGAAGAAATGATGCAAAGTGTCCAAATTGCAAAAGAGATGGTTCAACAAGAACTGACCTCACAGAAAGAAGCTTATGAAAGCAAAATAAAATTACTGGAAGCAGAGGTGGTAAGTTGCCATTGCATCATTACATAAAGCATATCAATCAGATGAAACTGAGGCTGTAGTATGGCTTTTCTATTTGTTGGCTGGGTTTTTTTTCTTCCTGAGTTTGTTTGTTGTTTTTTTTTTTTTGGTCTCACATACTATAACAGTGTCTTAAGGAATGCTAAGCCTCTTTTTTTTTTTTTTTTTAATCAGCCTTACTAACACAAGAACTTATAAAGTAGGTATCCCTTTCAGAATTATTGTAGAGATTTTGGTTTATAGAATTAGCCAGGAACTAAAATGTTAATCCAGTGTGAATTTGATGAGGTGGTAATTTGAATGTGAGGAACAATCCCTGCAAATCTAACTTATTCTACCAGACTTTTAAATTACTACAATGTTTTAATTAATATGGCTTTTTTCTTCCAAGTTTGCATGCTGCTTTGTTATTAGTCTTTTAAATAATTTTACAAAATATGTCTACATAGTACATCATAGTAAAACAATAATAACGATGGAGTATTGTTTCTTGTATGCACTGTAGAAGAAAATGCGAGGTTTGTGAACTGGGATATAACATTTCATTGCTAACACTGGGCTGAATAGTCTGCAGGGGCTGCATGTTTTGAATGTACTGAAGTGAAAATAAAATTTGCCTAACGGATGGATCAGAAATGCGGCAGAAGTGGTATACCTCCTCTCATCTGCCCCCTTTTTTATATTAGAGAGAAGAATCTCGTAAGAAGCAAATCCAAGAACTGAATAACCAAAAAGCTGCAACCAAAATACAGGACCTAGAAAAGACAAAGCAAAACCTTGAGCTAGAACTGCACTTCAATAAGAAGTGCTTAGAAATGGAGACCTTAGCCACCAAGCAGGTAATTTAAAAAACAAAACCAAACAAAAAAATCAAAAACTAAACCAAGCTGTGGTTTGTTTGGTGTGTTTTTGTTCTTTTTTTTAATCATTGTAAGTGAAATGTTTCTGCACTTTTTTCTTCTACGTGATCTTATGCGAAAGAACAGATGTTTTGTTTACACTCTGAACAGGATATTGTATTAAATTTGGAGACAAAATAATGCTGACCTTATTTCTTATGTGGATTGTTTTGTTCACGTATTGTACTTTGGCAACCAATGCCTGTGCGAAAGATATAACTCTAAGCATTAATGTAAGTAATGACTGTTTTTTGGCCGGTGTTCATGTAAATCTGACTGTGGCAACTAATATGACTTCTTTTTTCAAGTTGTTTCTTTTCACTTACAGTATTTTTTAAAGTATGTCAATATCTAAGCAAAACCAGAAAACTGTCAGAGTTTGAAGGTGGAAGGTTTCATATCAGTATGGCAGATGTCCGATATAAATTTCATTCTGTTCTGACAGTCCATAAAATTACAGCAATAGAAAATGTTGTTTACATGAACAGCATTAAGGGGTTTGGATTTTTTTTCCTCTTTTGTTTTCTTCCCCTTCCACTAGGCTCTAGAAGATCATACTATTCATCATGCAAGGATACTTGAAGCTCTGGAAGCTGAGAAGCAGAAGATTGCTGAAGAAATATACAACCTCCAGAAGAATCGTGGAAATGGGAATAAAATCATAACCAGTATGTATATACATAGTGTTGCAAGGGCAATGCTGACTTCTCTGCTGCTTGGTGGGCTTGGATTTAATGGCTATGGATCCAGAAGCTTTTTCTTGTGCTCTAACACTTCTCTAACGATCCTGAACAAGAGGAGCCTTTTGGCTGCTGTGATCCTTTTCATTCATAAGCCGTATATATCAGCACTAAAAGCTCTGTTTCAGTCATGCTCATGGTTGTTAACTGGGTATACCTGTAGTCTGTATTTACCCCAATTACTTAGTTCTTCCTCTGTCTGGTTGAACCGGTTAGGTGTTAACTCATTGGGGAAACTGGAGTAAGAGCATTGATTCTGTTGAGTTTCCTGTCTCGGATTAGTTTAATATATAGTGTCTGGTGTTATGCTTCCATTTCTGAAATACGCCTTACCTGACCTTTCATAAGGGCTTGTCTTGGCTGGGAGGGTTATTTTGTTCCCGGTATGTTGGGAATTCACAGAATTGTTATTGGTTAAATTCCATTCAAGGTTTTTGGTTGTGGTTTCTTTTTTGCCTTTTTTTTACCCTGAAGTTGTTGTACCACATTGTTTGATCCACTTAATCATTATGTTTTATATTCTTTATTAGTTCCACTTAACTGGAATTCTCTGAAACTATCTGTGATGATCAAAGAGGCCAATACCATTAGTAACAAATTAGGGAAAAACACTCTTTTCTACAGGTGAGTATCTGAGTGAGTTAATTATAAGGGGGTGTAGATATTCTTTATACGTGTGTATATAAAAATTGGGGGGGTAGATTCTGCATGTGCAGTGAGCTGTTTGTTTTCTTTTCACAGTATTGTTAAATTGAACATAACAAATTATTTTTCCAAACTATCTCTTGTTTAGTCTTGTTAGTTTGAAATGAGAATTTCAAATTTGAATTTTAGATCAAGACTTTAAAGGTATGTCTACAGACAATTAATTTTAGATTGCCTGTGCTTTGGAGGTGAATCATCTGATGCCCATGTCCATCCTGCTTTTGTTCACATATGAAGGTGGTCCTAAAGCACACTAACTGCGTTCCTTTCAGACAAAACTAAACCAGGGAATATGTGCCATACACTGGGAGGTGTTCAGTGCACAGTACTGCAACAGAGCTAGTTCAAAGTAAAAACCTCAGAACATGCATTTAGTGGATACTGAGTGCTTGGGGCCAGTTGTTTCCCTCCTCGGATCTCTTGCTGTACCATGCTTCTTGCTGGTTGTAGCTAAGGGTGTTCTAGAAGCCCCTTGGCCAGGTGTTCTTGGTGTGAGCAGAGGATATGTTAGTGCAGAGGAAGCTCTGTATGATTTCAGAAACATGCTACAGTAAATGCAGGTAAGCTAGGACCTTGTAGGAGGCACGTGTATTACTGTGTTTTCAGATGTTCTCTTTTCACATCCATCAACAAGAACTCTGCCAGTAGAATTCCTGTAGCATGCATTTGGTCCGAGTTTCTTGAGAGCCAGGAGTTTGTATGCTAGTATCTACTTCTGTCTATGAATGCAGGGATCCCTTTTTTCCTTTACATAAAAATAATCTTAATGGCTATATTAATGTATATTTTGTGAGATACATGATATCTCAAGCAATTTCTGTGTTTATAATCAGGTTTTTATTCTCTGAGTATCTTGCTTATTTTTGCAATATGAATAATGGTTTTTCTCTTTTTTTTTTTTTTAAACTGTCTCAAATTCTCAGGCATGACAAAATTGATAATAAAACAGGAACAGTGTCTTCTGTTCAGGTGCAGGTTCGTAACATCAAACTGGGAATAGCTACTTTCTGGAGCCTGGAGAAATTTGCATGCAAACTGGCAGCGATGAAAGAACTCTATGAGGTCAGTAACAACAAAAGAAATACCGCTAATAATCAGTCATATTTTGTCAAAGATAAGATTTTTGACAATTATGCAGGAGGAAAATCCTGGGATTGTTTATGTGATCTTAAACACCAAGACACAAGATTATTTTTTATTAAACGTATGTACACACATTTATTCATCCCACACAAAGAAGACAGTAGAAATAAATTACTTTATTCAGGTCACTTTTTGTACAGAGCATGAAATAGTGACACAGGGACTGGTTTGTGCTGCTTCTGGCTGTTGAATTGTTTGTTTGTTCTAGAGGAAAACTTGACTACTTTAAGTTATGACTTGAACTTTTGTTACTACGTTCTATCTACTTTTCTTTGGTTCGAGTAAGTTAATTTGCAACTGGTTACTTTTGTCTGGGTGTGTTTTAGGTTCTTCAGTGGGAGTCTCCTAAGGGCATTTTTCTTTTTTGTTTTGAAAATTAAGGTGCACATTAATCCCTTTTTCTAATTCCATTGCTTTTTATCAGACAAACTAGTTATTTTTGTACTGCACCTCCCTAAATGTGCAGTACTTTATTCTGGAGCATTTCACACTATCTTTTGTATCGGAGAGAAGGATGTAAAACAGAAGAAAGGGAGAAGTGGGAATGATGCCTGCATTTCAGAGAATCACAGAATAGTTTGAGTTGGAAGGGACCATGGAGGTTCTGTATCCACAAAAAACCTATAACTATCAGCTAAAATCTTTGTAACTACATAAAAATAGACAATGGCTCCGAATTATTGAATACAGATAAGATTACAATATCACTCTGCTGAGAAGATGGTAATTTTTATCTCCTAAAGAGAGAAATATCATAAGAAATAAGTTTCTCTTTATTGACTGCGTGTGAAGAGACAGTGTTTTCGTTGCATTCCATTGCATTTTTTTTCTGTTTCAGAGCTGGAGACTCGAGAGGCCTAAGAACTGCTTAAAAAAATAAAATCTATCAGATCTGGTGGCCCTTAAAAGTATTTTCCTTTTTTTTTTTGTGGCGTTAGAGGATTCTGGGATTTTCTAGTCTCCAGGGCTGATCACTGCATTTTATGTTTTTTGGTTTCTGCTGTATGAATTGAAAGTTGGTTTAGACTGTAGTGAAATAATGAAGGGTAAAGGAAAGAAAGTTCTTGGAGATGAGAGAGAGCTGGTCAAAAGGAAGCTTCTAGAAGGAAGGGTCCAAAGGAATCCCGTAGAACTGTAATATCTTGTATTTTATGCTATACTTGTCTGGGTTTTTTAATTAATACTCAAATGAAAAATATATATGGAAGACCAGTTTTTAGATTAGGAGAACAGCTTGTCTAAATTTGTTCTGTGCTTGAAACTGTGATTCTTCTGATCGTGTAAATTATTTTCATTCCAATATCTGTATTCTGTTTAGCCTGGAGCACTATTGAAAAATTAGTAGCAATTGCTTCAAATAATACATAAATATTTGGATGCTTGCTATTTCCAAATGCAAATCACGTTCTGGTGCAAATAGCATACTTGAAGTTTGCAGAGGAAGGAATCTCAATTGTTAGAGCACTAAAGGTGGTAGTATGAAAAAATATGAAGGCTTTTTACACTCTGAAGTAATATTACAAATAATTGCATCTCATTAAAGATTATTTTATTTGAATAAGAATTTAATTAATTTGAAAGAATAAGTTCTCTATATATGAGAAGATACCTGAAATAAAAATCTTTCAATATTTTGTCCAAAGGAAAAAAGCCATCAAAGAAAAGCCAGAAAAAAACTTGAGGAAATGCTCCTTTATGACATAACTCTGTAATATGCAAGTATTTCCAGTGACAGACTAATATTGTCGTATTTATTACTAAAAACTGTTTGAATCTTGGCAATATCAGAGGCTGGATTCTATTTCCTGTGGAACACTATTGCTAAAACTGTTACACAAATCCAGATAAATAAAAATAAATGGAAATTATAAATTATAAGCCAGATAAATCTGGCATGTGGAGAGACCTGTGAAAAAGTTTTGTAGCTGGTGTTCCTGTATCTCATGCTGGGTAGCTAGGTGTCTTCACTAAATGTTTCTTGTTTGTTTTTAAGCACTTACACCTCCAGATGGCTGGCAGTCAGTTATCTCCTAGATTACACATATCCTAACTAAAGAAAAAACATTAAAAGTACTGTTCTACTGTTAGTAGAACATGTTACCTCTATCTATATGTTGTATGCTTTATTATAGCTCTCTATCTGTTTAACTCTCCTCCTCCCCTGTGTTTTCTTTACTTTTTCAGAGCAATGATAGCAATAAAGCTGCTGATATATTTTATGACCCTGCTGATGAGTGGGAACCTGACCTTTCAGATGCCTCGGTTTCTTCTCTTTCCAAAAGAAGGTGATACTAATTTGTAGCTACTTCGTCTATGTTTAAAGCAAAAAATAATTTGAGTAATTATCTGAACATGTGTGATGGGTTGGGCGCCAAAAATGGAATGTGATGGGTTGGCCCTTGGCTGGGGGCCAAACCACACACACCCGCTCACACAGTCCCTGCCCCCACCCAATGATAGGGGAGAGAATTAAAGAGGTAAATGGCAAAGAGGACTCGTGGGTTGAGATAAGGACAATTTAATTACTAAACTACAATAATATTAGAAATAATACTATATACAAAGATGCAATGTGATGATACACAGTAATATTACCCCTCTCCACCTGATGGCCAAAGGCCCAGCCCACTCCCAGCCAATGGCCCCAAAGGAGGGAGAGAATAGGTGATACACAA
>WKFP01013852.1:177898-200079 GCA_011057875.1 Pterocles orientalis
AAACGTTCTTCTCTTATCAATTCTCTCCTGAGCAGGAATGCAAAACATAGCTTCTTTGCTACCTATTTATGAAGAGAAGGGAAAAGGAAAAAAAAAAATTAACTCTGCTCTGCTTAACCCACGACAACATGCTTCTGTGGCACTAGTGTCTTTTATTTATTAATTCTTTTACCTTGTTATAATGTCAAACTTATACATAACTTCTCATTTAATTTCTATATTTGTGAGGATCAGGGAAAGTTTAAATACGTTACCTTACTATGCTTTACTGGCTTCACTTATGAAATGTGTGTTAGTATGCAACACATTGCTAATGAAAACTGCGTGCCACTAAAGCAGGTTGGTAGATTAAACAGCAATATTTCTGAGGTCAGGCATAGCATGTATGTGACGTGTGTTTGGCCAGTGCCAGAGAGCTTCGTGTATGACTATTGACAAGTAGCTGGAGGTAATTAAAGGCTGTTCCCAATTATTTCAGAAAGCTATCTCAGAAATTGACACAATTATCTGTAGCACAGGACTTCAACCTGCAGAGGACCCGCAGGGTAAGGTTATAAATGCTCGTGTATTTAAAGAATAAGATGAGTGAGTTTAAATAGGTACTTGGAAATATGTTCCCATCTTTCCTTACCCTACACACTGTGCCAGCTGATGAGTTCTGTTCACTCATTCTTTTTTCTCATGGACAAGAAGTAGGAATAAAAGTTCCTCCAAACTCAGAAGGATATTTTGTCAAAACATGTGTAAGTCTTTCTAAAGCATGTGTCTAGATATCATCAGTGCAGAGTGAAACGTATAGTTTTTAATATTTTATTCACACTTCTCTAATATAGAAAGCATTGTTTTTAGGGACTGAATTGCAGCTGGTCTGGGACCTTGTATTTGAAGTTCTGGCCTTGTAAAAATATTTGTAAGTGACTTAAACTGCTGCAAGTTGTAGCTTGTAAAGGAAACACTAACAGATTCTTAATTATAACTTTAATCATATGGGCTGCTACCCACTATTATTGTTATTCTGCTGTAAAGCAGATCAGTTTATCTGACTGACCATTCCTGACCATTCCTGACCATTCCAAGCAAACAAGTTATCTGAAAAGAATGCAATGGATAAACAGTTTCTTTATTTTCAGTCTAAGTACTGTTTTAACGATAGAATAATGTTGGATTACTTTTTTGTTATCTGATACTGCCTTCTGGACAATGGTATAATGTGTCTTCTTGAATGACAGAAGTGTATGTGGTTTTCTTCTACCTACTTTAAAATGCAACAATAGAAGCTGAACTGATGAAGAAAAGGTACTAGAAAAGGGAAACAGCCATTGCATGCTGCATTGACAGTAGTGAACTGATGCCAAGCACACATGCTGGTGAAATAAATTAAGCTCTGTGTGCTGCTTGAAGATTTGGTGTGCCTGATGTGTAGTTTCATGGAGTGTAAAGGACAGGCTGTTCCAAAAAGGAAGGGCAGTTTGGGGCTGAATGTGACAACAAGGTACACAGGGCAGTCAGTGCCCTTGCAAAAGGGCCTAGCCCCACCGTAAATGAGTGAGGTGAGCAGAGTCAGTCTGGCTGTGATAACCAGGGGCAGCCAACAGTCCAAATCCACAGGTAAGTATGTAATGTTGAGGGAGGGCTGCGGTTAAGCTGGGATATCAGCTCTGCGTCAGGATTAGGTCCAGGGACAGTTGGCAGGGCCAGCCTGCAGTCCTGGCACGGCCACCATGACAAGGTCCCAGATCAAACTGCGAAACCAAAAGTCTGCAGGTCTAGATGAATGGTGTACCTGGCCAGGCACAGGCGTGGTTACAACACAACTGCAGTGTAAGTCAGGCAGGACCAAGGGCAGGAGATTCATCTTGAACACAGCTCCAAGAAAAGTTGGGGAGCCCCTGTTGAGTCTCCTTCCAGCTGTTTCTTTAACAGCTTTGAGGCTGGCTGAGTCTTCTCAAACAGCTCTCTTCCCAAGAGCTGGCCTGGGGGCACTGACAGCTAAGCACCCAGAGCTAGGCCAGAAAAGCTAACTTAGCTTCTCTAACTGACAGTGGAGAACTTCCTAGAACATCTGCCTTCTACCAAGAAGAAAAGCCCTCCTATCTGGTTTTCCAAAAGCAATTAATTCTGTCCAGCAAACAAAATAAAAAAAAAGGCCAACGTCTGCTTTCTATGGTCTCAGTAGGTAGGAAGGAAATGTGTTTTGTTTCAAGTTCTAGATAACAATCAAGTAATAAACCAGTAGCTTAAAAATGGGAATATGGAGTGAAGGTCTTGCTGTAGTAGCAAGAACCTGAGGAAAGTAAGTAGGATTTACACTACAGTAATTGTCTTGCTTTCACTTTGGTTTGGGTTTTGTGTTCCATTAATTAAAAGTAGATTTTTTTTTTGTTTGTTTTGTTTGCCCGATATCTGTTAGTAGTCATTGAACTTTCAATGGGCACAGGGAGAGAGATTAATTTATTTTAAAAGGGTTTTTTTATGTTTTCATTCTCTCATCCTTAGAAGTAGAAGTTTCATGAAGAACAAGAGAATTTCTGGATGTTTGTCTGAGATAAAATTACAACCAATTCAGAATATACAGACTTCTCGCGTATCAGGTACTTACTATATGGCAGAACACTTTTCATTTCATACTGAGAACTTGAAAATCCTACATGTATAAAATATGTACTTCTAATAGTTGTTTAAAAAAAAAGTGCGGGTTGGAAAACAAAATGACAACCTGTTTCTAATACCTTCAAGCTTATGAAGACATGCTGTTAGCAGTAGGGGGCTTTTGTATTTTTGATTATGCTTTCTTAGGGCAAAAACTTCCTGACCAGCACTTATGACATTTGTTTAAGAAACCTAACTAAAACTTTACTCTGCTTAACTATGTGGGTTAATTGGAGAAAGGTGACAGTTCATGTAACAAATTGCTAGAGGCTGATATAATAATTTGGAGACCTTGAGTTGTTGCTGTTCATTCAACTAATGAGGTTCCCCAAGGTTTTATAAGCTTCTTTTCTGAAATACTAGATGCTTCAGTCTTCCAAATACTGTTGTGCATTCTGGTATTTTAGATTGGCTGGGTTTTGTTATTTTCTGTTTCTCTGTAAGCTCATTTTGTTGAAAAACATGGATTAATGTTAAAGAATTTCACTAAGGAATTTGTCTTTGTACTAACTGAATCTAGAAACTATGTAAACTATCAGCAATAAAAGGAGGACTAGGGAAACTGTGGGCCCCGTCCGGAAGAAACCAGGAGACCTAGTGACCCGGGATACAGAGAAGGCTGAGGTACTTAACGAGTTCTTTACCTCAGTCTTCACTGGCAAGAGCTCGAGCCACACTACCCAAGTTGCAGAAGGCAAAGGCAGTGACTGGGAGAAGGAAGAACTGCCAGCTGTAGGAGAAGATCAGGTTCGAGACCATTTAAAGAACCTGAAGGTGCACAAGTCCATGGGACCTGATGAGATACATCTGCGGGTCCTGAAGGAACTGGCAGATGAAGTTGCCAAACCACTATCCATCATATTCGAGAAGTCGTGGCACTCTGAAGTTCCTGCAGACTGAAAAGGGGAAACATAACCCCCATTTTTAAAAAAGGAAATAAAGAAGATCCAGGAAACTATAGGCTGGTCAGTCTCACCTCTGTGCCTGGGAAGATCATGGAGCAAATCCTCCTGGAAACTGTGCTAAGGCACATGGAAAACAAGCAGGTGATTGACGACAACCAGCGCAGCTTTACCAAGGGAAAATCGTGCCTGATGAATTTGGTGGCCTTCTATGACAGAGCCATGGCGCTGGTGGATAGAGGAAGGGCAACTGACATTATCTACCTGGACTTGTGCAAAGCTTTTGACACAGTCCCACATGACATCCTTGTCTCTAAGTTGCAGGGACATGGATTTGAGGGAAGGACCACTCGCTGGATAAGGAATTGGCTAGATGGCCACATCAAAGAGTTGTGGTCAATGGCTCAATGTCCAAGTGGAGACCAGTGACAAGTGGTGTTACACAGGGGTCGGTACTGGGACCAGTCTCTGTTGGAGACAGGGACACTGGGATATGGAGTGCACTCTCAGCAAGTTTGCTGATGACACCAAGCTGTGTGGTATGGTGGACATGCTGGAGGAAGGGATCCATCCAGAGGGACCTGGACAGGCTTGAGAGGTGGGCCCATGCAAACCTCATGAAATTTAACAAGGCCAAGTGCAAGGTCCTGCACGTGGGTCGAGGCAATCCCAAGCACAAATACAGGCTGGGCGGAGAATGGATAGAGAGCAGCTCTGAGGAGAAGGACTTGGGGGTGTTGGTGGATGAGAAGATGAACATGAGCCAGTAGTGTGCGCTTGCAGCCCAGAAACCAACTGTGTCCTTGGGTCATCGAAAGAAGCATTAGCAGCAGGTCAAGGGAGGTGATTCTCCCCCTCTGCTCTGTTCTCGTGAGACCCCACCTTGAGTACTGTGTTCAGATGTGGGCCCCCAACATAAAAAAGACATGGACCTGTTGGCGAGAGTCCAGAGGAGAGCCACAAAATTAATCAGAGGGCTGGAGTACCTCCCCTATGAGGACAGGCTGAGAGAGTTGGGGTTGTTCAGCTTGGAGAAGAGAAGGCTCTGAGGGGACTTGATAGCAGCCTTCCAGTACCTGAAGGGGGCTACAGGAGAGATGGGGAGGGACTCTTTGTCAGGGAGTGTAGTGAGAGGACAAGGAGTAACGGGTATAAGCTGAAAGAGGGTAAATTTAGACTAGACATGAGGAAGAAATTTTTCACTATGAGGGTTGTGAGACAGTGGCCCAGGTTGCCCGGAGAAGCTGTGGATGCCCCATCCCTGGAGGGGTTCAAGGCCAGGCTGGATGAGGCTTTGAGCAACCGGGGCTAGTGGAGGGTGTCCCTGCCCATGGCAGAGGGGTTGGAACTTGATGATTTTTAAGGTCCTTTCCAACCCAAACGATTCTGTGATTCTAAAATGTTGTATAATCATTTTTTCTTACTTGCTCTCTTGAGTAGTTGAAGAAGCAGTATGAAATAGTCATTACAAAGATGCACTGACTGCTCATTCCTATAAAAAGTTTCTTACATATGTTTTGCTTTTGCATCATACAGGTTCCCAGAATATGTCCAGTGTATGCCCAAGCTTTTCTGAATCATTTCTTCCTGGAATTTGCAAAGAATCTATAAGTTCAGCTTTAGATTTACTAGAACGGAACCATGAAGGAGGAAAGAGTATAGCAGATAATCTCCTAACTAATTTATTTATCATTTTTTCTGGAGCTTTTGCCATTTCAAAAGCCTATGAACAGCAAGATGAAGAATGTCAAGAAAATGGTAAGTCTAAGCCTTGTTTTCATAACAAAGTAAACATTACTAATGACTTGGGTTTTAGATCCACAAGCATTCATATGTTTGCTTGTCAGAAGAATGAATATTCCTACTGTCAAATGTGAAGGAGACCCTCTGATACATCTTTCTCTTGTAGTTTTCTCTCTTGATCATGCTGCTCAGTCCTACAGCATCAAAATTATTTCTGCGTTTGACCGGCTTGTGGTTCTAACCAAGCTCTGGCTTAATGTCCAAAAGTACCCTGGATCTATAAAAGTTGATGAAGAAATAAAACAGGAAGTAAAGAACTTGGGAGGTTATTTACAGTTACTGTTGCAGGTAAAGTATATTAAAGAATCACCTGTGTGTAGAGAAGTTCTGTGCATTAATGCAATGTTTACTACAGACCCGTTAAAAACACTTAAATGTCCAATGTATGCAATGACAAATGGACACACCTAAGGAAGATGAAAAGCAGAGGGTGCGCTTTTGCTGGCTAAACTGGTATTTCCATATGGCAGTTCAGAGAAACGCAGACTGTTCTGTGCCCAGGCCCTGACAATAGCCTCGGCTCTTAAACATGAAAGGGGAAAATCAGTGACAAGAGCAAATGGTAGTTTAGATTGCAAAGTTCTACTGCTTATAAACTTATAAACCAATGGCCAGTAAATATTGCTCTTGTTTATGCAACAGCCTTGTGAAGAGTAATGTTTTTTTAACTGTGTAGGTAAAATGATACCATTCTTCTCTGGGGTTGCAAGCTACGGTCTTTCAGCTGTGGTACATAAGCCATTGGAAGTAGGAAGATGTAAAGCTGAAAATGCTTCAAGCTATTGTGTGCTACAAACTCTTGAGTTATAGAAAGTGTATGCTCTTTGACCAGAGATGCTTTCTAGATTCAGTGAATGATATGCCTTTATTTCTCAGGGATGTTCTTCAGATATATCCTCGATGGTAACGGAAGCGTGGAGCAAAGTAAACCAAACAATAAAACAAATAATGAAATACATAGGACACTTGGCAGTACTCACAAGAACTGATATTTCCTTTTCTGAAGAGAGCAACATTCCTGCAACTAGTCTACAGGTGAAAAAATAATTATTAGAAATAGTGATTAGAAATAGTAATTTTAATGTTGGCATCACATTTATTTTCAATAACTGTGCTTGGAAGCAAATTGTTACATATCGATCAACTAAATTAAGTATTTTCAGAGTTTATTCTGTACTTCATTTGTGTGGTGAAAATGGGTATGTGTTACCACTCTTGAATTTTTTTTTCCTCCAAAACAAAACCCAGCCCACACTTTAAATCTGTATAACTTCCACCTATAAACAGAAAGAAATACTGTGCTTTTAGGATTGTATCTGCACTGAGATTGTACAAGTCTACCTGTTTCACTGAAACTCAATACTTATTTCAGTAATCTGTGATCAAGTACCACAGAGAATTTTCAGAAATCTGAAGAAAGTCAGGAAAAGAAGGTTAAAGTGCTGAGCCCCTGTGGTCCGAAAATAACCTGTTACTGAATAGACCAGCACTGAACGATTTGCTCAAAATTACATTTTTAGCCCACTATGGAAAATGTGTTTTAATTCAAGGCCATATCAATTCCTTTAATCATTACGTTTTGCACCCTTCTTTTAAAAGGACTTTGTACTTGCCATATATGATGGAGCAGGCTCAGGGCTGGAGTTTCTCATTGATACTGTACAGGAAAAAGCAAGAACAGTGCAGAAAGAACTTGCGAAACAATATCCACAAAATGAGGTGAGATTAAAGTATGATTAAAAACTACTGTTATGTCTTAGAGGCACTCGATCATTGCTTTTCAGCAATGCTGTCTGGAAAGTTTGTATTAGGGATACAGTTATGATTGGTAACAGAGGTTTGAGATGGGTGGTAAGTGGGAATATTGACTACAGTCTTGCAGAATTTTTTACAGTGTTTAGCCTTTCACTGGTAGGTAGACTGAACGTTTAAGTGTATTTTATTTACAATGATTTAATAGCACAGAAATCAGAAATGTTGTGCTTCCTTTTGTGTCATTCCCAGAAATCACAGCTGACCTTCAAATCCTTTCCAGGTTGATAAGCAGCAGTGCTCTTTTAATTTGAGCAACTTCTTTATTACACTTCATAGGAAAGTTACAGCAAATTATTTCTATTGTATTAATGAGTTGTTCCTGTCGCATTCCGTGTTTATTGTAACTTGAAAAGGAATTACACCAGTGGGAAGCTTTTATCTCTCATAATAAGACTTCTAATTATTCTTGTAATTTTAAGAAGAGGTATTCCTACTACCTCACAGTAAACAGATGTGTGCATACTTTTTCTCCCTCTCTCCCAGGTAGCAGTTTAGCAGTTATGTTTGATCAAATTGAATAGGTTTGGGTTATTCTGGGTTATTTGGTATGCTGAAGCCAGCGTTCTGGGGAGGAGTTGTTCTTTCATGAAACAAACACACTAATGTGTGTGTGCCTAGTGTATTTTGACACCTAAAACAGAACAGACCTAATGACATGCTGAATTCAGAAATGGATTTTTTTTTTTTACTTTTTTTTTACCTGGCGGGGCCTTTTTTAAGCTACAGCCTGTTGTTTTGTGCTCTTTGCTTAGGTGACAGATCACAAGGAAGATGATACAGTAGAGAGTTATGCAAAGCAGAGAAAAAAGTATAAAGAATAAGCCCCATAGCTAAAAATATTTTTATGTGTGTATGAAAATGGTAGTAGGCGAGCTAGAGAACCCCTTAGACATGTGCCACTTTCCTCGTGGGTGAGCCAATTTGACAGAAAGCCTGTCTGAAGTCCAAGGAAATACTTTGGAAAGATTGAAATGTTCTTTAGCGAGGTACCAGGTGGATGTGGTGTACATGCTTCCTTTTAGTGTTGGCATCTATAGGCTTGTTCTGCTGCTTCTCCTCTGAATAAATGTTTTGTACAGACAGCATACAAGGCCAAAGGTGATAGTTTACCTGTGTCTGAGCAATCTTGTCTTCTGCCTTAGGTGTTTTTATTGTTATTCTTCAAAGTTGAGAAATTTGCAAAACCGTAACCAATCAGGAAATTTCCTTAATGAGTTGGCATATATAAAACACTTCCGAAGAATTTGTTACTACTCAAAAATCTGTAATACATGACCTGGGATAAAAGGTTCAAATCATTGGGAGAGGAGTGATAAATTGCTTGTCTCAAGGAAAGCAAAAATTTTTTCCTACTCTGGTTTTCACTGTTGTCATTCTGAATCCTACAGATAATTGTGAAACTGCCTAAAATCTTTTATGTTCCTGTCGGCTTGCTTAACTCCCAAATACTTCGTGTTTCTGGCAAAAGGAGTTGAGCGGTTTGCTTTCCAGATGCTGCTGTTCACTTGCAGCAGGTTCCCCTGTATCTGCAGGATTCCTGTATGTGCTTGTCGCCAGTGGAACCAGTGGGAGGTTGGGGAGAGAACTCCAGGGTGCTGACTAAGAGGTTACCCTTAGTCTACTTAGAACGACAGCAATACAAAAATTACAGGACAACCCTTCTGTAGTGAATACTTACATTCGCTTATTCAATCCTCCCATATTAAGGGGTTATTTAAAATCCTGTAGATATAGTTAATGTTTTCTACCAGTTAATATTTTATTTGAAAAATTACGTTATTACTTCTCCTTTTAGTTTTTTTTCTCATTAGTATGTCAGTGTTCATTGTTATCCTTCTAAAATATTAATGTATTTTTTAATTTGTCTTGAATCAAGTGCACAATATAATTAAAAGTTTCTTTGTAGGTTCAAACTCGAATAAAGGATAATGTTGTGGCATTAGCCAGATTTCTTGAAAAGAACATCTCTTATTGCAGAAAGGTAAGAGAAAAATTTCACAAAATGCATGCTTTGAGTCTGGGGTTTAAAATTAAAGGATGCATTTAACAAAGAAAAGGAATTGAAACTACTTTCTGTGTATTTAAAATTACATTATAATATTTCCTGTCTCAATGGTCGTCTTGTGACTGGAATGCTAACTTTTCTGGCTACTGCATTTCCACTCAAAAGTATTTAATTTTAATTTTACTTGAAGTGTTTCTGGAGGTACTTGTCTTACCTTCCTTCTTTTTGTGCTCATCATGAACAGCCTAACCACCTGTTTTGTTTTTTCAGTTGAAAGCCTCAAGTTCATGCTAGTGAAATTGTTTTATAACTGCTGCAGCAGTTTATGGCCACAGTAATTGGTATTCTGAATTAAAAGCCAGGATAGATGACTTAATCTATCTTCTAAGAGCCAAACCTTTTCTGGATTTTAGAGTTCCATTGGCTTTTTGTTTTGTTTTTTGTTTGTTTGTGTTGTGGGGTTTGGTTTTTTTTGTCAACAATCTACATTTCTTTTTGGAGGTATCTTATGTTTTGTGGCTTGGCATCTCTTTCATTTAGCTTTCAGCATTGGCCTATTTTATATGACGGAATTAACTATTTAAAACATGCCTATTATCAATACACTGTCATATATTTGGTTCTTTTAAAATTGCTCTTTATTAATACAGAAAGAAATAGAATCTCAATTACCAGAAGAAGAATCTCTGTATCAGGAAATAAAGAAAAGCACTGACATTGCTGCAAAATATTTGGAATTGGAGCAGTGCCTAGCTGAAGTCTCTCAAATTGCAGCTTCTACATTACAAGGTATTTAGCTGGGTTATTACCTGTCTTGATAGTAACCTGTGGACTGCAGGAGACCTGTAAAGCAAGAGGGAGGGAGGGATACTTGAGCTCTCTTTGCAAAATGCTGCATTTGATTCTGCTTGCTCTTGTTTTTCGTAGGGTCCTACAGAAACACAAGCCCTCTCAGGAGCTTTGCAGAAAAAATTTGTGCCATAGCTGGATATTTTAACAACTATTTCAGTTTGTTTGCCTTGTGTTCTACTTCTGCAAACAATCCTACCCAGAAAATACCCATGCCTTTTATGAACTTGGAAGAATTGGATGCTCTGGTTGATTCCCTCATTATGAATTTTGAACTTGAACAAGGACAGCTGTCATTGAAATCTCAAACTCTTTGTAATGAAACTACTGAGACTCAAGGAAGACAGCTTGAGACGGGGGAAGTTGAATTTGCTTGGAAATGGAAGGGAATTCCAAAACACACACACAAACTGCAGTCTTCACCTCAACTTCCTGCAGAGCTTTCACCTGGCAGGATACAGTGGGTATAAAATGCTGTTATCAAGAAATTCAATGAGACTTTTCCCCTTTACATCAAGGAAAAGCAACATATCACAAAAACATAAATTTTTTTGCTAATATTATTAGTAAGTGGTATGAAAGTAAAAGGTATGATTGTATGAGGGTAAGTACCCTAAATTTCACCACAAAAAAAAAAAAAGAAATTCCTTAAGGGGTCAGACTTTAAAATATAGCGCCCTTTGTTTTAATAAAAGTCTGTTATTACTTAAGCCTCTAAGAAATAATTTAACTCTGTAAATAAAAAAAATCTATTGGAGATGTATATGAGTGGAGAAACTAAGAACTGTTGAGGAATAACTAGGAAACACAGTAAACACTTGGTAGGACATTCACATCTCTTAAGGCTTTGATTTAGGACTCACGTAACAGTGGGAGGAGATTCCTTTGAAGGGCATTTATGTTGCAGCATTACTGTTGCATACAGTTAGCTGAGAAGACTGCCTTCCTATCCGAGATGCTTGAAAGGTAGATGAGGTTTGGGTACCAGCTTTCTTGTTAACATTGTTGTTTCACCCCTGCTGCATTATGATCTAGTAGTGCTACTGCAACTTTAAGGTGTGCTTTATGGCTTTCATTTTTTTAAATGTCAATGTCTTTTTAAAAAAAAAAAAAAAAAAAGCAAGAACTTTATTTCTGTAGAGGAAAACTATGAGAAATGGTAAAAGTACTTTACAACCTTATTTGATGAATGTTTTTCTTAGTGGTTTTGTAGTCCGTTGAAAAATCTGGGCTTAAAATATCAATGATGGCACTCTTCAACTCAGTCTGAAGTTAGTTAATGTTGAGTGTTGCTGCTAGCAAGTTGTCTTTTGATTGCTCAAATCACTCTCAGTACTATTCGTAGTGGATTAGAAGTATAGCTCTTCCTAAATAATATGTAATTCATCCCATAAGGCTGTAGAGAACTTTCCCATCAACTACTTGTGCTTTTCACTGTAGTCATCATTTAACCCCTTACCTTTATTCTGCTGGCAGAAGCCAGGGAAAATTAATGGCAAGGATGAAAATGAATTTGAATTTTTATTCTTTAATACTAGGTTCTAGGAGGCCTGGACCCAGCATGTTTTGCTTGCAACAGTGCTAGAAACTCATAAAATAAAATCTAAGTTTTTCCTTTATCCCAAACTTGCTGAACCAGTAGCCCTCATATGTTTTTCTTGAGACTAGTATACCTTAATACTTGGTCAAAAAATGTCTTTGAGTGCAGACCTGCCATCAAAAATATTCAACGATCTTTATTGCGGCTAATAACTTCCTTCTCACGTGGGGTGTGGCGTTGCTTAGTTGCTTTCCTACTGTAAAGGCCTTTATGAGTCTGCTCAAGGGTTAACAAAGTAGATTCAGTTGTTCAGATTTTTGTGCTTTAAAAGTGAAGAGAAACCTGGTGTATTTCTACTTCTGTAAATGTATTATGTTTTTATTTGGCTGCAAGTTTTAAGAACATAACCAGTTCTTCTGAATCATGTATCTAAGCACGAGCATTGTAAAGAGTAAAACTAGATCATGTAAGTGATGACCAATTTTTACAACTTTAAGTGTAAATTCCTTGTTAGTTTTCTTTTGTATACAGTTGTTTCTGAAACCTTCGTCACTGAGAGTTCTGCTTCTTTGCTGAAATTACTGTAAAGATCTGAAATATTTGTAAGACGTGTTTTCTGTAGCTCACAAGTGAAATAAAACAAGAAAGAGACTCCTTTACCTAAGTTTCTTTCCTTGATTAAGGTGCTTAACAGCACACATTTAGAGGCTGAATGCTCATGAACTAATCTACACCTATTAATGTCACAATACCCAATCCCTTCCAATTTCTCCTGATAAATATAGTGGTGGTATATCAAGTCTCCATTGCAAAATTATTCAAATGTGTTAATGATGTTCTACCTGACCAGATGATTAATTGTGTTTGCTTTTGTTCTTGTATTTAATGAGAAGTTCTGCTCAGAAAGCATCTTTGTTTTTGTAGTTCTGTGTATTGTTATGAGATTTTTTTTTCTTTTTTTTTTCTCTAAAACAGAAAAACAGTTCTTCACAAACTTGGAGCTCAAACTGACTTCCAGTTTTCAGCCTTTCTGAGACTCAGGAGAAAGAAACCATGCAAGCAAATGGGTTTCTGATAGAGTTTTAGCCGAGGAATTGGATGGACACCCTTAATCATATCAAATTCAGCTTTTGCAGGACGAGTGAAAATGTTGCCTCTAGCTTTCTGATGTGTGGTGGTTTGTTTTGTGGTTTGGTTTGTTTTTTCCCTCTGTGCTAACTACCCATGTGAATGAGACTGATTAGTCAACTGATCAGTCTCATTCACTTTGTTAATGCTATATTTACATTGTGGAGTAATATGCTAACAAAAGCTACTTCTGCTAGAGTTTTCTTCAGCTTGGTGCCCTTGCTACAGTTATACATCATTGAAGTGCTTCATTCTTCCAATATATATGGTGACTATACATCATCAGAGTGAGCTAGTGCTCTCACAACAGATTGCATTAATACATCAGCAAGCCTAGCTGAGGCTCCAGTCATCTGTTGGTGTAATATACCGTAAGGTGTATTTATAACTGTAGGCTAGTCTGTCTATAAATTATGAATGTTGAGGAATTGGGATCCTAGCAGGCAGATTTGGGGATAGATTGATTTGAATGTTACGTTATTTTACTCATCTTTCCGAGGAGTTGGCGGTAGGTGCGGGTTAGGCCCAGGTCAGCAGAGGAGTTGACGTGGCTGGACACAGTGGCTGTGTCACCCGCTAGGCACAGCGGTGAAGTGAGATAGACCCAATAGTGCTGAAATAAAGGGCTGCACAGTGGGGTCCAGACACCTTCACCACCTCGCCTTTCTGTAGATCTGACTGTGAAGTCGGAGTCTGGACAGCTTCTGTCAGATAGCGGAAGTGACACAGAACCTTCTTGTGATAGTACCTTTGGAGTTCCACCTAAACCCTACACCAGAGCAGTGCAACTTAAGTGGAGTTTTACTTTAGTATGTCACCAAGTTAATTACTTTTGCAGGAATATATTTTGGTGTTGTAAATTTCTCTGATGAGGGAGTTGAGATGGGAGTGGAATCACAACCAATATTTTAGAACACCTTTTATTAATTAACTGTTAACAGAATTAAGATGTTTACTTCCAGCAGATGCCCGTTCACCCAGTACATTCACTTATTCCTTCACACTTCACTAGTACCCACACCAAAAAAATGACTTGCAGCTACAAGATTGGAGCAACAACTGTGAGCTTCTGTTCCTGCAGTGGAGGTTTGTGTTGGCTTACCCGTGGGATGTGCTGCACCCCTCAGCACGTACGCTTCCTTTCTTTGGGTAATGTTTTCTACTTGCTGTGTCTCCATCTGCAGCCATAGGTACCAACCGAGCCCTTTCGCACGCACTTGCACAGACAGGGCTTTGGCTTTGGCTGACGCTTAGTCACTACAGTAGCTGATGCCATGCTTCTGCTAAGAGCACTAAATTTGGTCTTGAAATCTTTTCTCAGAGGTTCTCAAGCTTACAGTCTTCAGTTCTCCGTCCCTGAATGAAAAGCTGAGGGAACAGTCAGGAACGTGCATGGGGGGGAGTGGGAAGTGTTGTAAAGAAATGCTTACAGACCTGAAGGGGGGTTTGTTCACTGACGTTATGATGCCTTTACTTTGTGATGTGTGTTGCTGTAATCTATAGTTTGTGAGTTTGTTGTTTTGTGTTTTAGAAGGTTTTTTTTTTTGTTCTTGTTTGTTTGTTTTACTTAAGGTCCTCTCTTATTCCCCCAGGAAAATATTCTTCAGTCAGATTTAAGGTAAAACGTAATTAGAACTTTCTGGACTTGACCCATGGATTTTATTGACTAACAAAGAAGAAAAGGTGAGGGGCTTTTTAAAATTCTTAAATATAAAGTGAGGAGGTGAATCCCCTGAAGTTAATAAGAAATAGGTATTTCTTTAGTTCAATACTTTATTTGAAAAATAGTACTGCATTAATAAAAATACAGAATGATTCCGAGAGTATTGATCTGCTACTTAACTGCTTTTTACAACTCAGCTCCTAGTTTGTTTTATTTAATAGTAGGAAAATAAGATTAAAATTACAGATTTTAACATTGTCCAGCATTAATACACAAGGTAACTACTGCAATAAAAAATATTATGTAAATTCGTTTTTGTTGTGGAAACTCTAAAGCCATGCGAGTCAAATTAACTGTGATTAGGCACTAAACTGTTCATTTTTATGCCCGGTAAAGAATGAAAACATCTTTGTTTCCAGTAAAGATAACAGTTCTGGGAGAAAGTAACCCAGCATTCATATTCTGATGATATACTTGAGAAACCTCCCAACAATTTTAGCCCATCTTTGAGAGGTTGTATGCAAATACACTGTTAGAAAAAAGTACATGTGCCAGTGTTAGAAATTAAGGATAGGTAAACTCTTCTAGCACGCACGCACTCGCTCATGAGAATACTCTCGAAGAACAACGATCTGTGGTTTAGGTTTCATTTGATCCAGTAATGGCATCTGCAGGCGGGAGAGGAGACTACATCTGATTCACCTCTGAAAACATGAACTGTTATTTTTGGACAGGAAATTTCTTCTCATTCTTTATATACTGTAACATACTCTGATTAGAGGAGTCCTGTTGCTTTTTTATGTTTTACAACTTTTCTGATTTCATGGGAAGGTGGGTTTTTGGTTGGTTTGGTGGTTGTTTTTTGTCAATGACTATTTTATGACAGCATTTTAATTCCCTTCCCAGCTTTCAGTAGGATCTGAGATTGTTTTATGCATTTTCCCAAGGAAGGGCGGTTTGCTTTTTTTCTATGAAGTCCTAATATTTTATTTTTCTATATTAAAATAAATTGCCCTCTTTTCTCCATTTTCTGCTCTTTTTAGGACTTGGAATCATTATATGTAACAAGATTTGGTCAAACTAGAATTTTTTTCCTGCCCTCTTTTTTTTTGTTGTTTTTTTGTTCTTGTTGTCTTGGTGTGTTTACGTTTGTGATAGTATTGGTTTCTAGAACAGGAGATGGTGTATATAATCTAGTCAATATTCATATAATTTGATTGTTGCAGTGAAAACAGGACAAAACTGAAAGAAGAGGTCTCCTGAGCTAACATTTTATCAACAGTGAGCACTATAGACAACATTAAAAAAAATAAAAGGTATCTTTCAATCTGAGTTAATTTTGAATACCTCTATTAATTAAAGTAAGTGCAAGTAAACTAATCAGAAAGATTTATGAAGAGTTGAGGGAAAGGAAGGAAAGAATTGGAAAAACCTCATGTTAGTCATCTGTAATTAAAAAAAAAAAAAAGAACCCAGCCAACCCCCAGACAAACAAAAAACCCCAAACACCCCCCCCCCCTCCATGTTCATATGGAGTTAAACTGTACTTGCGGTCTTCCATGCAGCTTCCTTAAGCCTACTGCAAGCATTACTTGATTAATCTTTACATAACTCTAGTAGCTTCGTGACAAATACTTCACTTACATTGGTCTATGCTATTGTTGGAATAGTTCAATATTTTTTCTCATATAGGTATGTCTATTGGAGAGACAAACTTCAAAGGCTAAACCTGAACAATCAAATTAACCATGATTGCTTTGCTTTATATTATTTAAAATATTTGAAGGTCTGTGCATTTGCTGGAATGTTATTTATAGTGATTTAAGTAAATTCAAACTGCAGCATTAAGTGCATTTTAGCTGGTGCAACACTGGGTTTTGGTCTCACGGCCTACCTAACTATTGTGTATTGCTATAAACCCCTCTTTTACTGAAGATGATGTGTGTTAATTATCTATGGAAGAAAATTACATCACAAAGTCCCAGAACGTTAGAGATTAAAGGGACCTCGAAAGCTCATCTAGTCTAAGCCCCCTGCCAGATCAGGAACACCTAGATCAGATCGCACAGGAATGCATCCAGGCGGGCTTTGAATGTCTCCAGAGAAGGAGACTCCACACCCTCTCTGGGCAGCCTGTTCCAGTGCTCTGTCACCCTCACTGGAAAGAAGTTTTTTCTCATATTCAAGTGGAACCTCCTATGTTCCAGCTTGAACCCATTGCCCCTTGTCCTGTCACTGGGTGTCACAGAGAAGAGCCTGGCTCCATCCTCCTGACAGTCATCCTTCACATATTTATAAACATTGATTAGGTCACCCCTCAGTCTCCTCTTTTCCAGACTAAAGAGACCCAGCTCTCTCAGCCTTTCCTCAGCAGGGAGATGCTCCATTCCCTTCATCATCTTCGTGGCTCTGTGCTGGACTCTCTCCAGCAGTTCCCTGTCCTTCTTGAACTGAGGGGCCCAGAACTGGACATAATATTCCAGATGCAGTGTCACCAGGGCAGAGTAGAGGGGGAGAAGAACCTCTCTTGACCTACTGACCACCCCCCTTCTGATACACCCCAGGATGCCATTGGCCTTCTTGTCCATGAGGGCACAGTGCTGGCTCATGGTCATCCTGCTGTCCACCAGGACCCCCAGGACTCTCTCTCCCCTACACTATTCTCCAACAGTTCAGTACCCAACTTATACTGGAACCTGGTGTTGTTTTTGCCCAGATGCAAGACTCTACACTTGCTCTTGTTAAATTGCATCAAATTTTTCCCCGCCCAAATCTCCAGCCTGTCTAGGTCTCGCTGGATGGAAGCACAGGCTTCTGGCGTGTCAGCCACTCCTCCCAGTTTCATATCATCAGCAAACTTGCTGAGGGTGCACTCTATTCCCTCATCCAAGTTGTTGATGAATATATTGAACAGCACAGGTCCCAGTACCGAACCCTGGGGGACTCCCCTAGATACAGGCCTCCAACTAGACTCCATCCCATTCACCACAACTCTCTGGCTTCTTTTCTCCAGCCAGTTCACAATCCGTCTCACTACCTGACCATCCAGATCACACTTCCTCAGTTTAGCCGTGACAATACTGTGGGAGACGGTGTCAAATGCTTTTCTGAAATCGAGATAGACCACATCTACTGCTTTACCATCATCTGTCCACCTGGTGATGTCCTCATAAAAGGCTATCAGGTTGGTCAAGCATGACTTCCCCTTGGTGAAGCCATGTTGACTGTCTCTAATGACCTTCTTCTCCCTGATACGCCTAGAGACAGCATCAAGAATAAGTTGTTCCATCACCTTTCCAGGGATGGAGGTGAGGCTGACCGGTCTATAGTTACCCGGGTCCTCCTTCTTGCCCTTTTTGAAGACTGGTGTGACTTTCGCTTTTCTCCAGTCCTCAGGCACCTCCCCTGTTTCCCACGACTTGCCAAAGATGATGGAGAGTGGTCTAGCAATGACTTCCACCATCTCCCTCAGTAACCGCTTGTGCATCCCATCAGGACCCATGGATTTATGGGTGTCCAGATTACTTAACCGCTCCTTAACTCAGTCTTCATCTACCAGAGCAAACTCCTCCTTTGTCCTGACTTCCTCTGAGGCTTCAGGGGTATGGGACTCTTCAGGAAAGCCTCCGGCAGTATAGACAGAGACAAAAAAGGCATTCAGTAACTCTGCCTTTTCTGTATCTTCTGTCACCAGAGCACCCACCTCATTGATCAGTGGGCCTACATTGCCTCTGGTGTTGGCCTTATCTGCAATGGATTTGAAGAAGCCCTTTCTATTGTCCTTGACCCCTCTAGCAAGGTTTAATTCTAAGGAGGCCTTAGCTTTCCTAGTTGCCTCCCTCCACTCTCTGACAACATTCTTATATTCCTCCCAAGTGGCCAGCCCCTCCTTCTGTAGACCCTCCTTTTACACTTGAGTTTGCCCAGCAGATCCCTGTTTAACCATGCAGGCCTCCTGGCACCCTTCCTTGACTTCCTACCCGTTGGGATGCACCGATCTTGAACTTGGAAGAAGCTATCTTTGAATGCTAACCAACTATCTTGGGCCCCTTTACCTTCAAGTACCCTGTCCCATGGGATTTCCCCTAGCAATTGCTTGAAAAGGCCAAAGTTGGCACTACTGAAGTCCAGCGTTGCTATTCTGCTCTGTATTGTGTTACGGCCACATGAGATCCTGAACTCCACCACCTCATGGTCACTGCAACCAAGGCTGCCCTCAACCTTTACCTCTTCAGCCAGACCCTCCTTATTTGTGAGAATAAGGCCTAACAGTGCTCCTCTCCCAGTCGGCTCGTCCACCATTTGCATCAGGAAGTTATCATCAATGCACTGGAGAAACCTCCTGGACTGCGGATGGCTGGCTGAGTAGGTCTTCCAGCAAATATCAGGGGAGTTAAAATCCCCCACAATAACCAGGGCCTGTGACTGTGAGGCTGCTACCAGCTGCCTGTAGAAGGCCTCGTCGACTTCCTCGTCCTGATTCAGTGGCCTGTAATAGACACCCACGACAGCATCACCCATACCAGCCTGTCCCTTAATTCTTACCCACAAAGTCTCAACTCACTCGTCACCCACCCCTGGACAGTACTCAATACATTGAAGTTGTTCTTTCACATAGAGAGCAACTCCTCCCCCTCGCTTTGCTGGCCTGTCTTTCCTGAGAAGGGTATAGCCACCCATGGCTACATTCCAGTCATGTGAGCTGTCCCACCATGTCTCTGGAATTGCCACCAGGTCATCATCTCCTGACCGAACACGGATTTCTAACTCCTGCTTATTCCCCATGCTGCACGCATTACTAACGCGTTTCTGCCTCTCCCCCTAGTGTGCAAATGTTGATAAAGAAATTGCTTATCTTAGAAAGATGAGAAGCTATGTTACTAACGTATTTGTACGAAATCTCGTACTCAAACCCAGTACAGATGTAGCTCGCTAGATACACGTATTCACACATAGAAAGCACATTTGCAAAACAGTAATGGTGCAAGAACAAGTCACAAAGTCAAATTTATTTCGCAAAAGCTGAAGAATAATTTTTACTGCTTTGAGCTCCTGAAAAGGAAACATCCTGCAGATCTTTGCTGTAGTGGTACTTTTGTTATGCCTTTATCAGGTAGTTATGTCAATGAGTTTGACTGCCATCCCGGGATTTCTTCAGGCCTCGGTACTGAGAGAATCTTACAAATGTGTCTGTTTGTGTGAACGCTTTTCCAGTTTACTACTAGTCTACTGCTTTTGATTTTTTAACTGTTTTCTCCTCAGCCCCAGCTCAGGGAACCTGTTGCGCCCTGTTTACACTGTGAACACCCTGGTAGAGTAAGGCTCTGCAACGGAAATCGGATCTCTGCTAAGACTAGGTGCCACGGCGCTAGCTCTTATCGTATCACATCCCATCCCGTTTATTGGTGGCGAGGTGGAGTTTGAGTTTGTTTCTCTGCATAGCAAAATACTAATGCTGGCACTCTTCAGGCACTTGACATCGCCAAACGCAGTGCTGGGATGGAATTCAGACTTGTATTCGTGAAATACAAAATGTAAATGTAAGGATACAACACTTTAAAGAATGACGTTTTTCAGTATTTTTATTTGCTGTAATCACAGAAATTTTAAATGCAGTTTTGCATTTTCTGTGTGTAAAATGAAAGTCTAATTGCTTTAAAAATGAATGTGTAATGACAACTAAGCATCAGCTATTGAAGATGATGATCAGCACACACAGGAGAAGGAAAGAAAATGTAAATCAACTTTCCAAGCACCAAATTGAATCTGGAATTCTCTACTGGTTGGTTGTATCATGACTTTACTATCCACGTATGGTTACGTATACATGGAGGCAAAAAACCCTAAGGTGAATAGATAAAATGTGAAGTCATCTGAATGTCAGATACTTGGCTTCAAATGTAAATGTTACCGTATTTTAATTCTGGAGTATGCTGAAAGTAGGAGTCCTAAATGCTTTTTGAAAGATCACTTGACCACAAGGGAATGGAGGAAGTCAGAAGGTTGAGAGTGGAATAAAACAAACGCTGTTTTAACTCCTGAGCCATCTTCAATAGTGGATGGCAAAGCTGATAAACAGGACTCAGCTTGTTTTGCCCCCTGCCCTCTCCCCTTACAAAGAAATTCTGTCAGTTCTGCTTCTTACCCCTAAAATACCAAACTATATTCCTAAAAGCATTTGTTTAAGTATTTGATTCATTAAGATAAAATTGGAAAAGCTTACATCAGCATTAACTCAGCTGGCCTTCGGTTCTTGTTTTATTACGACCAGTAATGTGCAAATTTCATCTCATAAACTTGGATCTTTGTACAAGGTGATTCATCAAGCTGTGAAGTGTGTGTATGGTGTATATAAACGTTTCAATGCCGTGCTGACCCTACTCCGGCGTGTAACACAGTCCCCAGGGAAGCATGCAGAGGTGTTCCTTGTACTTCTTACGCTGTGCTGCAGTGTGTTAGTTGCTCTAACTTTTTTGGTTGTCAGGTGAAGGAATCCAGAGTGCGATGTGAAGATGCTCACAGAGTGCTGTTAGGTAGCACCGTGAGCTTGGTTGTATGTAGCAAAAGAGGGATAAGCAATGGAACAATACAATATCAGGCAATTTATTTCCTCTTTGCATAAAACATTCACTGGTGTTTCCCTAAATAGTCAGACAGCCGTGGCTGACACTCCAGCACTGAACCTCTGCTGTTCCCTCTACTGCTGCTGTCAAGAGAGGGTCACCGAGGCCTGGGATTGTCCCCACAGACGGCAGGGAGCTGGCTCTAGCTGCATGTGTCCGGCGGTCTCTATGGAGTACTCTCGACACAGCTTTCGTCAGATTGTGAAGCCCCGAAATACTCCAGCAGCAAGAGCACGGTGTTCTGTGTCGGTGTGCTGCCGCGTCCCAGGACTGTTTCAGGAGACAGCTGGGACATTTCTTTGCTTCCTTCTGCAAAGTCAAATAAAACCTCCCACTGCCGGGGCCAATGCAATAATTCTCTGCCCAAACCAACAGGGCACTTGTTAACACTTCTTTCGCGAGTCTCTTAGCTGTTTTAACTCTGCCACTTGCCAGGGCAGCCCCTGAACAGCATTCACAGAAAAAGACGGATGGGAACAAAAACCTCTAGACTTTTACAGTTTGGGATTTTTTTCTTTTATTTTAGAAAAGTTCTGCTGCCTGTACCATGTGTTTCCTGAAGAGAGTAGTTTCAAGAAGTAGTTTCAGTCGCGAGATCAGCTGCTTCGGAGCCGGCGCAGCTCCGACAGACCGACCGATCGCGAGGCACAGGGGGGTTTTCGTGAGATCCCGGCACCAGGAAAACTCCGAGACAGCGGCGAAACCCGAATCCCGCCGACAGCTCTCCCGAGAGAGGCTGACGTGGCAGGGGAGGTGCCGGGACACACCCTCCTCCCAGTCCTTAAATTCTTATCGGGAGATAAGCGAGTAACACCCTGCAGCAGCAGAGGAGGCGGCTCGTGTAGTGGGCTACTGAGGTTCTGCCAGGTCCGGGAACCTCATAAGGCAGCTGTAAGACTAGAGTGAGCCGGCAGGGTTCCTCTGAGAAGGAGGCGAGAACTAAAGACAGGAAAAGCACAGACATCCTAGTTGACCCTCCAACGAGAATGGTAGGCACTCGTCTCAGAAGTAAGGCTGCAGCTCTGGCTGAGGGGTCTGCACCATCTTTCCCTGGGATGGCCGATGCCTCCATGCAGACGGAGTTTCAAACGGTGGAGGCAACTGTACAGACCTTGGTATGTAAGAGGTGCCTAAATTACTCTTCTGGAGTGGGCATGGGAGACAAACTAGCCTGCAATAGGTGTGCCCAGGTGGACCAGCTCCT
>WKFP01013852.1:203004-229070 GCA_011057875.1 Pterocles orientalis
TCTTTACCAGGGAGTGTAGTGAGAGGACAAGGGGTAATGGGTATAAGCTAAAAGAGGGTAAATTTAGGTTAGATATTAGGAAGAAATTTTTCACTATGAGGGTGGTAAGACACTGGAACAGGTTGCTCAGGGAAGTTGTGGATGCCCCATCCCTGGAAGTGTTCAAGGCCAGGCTGGATGTGGCTTTGGGCAACCTGGTCTAGTGGGAGGTGTCCCTGCCCATGGCAGGGGGCTTGGAACTTGATGATCTTTAAGGTCCCTTCCAACCCTAATCATTCTATGATTCTATGATATTTGAGGTGGTGATTTTTTTTTCCTTTCCCCTCTGGTACTGTGCTGGAAAAGCTTGGTCAAACATTAAGCTATTTATTAGAGGACTGTTTACCAGATTTTATCACCTGTTTGTACTCCACGTCGCGATTTCCTTCAGCAGTCTGTAGTATTCCCATTGTAGCCACTAGATGGAAGTGTTTCACAAGGGTGTAGCCGCTACCAGCCCCTCAAGCAGCACCTAACTGGGCACAGAAGGAATCTCATTGCCACCTAAAAGTTACCGCTTGTACCATATTTGTAAAAAAAATAAAATTAGTTTCTATAGAAAAATCTGTTTGGGGGTTTGTATGGTTTATAGGATAATTTTTCTGTTCTACCCTTAGTTAATTATGGCAGCTGTAGTATAACTGCAATCACGAAGACAGCTGTTGTCATTATATGCAAAATATAATCTATTTATAATCTACCCTCGACTTATTTTTCACATTGTTAGTTTACTATTTTCAGTGTATTAAAGTTACTATTTAAAAATGTATTTTTGTTTTGCAAAATATAGTTCAATAGCTGTTTTTATCAAGATCACAAGTCTACCTCTGAAATAGTGGGTCTAACTACATAATCAGTCCCAAGATATTCATGTGAATAGCACAGAAAAAAAAATGTTATTAGCTCAGGTTTAATACTGGAAGGTGTAAAGCTGGGAGAGATGATGGCATGGTGAAGAAAATCTTACGTCTGTTTAACTTCAAGTTAACTCTTCAGCCACTTCTAATCACCTAACTGCTTGCAAATAAACTCGTGTTTTGCTGCCCAGGGGCTCTGATAGCTCCTTATCCCTCCTCCTCTCTCTCTCACAAGTCACATAGTGGGTCGAGGATGAAATTCGGAATGGAACCCAAATTCTGGCATTTTCTGTTGTATCTGGCAGGTAAAAAACAGCTTACAATCTTCTTTTGTTTTTTAAAGGGTTAACTTTGCAAATAGAAGTTTTTGTAAATGTGTTCTAAGGGTGAAACTGGTTTATTAAGGTTTATGTTTGCACTGAATAAGAGACAGGTATTATTAGGAAAACCTGTCATTGTTTTCAGAGAACCTCAATACTTGAGTTATTTATTTAGTAGCTTTTAGTTCCCTTCTTAAAACAATCTCTGGTGTTTGTTAGCGTGCCTTGCATCGTAATTGCAAACTATCTAATGTGTAAGGAGATCTGAGATAAACTGGACTTGTGGTTCTCCAGCCTTGGCTACACGTCTTGTGAAAGCGAGGTTGTAAACCAGATAGGGAGAGGAATTCATTTTTTTTGAGAGATTCCTTGTTTAATGAGAAATTTGTGTTTACTCACAATCTTACCCCTCGAATAAAAGCATAAAAGTGGGCATGAAGCAACCTAGCTTGTCAGTTATCATACTTATAAAAACTCAGACCACAGGCTTAGAAACTATTTAATTAACTGTATTCTGGTAGCATGGGATTCTTCCACAATTGCTTTGTTTGCATCTTAGTGGCATTGCAACGGAATAAACAGGTTAACAAAACCCATCAGTAGATGTGAAATGAAAGCAGCAGTAAAAAGCAAACCAATAATTTTTTTCAACTAATGAGCAACATTGAATATCTGCGTTTTGCAGACAGACCAGTATTGGGTAAACCCACTGCTGCGTGTATCAAGTCTTGCACTTAAAGTGGAGGGTTGCTTTTTGGGGGTTTGGTTTTGTTTGTTTTGTTTTAGAAAGCCAGAAGTAGGTACATTTCTTGATAAGATATAAATTAAAGAGAGGATTTATCTCAACGTACTTGGGTCATAATAGCTGTGGCTTGACCTCTTCAACTTCTGATGCTATTGAATCACCATAAAAGTATCTCCTGCTCTGCTGTGGCTGGCATTGCATGAAAATCTACAGTGTTTGTCACCTAGCAGATCTCAAAATGCTTTGCGAAGGTGAGAATCTGTTTCTCACTCAACAGATGGGGGAGAAAGTGTTCCGGTAGGTTAGATGGTTCCTATCTCCCAGCTGCAAAGAGATCAGTAGTCTCTTTCCATCCTTATGAACAGCTCTCACTGAAGAAATAGATTCTTAACTCTAGGAGGATCTGCTTCGCTGAGGTGGCAGTTTTTAACCTTTGGGAACAGCCTACATGTAAGTTATTGCAAGAGTTCATTGACTTGGGACAGACAGTGCATGGATGAGAGAAGGAACTTGCAGTTCACTACAAACCCGACAATTTCCTTGCGTATATTAACAGGTGAAGCAGGCTTTATTACTTGAACCGAGGAGCGCTGCACGTAGGTGAGCCCTGCAGTTTCGCTTCCACGTGCATTTCAATATTGACATCAGCTGGATGTGTGTGGCTGTTCTGACGGTGCCCAGCACCCCGTGGAACCTGCTCTTCAGCCTTCCATGCCATTAGTTTACAGCAGTAGTCTAGGAAAGATGAGGCTTCAGGAAGATACACAAGACATAAAACGCATTTACGACACATTGCCCTGGCAGCCCTGTGTTGGTAGGCTGTGGTGTCCAGAGAATAAAGGTCGTTCTCTGCTGTGTGCTTTCACCAAGAGCTGCCGTGTCCTGAGAGGGCATTTACCGGCACAGGGAAGTGAAGACGTCAGTGACCTGCTCTTCACAAACGTGCGGAGGTACAAAACAGAATAGCTGACTTCTCTCCCGATTTTTCAGGTAATTGGAGCTTTCTGAGAAAAACAAAATTCTAAACACGAAAGAAGAAATCCTTGAAAGTATTTGTTGTTCATACTATCTGAAAAGCCTGGTTTGTAAGCAGTATCGGAAATCATCCCCGTATTTTGGAAACATCCAATGTTGCATACAGGCAGTTAAACCTAAAAATAGGTTCTTGTGGCTGGTAGTTAAAATTGGGAAGTTTCTTTGAGATTAAAGGGATGAAGTTACTCTGAAATATTTCTCTGCCCTGTCTAGGTGTTAGAATTTGGAAACCATGTCCGGGATGCTGATGCTCTTTACAGTTACACAGTGTTAGGGTGATTGCTGTTGAACAGGAATTCCCCTGTTGTGAAATGTCTTAATGTCTGCCGTAAGGGAGGAGCCAGCTGCCAGGCACTGTCCGTAGGAACCCTATAATTCAGTAGGCAGTGCAGTGCACTAGCTCCTTTTCCCATTTCTCTTTGGACTGTACAGTCACAACAAGACATACCAGTAGAACTTTTGTTACTATGGAATTGGAAATGTAACTCTTGAGTGTACCAAGCTGGCTTTTGTATTGAATAAGATCTGTTATTTTTGCAATTAGTTTTTCTGATTGCAACGTTTGAGTATTTGCTTGTATAAATTTGGAGCTATATACATTTCTCTTGAGAGCTTATCAATGCTCTTTTTAGGATCAAAAGAGGTCGATAAAAGCCATAGCCCTGTAGAACAGTGGTTTATGATTGAGTTATTAGGTTCCTGTTAGATTCTTCTAAACTTGTTGGGCAATACATTCCAGTGCTAGTATGTTTTCTTTATAAACGAAGAGCAAGCATGTCCTTATGTGTGCACAGATCTGGTCTGTATTCTGTTCCCTACTTTTAAATGTCATGATACTCAGAACACGTTGGTATATTCCATCTTCACGAGATGCAGATCTGTGTTGATGTTGTCTGAAGTTCCTTAGCCTGTGCTTTGATCTGCTGGAAGTAATTTTTTTTTCCCGTCAGTTTTTCTTGTTTTTTTTTTTTTTTTTTTTGTTAGTTTTTTTTTTGTTTTTTTTTTTTTTTTTTTTACATGAGAAATATCTAGATACTTCTATTTTAGTGTAAATGCAAAGTCAGGTTGTAAAAGTTGTTTGAAGAGGGTGAAATGGTTTTAGTTTGCCACTGCAGAGGCTGCATCATTTGCTGAGGTAAAGGTATTTGTTGTTATTTGGATTGTGTAAATGCTCGTTATTCAGCAGGCATTTCCCAAAGGTAGAGGAAATTTCTGTCCCAAACAGTTGAAAGATGAAAACAAGTGTGTGGGGGTGTGGGGGGGGAATAATTTGGAAATACAATATCACTTACATAATCTGACTGTAAATTTAGAATCTCCCCAGCATGGTTACCACATGCATTCGGCATATAGCATAGTCACCTGTTTGTAAAAATAATTTTAATAATAAGCATGAAAGTAGGTCATGTGGTACTAATGCTAACATGTGTTACATGAACAGCATATACAACCTCTCGGAATTTTGTCCTGGTGACAAAAGGGATTTAAGATTAGCATGAAGGACCTTTCCTGACACTTTTTGATGGTTGATGCGATCCTACTAAACAAAGGAAGAATTCAAAAGTCAAGCAAATTACTCGACAGTGGTAACAGAGGGCTACTGCTTCCTTGACTGAGCAGTACAAATTTTGCCGTTTGATGTTCTGTGCTGTTGTACGGTAATTGTGACAGGCTTTTTCTTTAGCCTGTGGATCAACTAGAAAACTGTTGATGCTGCGTAAATAACAGCAAGTCTCAGCAAACACGCGTTTTGAAGCCCTATAAAGTGCACGCATTTGTAATTTGGTCTTTGGAAAATTCCTGTGCCTTTCTCTGGTAATTAGTAGAATTTCACAAGTGGCACAACAGGCACCTAGCTCTTGTAAAGCCACACCACTATTAAAATACACAGCTTTTCATTTAAAAGGTTGAATACAATTCGTCAGTGACGTGCCAGCTGCAGAAAATAAGAAGCTGTTGAACCGGTGCATTGGGAGGTTTTCCAAAACCTGCCGGCTCTTTGGGTGCACAGACGCCACTAGACAGTAAAGGGACTCTGGCTTCTAAATCTATTTGGTTATTCTGGAAGCCTGCTTCCAAGCTTTAAACTGACATTGCAAAGAGATAGACAAAGTGGACTTAATCCTTCCAAGCTGTGGCTTTAAGTAGCCAGGCTTCTGATTAAGTGCTTTCTTGGATGCCTAGTTGAGCTTAAAGCTTCTCGCCTGTCAACACCGGACTGAATTCTACAAACAGAGAGCACCGGGGGCCAGAAATTCAGATCTCTTCTGCTCCTTGCTCCAAGAGATCTCGTTCAGTCAGGTTTGCCTTCTAAAATCTACGGAAAAGTGTTCCCATGTTAGCCTTCGACACCCTGTGGAACTTGCAATGGGTTGAAATGTTTTTCTTCTGCTTTTCATTCATTGATGTTATACCCTCTGGAGCTGCGGCTTTGTTTTGGTGTGGACAGACTTTCAGTCAACACAAGCAGTAACTGTGAAATGCATTAATGGCTAGAAAATCAGGGAATGAGCAAACTGCACAACTGCCCACTCAGTTGTTGCAGTGAACAAGTGTTACTGCAGTTTGTGTACTGAACAAATTAGAGTCCTCCTTCAAAACCTGCAGAATTTGCACATGCAGATGGGCTGTGATGTAAGCAAATAGCGGCCGCTCGTGTCTTGTCTTTGCTCAGATGAAAAGTCAAGTTCACGGTAGCTTTAATGCCAATGGGAGGTACGCTTATTAAAGCAAATTTTAAAAATAACGGGGAAATCTACCATCACCTGGGACACATCTAACCACGCTTCAGTCAGTGCAGTCTGGTGCATTCTGTGTATTGGTGTGCTCTGGCATTTTTAATGCAATTCTGGTTTAAATTGTCTCACATGATGAGAACTATGATCAAAGAGACCCTTTAAAATGACAGGATAAGAACTATATTCTAGTTTGTCTTAAAGACACAGACCTATTGGCCAACAGTTGACCTGAAGTTCACTAAAATTAGCATCTATGGCACAACTTGGAGAAAGCAGAAGGGAAATATTTTCTTTTAAAATTACACACTCAAAAAAATCAAGTAAGTGAAATTTTGAATACTTCTGGGAAGCAAGGTCTGTGGATATTTTAACTGATGCTTCATTTAAAAAAAAAAAAAAAGCAAATATAGCAGAGAATTTTTAATAAAGTAAACAATACACTGTTACTCCGACATTTTTTCAGATGAACAATTTTTCTGGAGAATGACAAGGCTGAGCAGTCAGGTTTTGAGGGGTGGAGTGCAGTTTAGTTGGTGGGCCTGCTGTGATTGGAATTGATTAATGGGTTTTGTGATAAGCCCAGAAACAGATCAGCGGCAGCTCACCCAGCTTCCAGCTGTCGCAGCTGTGCCTCTTCACTCTTCTTCCAGCCCTATCACACTCCCGGCAGCCTCAAGAGTACCTCCTTCCCAGTGGAATTTCTGCACATCATTTCCTCAACTGCCAAGATGCCACAGTAGCAGCTGTTTCCCAGAAGATTTGTTGAGGCGTACAGATTTGTTGTGATGAGGAATACGACTTTAGAGAACTCTTTCCTCCGGCCCTGGGAAGCATGCTGCGCCACGCCCTGAAGGGAGGCTCCAACAGTGGGTGCGGTGGGCAGGTGGGCTCCTCACCCTGCCTCTGGCAGTGACACCGTTCACAAGCCTGCTGGCGAAGCGATGCAGCCGTTCCTGCTGGGCAGTTGCGATAAATAATCACCGATTCGTTTCATTGCTAATGGCTTGACAGAAGCAATGCTCCAATGTGTTTAAAGCCCTCATTGCTGCCGTCTTTGCTGTAAGAGTTTTATAGACATTAATAAATGCCAATTTTAGAAGTTCTGAATATGTGTGGAAAATATTTCCCCCGTTTCCTTATTGGGAACAGCGATCTCCAGCATGACCACACGTGGCTTCCTGGGAAGCGGTTCTAACAGAAAACTGGAGGTGTGGGGATTTTATACAAAATATAAAACAGGATCCAAACTTTGCATGTAACTTCACGGATCTGAGAATGATTGCCTAGTAACAAAATGGTTGGAAGGATATGAGACTTAATGTTCTGTAAGATCTCTCCTAATAGTTACAAAAATATTTTGTTTATTTTACTGGAAACTGAATAAGCCTAGAGCACGAAAATAACTGTACCATTATTTCTGGACATTTTGTAGATTTTAATACCTAAGAAGGAAATGGTCTTTCTGGGTGTGATGTTAATCATTGTTGGCTTCTCTGGATGCTTTAAATGCATATGTATTGGCATTATGAATAAATATAAAAAAAAAAAGGAGCGAGCTCAGGTACATTAAAGCAAATGCTTCACACAGGAGGTCTCATCTCTGGCTGAATCTGCAGGATGTCTCACTGATCCACTAGAACAGTGTACAGTTTATCTGCTGTGGCTGTCTGGGAACAAGAATAAGTTTAGACAATTTCAGAAAATAAATACTTACAACCAAAAAGATTTGCTACATTTCTGCTCCATGTGCACGTACAGTTCCTGTGTTGATTATTTAGAGTCAACTACGTCATGTTAGTGGAAAACTACTTCTCAAAGAGATTTAAAAGAAAAAAAAATAATCCTTTTTCTTTCCATTTTTAAATACGTTACTGAGAGGAACGTATCAAAGAACCTTGTTTTAAAACAATGCTATTTATTTATTCTGCAATTGTATTGCACGTCAGCTATATTTTGTAAGTCTTCTGCCATAGAAAAGCAAACAGTCATGTTACGTTAACGGCTCGGCTGAGATCGTGTGACTGCTCCGTGCTCCTTTGCTGTGGAAAAAACATGGCCGAGAATCTTAAACAGCTTTTGAATAAAGGCACCTACAGTTGTGATAGGGCAAAAAAGTTCACAGTGTTCATGACTTAGTTATTTCAGTTTGCTTCAGTTCGTGGCTTTGGCTACAATTTTCATGTGCATGTTATGCAATAAAAAAAAAATTATCCATACTGAAAGCACTGCTTTTTGGAATGTTAAAATAATGTTAAAATAGTGGACAAATAATGCCTCAAAACTTGTACCTGTGCTTGCTCAACCTGGAATTAAGCTTTCTTGTTTTGTACAGTATTTTAGATATCTGAATTCAGTGCAGTTAAAAAATGTCCTGTCTGGATATTACCTAGTGCTGCGAGGATTTGAAGTGAGCAATGATCAGAAGAAACAGTAAGTGTGATTAAATATTGTTCACAGAAATTGTGGTGGTTGAGATTTCCACAGCTTGATCTGCTACAGAGAGACTTGTCTGGGGATCCAGCCTGCACTTCTGTCCTTCCTGTGATTTCTTAGTTCAAGCTTGATAGAGAAAGCATCCGTCGTACCATTTCCTTCAGTGCCAACAGCTTTGATTCTCTTCAACAAGTGTTTACAGAAAAGTGTTGATGCTTATTAATCTGTTTCTTGTCTTACAAACGTGCTTATGGGTGATTTGTGCCAAAACTGGCACTCCTGACAGCTCTCAGGGCAATCTGCACAGCACAGCGAGGCTGTTACACTGAACAGATGTGCTCTGGAGTTGTTATTCTTTGTAATTGCTGTCATTAAGTGAAAGCATGTGTCAATCAACTCCGTACTTTAAACACACCAATCATTTGCAGGAGACATGTATCTGCATTTCAAATATAGATATAAAATATTTTGTTTTCAAATTTGTGTTATTTCTATTTAACACAATACTCCATGAAATACAGGATGACCAAAGATGTCAGAGGTGTCACAGCAAAAGATCATCAAGTTAAGAAAGGCTTTACTGGAGGGTCCTCTAGATTTTAATTTTATTTTTTTTTAAATAGACTCATCCTCCTTTTCTGATTTAAAAGGAAGGCATTTAGGCTCTTTTTTTTAAAAATAATTTCCAAAGTTACTGTGCTGCCTTGATCTCGGACGATGACTTCCACTAAGAAAGGAAAGCAGGTGATCCTGTGGGTGAGACCCTCACATCATTTAGGAGGAGTTTTATTGTGAGTACTTGGGCACAAAAAGGACTCTGCATTAGTAAACTGACACACTGCCTTCTGGAGAGTTAATGTTTGGGTCATCAACGGTGCCAGGAGACCTTTTAGGGTCAAATATGTCCACACTGGTAATAAACAAGATCAGATCAGGGAATTATATTTTGAGTGGAGTTGACAACAAAGGTATCTTAGCCCGGTTGCACAAGTGACAGCAGAAGTGACCAAAACCCACAGCAGTGAGGAGGTTCGGAGCTCACATCTGTTTTCTCCTTGTTTCCTTGTGTATCGACTTCAGTTGCTTGTGTCAGAGACAGTAAAGATGACGGCACCTAAGTATTTGGGTTTGTTTGTGGGTTTTTTTAACCCCGTGCTGTGACATTTCCTCTCGGTGACAAATAAGATGAACTTGCCACTCAGTGTAGTCCATCACGGTGAGACGGGACGGCCCTCAGTCTTTGGGGGTACTTTAGCCTACACCTTTACAATGAAAGCGGTTGTTCTGTGATTTGTGTTTTTTTGTTTTTTTTTTCCGTATATCTCCCCACTCCCAGCATCACCATTAAGGCAAAACAAAAAAATTACCCAATTTCCCCAGCACAGATTATTTTAGGACTCTGCCTGCTGCATTAGAGATGATTCTGGTATCCTGGTGTGGTGTGGGACTTGTATCTGCCTTACTGGCAAATAAAGGATTGTGTAACCACCCTTTGGTGTCTTCCATGAAAGCACACTGTTCAGATCCTGCTGGAGGCACTTAGGATTTCATATGGATGTTGCTTATTTGTTAGATCCTAATCGTCTGATTCTTACTGAGTCTTCTGCTAGAAGTACTGAAACCGAAACTGAGAAAGCCTATCCGAAATTTAGAAGGCAGATAAGCTACATCCAAAGAATAAATGATAGTGAACTAGGAAATAACTTCTGTTTTCACAGAATTGTGAAGGAAAAATATTATATTTGTGGTCCAAGCCTAGTGCCATATATAGAACCAGAAAAAAACACGGAAATGACGTAGGAAGCGTAGCAGTACCGTCTGACAGAAATGGAACTGTGTGTTATAATCTCACCCCTTGCACTGGCAGAAGAAGCTTTGTGACACTAACTTGCAAGTTATCTCATAGCCATGTAAAAGCAATTGCTGGGACACGTGAAAACCAGCTCTGCGCAGTGACTAGTACTTAAGTGGTCCCTGACGATTTCGGGGTCCCTTGGTGGGGAAATGGTGTTTGGTAAATCTCTTTGCTTTTAGTTTTTCCACCTGTTCATGGGCAAAATACTTGGCCACTTATAACCATGCTTGCAAAGCAGTTTGGAAGTGTTAAAATCCACACAAACGTGTATCTCAGTCTGGGGCAGAGGAACCTCAGCAGCCTTAACGACTTCTTTGGATAACTGTCTGTGACACTTGCAGAATTCCAGCTGCACTAGGTAGGGGTAGCTAGGCTTCCACGGGAGAGAAGTGCTGTGAAGAAGATTGCCTCGAACATTTTTAATTTAATGGAATCTTATTCCAAACAAAGAATTGAACCGTCGTATAGGTTGGAGTTGAGCGTGCTTTCATCCCTAGAAGAGCTGGTTGTGTTACTAACCGTAGTACCACAAGTGTGGATCTGCGATGTAACTGAGTTCTTCTGACATAGAAGCTACGTTATGAAGAATTTTTTTCCCCAGGCATTCCCAAATGTATTGTTATTTAAAATGAATTGAAGGCATATTTTTTAAAAGTTTTGCTTTTGGTTCATAAGAAACACTATACAGCCAAGCTATACTTAACAAAAGTTTCTCTATCCTTCCGTCATAACTTGGAAAAACAGCTAACACTAACATCTGAGGTTTGAGAATTTAGAACTCAGAAGAATTAAGAAAGAAGAAAGTTTTCACACTTCCTGTCCTGGGTTGAGACAGAGTTAACTTTTTTGGTAATAGCAAGAGGCTGTGTTTTGGATTTGTGCTCAGAAGAAAGCTGATACAGAACTCCTATGAGTGATACATAAACTCCTCATGGAGTTTACATATCATTCTAAGTTGACACCTTTTTTTTTTTGTTAAATAGTGAAGTTTTGGTTTTATGTACTAATTCTCTTTTTTTTGTTGTTCTGATATTACTTAAATGGAGAAAGGCAACTGAAAACACCCTGGGTTTTGTTTTAAGCTAAATATCAGAGTAATTTATCATATTCTATATTAATTACAAGTGACAAAAAAAATTCTTTAGCCGGGGACTTCTTATTTTATTATTATCTTGGAAATTACTGAGATCGTTTGCTTTGGAAATGGCAACAAAAGAGAACATAAAGTCATATCATTTCAGCTTATTTTCAATACATAGAATTAAGAGGTTGAAAGAGTGGTTTAATTTACTCCTATCCCCTGAAGCTATACAGGCTTCCAAGTTAAGAAAGGCATAGAAGAAAACGTTGGTTGTAAAGATATTTCACTGTTCCTCATGTGCTCAGAGACAGGCTTTTGCAGAGTCAACAGTATTAGTATCTCTTATACATATTTTATTTCTCTTACTTTTTAATGTAGAACCATAAACAAATTTAGCAATAACTATTTAGGGATGTTGACGTCCCTAAAATGGGATGTGTTTGAAATCTGGAACAGGCATATGTTGTGCTGAGAATAATAAATTTCTTGTAGAAATCAGCATAGCAGAGCATTTTCTCCTCCTGAGGTGCATACATAGTTTTCATGGATGTTAATGAAATTTATAAACGGCAAAGGAAAATGTACACCAGAGTATATACTGTATATATGATATTAACATCCCATAGGGCCTTTGTGCTCTCCTTTATATGCTACGGAGCCCAGAGACGCACGAGAGACTCGCTTAAGACATTTTGACGTTTTGGTTGTTGTATTTGGCATAATTGCCCTTGAGTGTAATTCGCTCCTTTTGACAAACCTGTGCCTGTCCCGCCTTGGAGGTGGCTCAGCTATTGGTAGAAGTATATGTAGTCAACATTAGCTGCCAAATATGAGCTGGCAGCTGAAGGAAAGCCGGCTTTTCTAACGGTTTACGCTGTGGTAAATGGGTATTAACAATTATTTTAACTCTATTGAAATTGAACTTTTTGTATTCCCGTGAGTTTAGCCTTGTTCTGCTTGAATACTAAAATAATCTTCAGAATATCAACCTAGTGCCTCCAGTCCTTCATTCAGTAGCTAGCACTCAAACAGTTCTGCTCGGATTTAAGATCTATTCCAAAATAGGAAGGAAGCACTTTAGCCTCGGATAATGAGATCTGACAGCACCTGAGCTGCAGAAGGAGATGAAATCACTATCTATAGAAAATAATATTTTTTTCTGCGTATTCCGGTTAAATGTGTGCACATCCTGGTAGCTGGAACATCTGTTTCTAGCTTGTTGTTCCTCATGGCTGCTTCTCAATTGGATTTCCTCAAGCAGGTCCAAAGCTTGTCACCTTAGCCAGGGTCTGTTAACTATCACCACTGGCCCCACATTAAGTAGGAGGTTCAGGGCTAAGCTAATAACTCTCCTGCCTTTCTGACTGATTGCAGCGATTCTCCCCGCGGCTACTTATCATGCCGTGCTCCTATGGGAGGCTCATCTTCTTTGTCTCTACTTCAGCCGGGAATTGGTTTTGTTTTCTTCATTCCTAAGTTTTCAGGTGGTAAAGCTGAAAGCATTGGAGCTTTCTGGAGCTGCTGGTTTTTATTTCTCCCTGAACAGTTTCAATAACGCTTTCTCACATATCTAAATTACTCTGCTTTCCTTTTCTCTGGCCATAAATGTAACTGCTGATTTTGAACGCACAGATTGTAACCAGACACACGTGGCAGAACGGATGCAATATGAAGATGAACATGATATTGTCGTGCTGCTAGTTTGTGTGAACCTTGACTCAAATTTTATGTTGTCACAGGTGAAGTGATTTTCATGATCTGGGTTTTAGTGTACAGTGACACACGGTATGTTAACACTTCCTATCTCGCACATCAGGCTGGACTTACCATGTGCTTTCTAAGAGCGCTCAAGAGAGTTAAGTGAGAGAGAAGAACCTACAAAACCACTTATCTGACTTATGGTCATTGGCTACCTCTGAGCCCCCGTAAAATACTATCAAAATCTAAGGAATTGTTTTGGTTGGCTTTAGTGGGCATTGAATAAGGCCCAGAATGAATCTTAGAGTATCCAGTGGGGGTTTGTTGCTTGTTGATAATTTTGAGAAAAGACGGTGGCAGTGCAGGCAAATCCCCACCACCTCCCCTGGAAATCTTTCTGTGGAATTAAGGAGATTGTTTTCCTTAGAGTAAAACTAAGATGACTGAAAAAAAAAAACCCAAACAATTTTAATCAGATTTGAAAAGTGCAGCAGGCTTGATAGAACATGCTAACATTTGGAGAACGTGAACCAGCAAACCAAGTTCTGTTAGTTCTCACACTGCAGTCATCAGTCATCAATGCTGCTGCTTGGCTTCTTAAATTCTCCCTTCCTTGAGCGTGATGCTTTACCTTCCCTGCGTCAAACGTTCAGTCAATACATGGAAATGACACCGGCGCAAAGTGTTTGAGGGGGTCTGAGTTTCAGTATGGGAGGGAAAAAATGTGGGAAAGAGATACAAGATTGTCATCTCCTGGATTTTGGTGTGGAACAAAAGCATCCTAGGTCACAACCAACACTGTGGAGCACTGAAATGTTTTACTGAGACACCAGTCTGGCATCCAGCGTTCGGCTCTGGCTGCTGTCTGCATGTGAAGAGATCAGCACAGACCTATGGGGGGTCTCGAGAACGGTAGCTTTTTTAATTGAAAACAAGGGTAATCACTGAATAACCCCCATACAATTGTCTTTCTCACCTTCTATTCATACTAGCTTGGGATCAGTCAGTGGCACAATCACAAAACTTAGTACAAGCAATTACCTAGAAATATAGCGGCTCAGTGGACAGCTAGTACTTGATCCTGCTGGGATCTGCTGGCTTTCACCTGCTCATGCCAATACTTGTGAAGTCTGAATGGAGTTACTGGGCACTATTGAAAGACGTCAATGGTTTAAAATAAAACCAAATCTCTCCAAATCTGTGAAGCAGCAATTGTGTTCCCAGTCCACGATGAAGTACTGGGTACTCTTAGTTGTCTTTCAAGAGCTACGGAGTGAAGAAGAACTGGTGACGGCAGCAGCTCTCCCCAGACCCAGGAAGCAGCAGATGGAAAAAAGTTTCTGAATTGAGATGGAGACTAAGTAGGAGTGATACCCAAACTGATCACAAGGTAACTCTTGCAAGGTAGCTTAGCTTATGGCAGCAATAGTTTGAATTGAACACAAAACAACAGCAATGAGAAAGATGGCACTGGAGGCTGAGATATAATAATAAGAAAATAATGGAAAAAATTAATAGGGAGAGATGACGACACGAAGATGACAGGAAGAGGTAGGGATGCCATGGGAATGTGAGAAAATAGATAAACCATTCGAAAACAAATGAACACCCAAAACTCTGTGTGATAGCGTACGGCAGACAGACAAGGCAGATGCCAGAAGAGAGTAAGGACTGCTGTTGTAAGAATTCTCTCGCTAGTTACTTCTTGAAACACCTCATTTGGGGTATAAGCAGTGTGAAAACATTGAGTTAAAAGGGCAAGTACAGGAAAATTCCTATCAGAATTTTTTTCTCCTTTTTATTAATCTTTAAATATTTAGAATCTTATGTAAACGTAAAATATTATTTAGCCAAGTTCTTGTTATAACTTACGCAAGTAAGTCTGATTCCTAGATGATTAAGACAGTGATCTACGTGGTCAGCTCAGCTGAGCACCAGCAGACATAAGATTTATTATTTCAGCCACTAAAACTTGCTGGAGAATTTAGGAAAATGCCCACCCAGCGTAATGGCCATACTTGGGCTTCAGTTGCATGCAGTGTATTCTCTTAGCAGGCGGTCTCAATCAGGCCACTTAAAACGAACAAAATTAGGAAGCTGAGAAGCCCATTTTTCTTTGTGTGTTTTATCTGCAACATCAAAATAAATGTAATAGGGATAGATATAGCATTATAAACTAATAATGAAAATGAAACATTTCTGTGGCAGTGGTCTGTATTGTCACTTAAGCAAACAAAATGCTAGAAGATATTTTACAGAATAAAACAAAATATTGCTTTTTAAACATGTTATAATTCATCCTACAAATAAAAAAATATGACTATGAAGAGGAAAGCAAAGAAGGGAAAAGGACAAAGAGAAGAAAAAAAGACAGAAAAGTTATTAATAGGTCTGTAATGACAGGAAGTTTATTCTAGGGTTGAGGTAAAACTTAATGGTTCATAAATAGCAAATTCATTATGTTTTTAATACTCAGGTTATATTAACACTATATAACATCTTTATAGTACCATTAGTACCACTTAATCGTAAACTGAATTTGGAAATAAACATTTCCAACTCTTTTTTTATGGAACAATTGGCCAAATAAATTATTTTAAAAATAAATATTATCTGATTAGTGCATAGCTCGTTCAATCATAACCAGACTTATAAATGTTTTATGTCAACTCTTACACGGAGCTCTTAAACGTTAACAAATTAATTTATTTTAAAGGCCACATCAAGGTGAAAACACCAGGGCCCCAGGCAGCAGGACAATACATTACAGAGCCATTTCTCATTCAGTCACAGTAATGGCAAAGGATATGTTAAGACATAAAACGTGATATGGTTTGTTAAATATTCATTTATAATTTGCATTCATTATTAAATCATGTGTTAGAACTAATCTTTAATCTCAAAAAACACATAACGCATCGTAAAGGCTATTTGAAAACATAACAATAAATATTCTGTGTTTTTCATGTTGCTTTTTAAAGGTTGACTAGAATACACCAAAAAGCTCGTCATTAATGCAATTTAATTATTCCAAAGAGATCTGGTCTACACTCGTGTTGATTTCAATAATTTATTTCAACCTTTAGGTCCATATAAAATAAATACCTGTTTGGGAGATGGTCTGCTCGATGATTAATGACAATTTAGCTCTGCCAGTACTCCATGGCAACACCGCAGTTCATTGTCTGAAACATTTGCGGTGCAATGCGGTAGCTCCAAGAGGCTTATTTTATAGTCATCCTGAACAGTTTGCTTGGTGATAACAGCGACGTTTGGCTTTCCACAGGGTCTATTTCATATCTTGCAGTTGCTGGAGATTTTCTTTATAGGACACAATAGCTTGAACATTTTTCCTATTGGGAGGTATACTGGCTGGAATGCCATATCTGCTGGATTCCCATAGAACTGCTCTTCAATTTGTGTACACTGAGCAGAAAGGCCTGGATGAGAGGTTCGATTGTGATGGAGAAGTGATTTGTATTATAGGAGACTAGGAGTTAGTCAACGAACCACGTAAAAACAGTTCATTAAAATATTGATGTGCTTGGCTGGTTAATGCAAAGAAAGCTTTATTGCGGCCTTATAAAGCCTCAGTAACTTCAGGTTGAAGTCAGATCGATGCAGCTGTAATAATTCAGACAAATGCCCAATTTGGGTTAAGAACCAACAAAAAAAGATGACAAGAAACAACATTCTTAAAGTCTTTCTTCTAAACAAAAACACGTTTTAGTACTTAACTTGTACAACTACAGAACTTCCCTACTTAACAAAAGATTTTTTAACAGAGCTACCGTCTCTCTAGATTCCCCTGGATCTTTTCAACCCTGAAATGTCTGTTTAGGTGGAATCTGAGGAGTCTGGCCATTTGCTAACTCTGCAGTACTTTTGCTGAGGCATTGGGAATATGTGGGATGTCGTGTTGCCTGTACATGCACTATACAGCTCACTTTCTACACAGTTCTGGAATAATTCTGGTTGTCCTATTTTTGAAGACTACAGTAAAGAAGTCAAGCCTCTAAAATATATTTCCCATTTAACTGTTGACATGTCTGATGAGTAAGCACTTATCTGACAATACAATGAAATGGCCTTTTTGTTTGTTTTATTCATTTTTTTAATCTGGGTGCAATGAGTTACCGAGAAGGTCCTGAACACAGTGTACGATTGGCCTGGGATCAATATCAGCCAAAGTAAAACTTGTAAAATGAGGTTTTCTGCTCCTTGCCAGAGACTGTGGTAGAGAAAACTACAAAGCTACAATTCTTCCCACTAGCTTAGCAGGTGACTGGTGAAGAGCCTGGGTAAGGAATGAGACATCCTGGAGATTCTCCAAAAGCTAAAAAGTTGGCCTATGTATGAACCCTAAGAAAAGTAGGTGGAGTTGTCTGAGAAACCATTCTGGGCTGCCTGAGATCTTATAATGGTTTGGGTAGTGGTTTTGATTAACAAGGTAACGAAGCAGACCTCCCTCGCCTAAAAGCAATACCTCAGTTAAACAGTGGGGAATCCACTCTTATTACTCCCGTTCTCCTGAAAATGGTGGTAAGAGAGGAGAGAAATCTCTTTAAAAGATGCATAGTCAGAGCAACCCCCTGATTCCTAATCAGCCACATCCTCTCCCTATCCTTCTAGAGAATACAGACCATCAATTTCCCCATAAGATGAAGGGGAGGCAAAGCAATGGTTTAGCATCCTATGCATTATCTCTCTTTTTATGATTACAAATAGAGCACTTATGTTCACTGACCCATATCTCATACCAGACATCAGTAGCCAGGTCCAGATTTAGGTTATTGTTCCAGCGCTGGATTAGGCCATGCCATCAGAATCAAATTTATCTAATATGATCGTGACGTTTCTTATTGACACTTTATGTATGCGCAGCCGAAGCTTGAAGACATAAAGCAAACGCTCTTGAGCCCCAGAAGAACAGTTGTCGGTGCTTTTACCACAAGCTTCAGAAAGGTTGAGGAGACACTCTTGATTGGGTTTAATTAAGCTGTCCTTCTGCTCGCAAGTTTAAAAGGGGAAAGCTGGTTTGCCCCCCATGTGGCTTTCCCAAACTCTTTCAGATGTAGCTGTATGCTTAAATGACCCTCAGTCCTGCGGCATCTCAACTTGATGTGTATAATTGATCGCTGCACATTTTTTACAGCCTGTTAATTGTTAAGGCTAAAAAAAAGTAATATATAAATGTTGACTTAAAGTGCTTTTGTACGGAGGGGTCAGAGACATTAGCAAGTTAAAAAGAACGCGTGAGCTCTGCTGTGGTACTTCTAACCTGTATGCTTCATTTCCAGAATTGATCTCACATGTCGACTCTACGGTATTTTGGTTTGTTTTTTGTTTTTTTTTGTTTGTTTGTTTGTTTCAAACTGCAAATAGTAAAATGCATTTAGAATAGTGCGTGCTTCAGAAAGGACACTATGCAGAATACTCAGCAATGTAGATCACTGGTATTAGAATTGCAACGATTACAAAAGGAATAATTTAAATGACCACGGTAGCTTGTAATTCTGTGGTAAGGTAGGAGGAAAAAAAATCAAGGTGTAAAACCTCAGAGTAATAGTAAATCTGAAATGGATTAAGATAGACATTCAAATGATAATTGCCAGTAATTTTGTTTTCATTATAATTTGTGGTGGTTTTATTTTAATAACCAACATAAGACATAATTTATTTTTCAGGGTTCTGTGATAACTAGCCAACAAATGGAATCTGTCACAAAATATTTGCAGCCTGTGCTAGTGAGAAAGGTATGATGCTTCTACAAGCACAGGCTGAAAAACCTTCTGAGTGTACATCCATCAGGTTTTTGGCTTAATAACGTAATGACTGGATATCCATTTGTAAAAAAAGTCATTAATAAATCCTCCACCCTTGTCTGGGGAAACAATGCCTCAAGAGTTTAATAAGCGTAACTTTTTCATACCAATATGATATTCTGGATTTTTTTTCTTTCAATCATTAGTACTGTTGCCCTGCCAAAGTAGTTATCAATGAAATCCACATGGTTAGGAGTTTGGTCATTACTACTTCTCTGATAATTCCGCCACTTAATTCCAGTTACAAAAGCCATTCACTATGAATTGTACACAGACACATCTGACATTCAGTAGAAACTAAGAGCTTTGCATATATTGTTGAACATCCACTGAATAAAAGCAAGGTTTAACCTGTACCGACCCAAGCAGGATCGGAAACAGTCATTTAGGGGCGAAAAGTTCAATGTTTCACGTATGGAAGTTCTGAACTATCCCCTCCCTTTACATAGGTTGCTTTATTCGCTTTTCATAAAAAGCCTACATGTAGAAGCTTTGTATTCTTGAATCTCTTATTGACAGACTCAAACGTAATTTAATTGAATTCTCTGGACAATGGTAGTTCAATTCTTATTTTCATAAACATGAAATTTCAAAGGGATGGTTTGTATCTGTACCTATGCTGTTCTTGGAAACTGGACAGAACATATGTCTGGATGGTAAACTCTAGCAGGTGTTTGGTGATTTTTTAAAATTATTATTTTAAAGTTGTAAAGTTATTTTAATTGGTGATATCACCCGCCAAAGATGTGCTCCACTTCCAACAGTGAGATACTAAACTGAGGTGATTTAAAAAATTGCTCAAAAAATGGAATTAACTTTTGAGATTTTAGATTAATTTATTTTTCAAAACTATAAATTTTAGTAACATCACCTTAATGTTATTTCAGCTTCCCCATTTACCCATAAATATGATCAATACTCTTAATGCTGTATGGAATTTTTAAACTTTTGAATTTTTTTTTTTTAAAAGACAAAATGAGTTTAATTAAAAATAAACCCACCCTTATTAGGGTACTACTTTTAAAGTGTTTCAAGCATGTCACAACTTTTCAGCCACACAGACAATATGAGTTAGCTCAAACAGCTGCACAGGACAATACGAGTCAGCTGAAATGAATTTAGAATCCAAAACAGACAAAAGGTCCAAGCAATAAATCCTATTGTAGTGGCAAAATGATAGGGAAAGTGACAAGAAGAAATGAAAAAATAATATCTCTCTTAACGGGAAGTGTGTTTTATTTTTTAAATTTAGCAGAAAATTATCAGTGTCTTTTTTTTTTTTTTTTTTTCTGCTGCACTTTATCTTGTTTGTACAAAATTAACTATGTGCCTGACTTTAGCTTGAAAGCTATGGAACTTGGAAAAAAATATTCCTGGAATAAGTTCCATTTAAGACAGCACAACAACACTGAAGTTAGAAACATGTTTGTGTCTTTTTTTCATGACTAGCCCATGTCTATTCTCTATGAAATTGATGTCAGAAAAGTATTATATATTTTCAGTGGGAAATAGAAGGCTGCCCTCTACTATCCTTGTCAGGACGTCGTATCCCTTTAATCATACTTCTCATTTCAGTACATTGAAATTTCCGTTACCAAGGACAACATCATAAATAAAAGTGTTTGTGAAATTTTTACCTGCAGCTTCCTAACTTTGTGCATTAAGCATGAGACTAGCAGAGAGGTGGTCAAATGTGAAAATTTATAATCATTTATTACATACGGCTGAAGCGAGAAGGGAATAAAAGCATGAAGGCATACATCTATAAACTGGAGCAGAAAAGCTTAAATGAAAAGTAAAGTGAATTTCTGTGTCTTGTCATAAAGTAATGAGAAGCTAGAGCTTTATTCATAGCAACCCAAGATGCATTTACTCTCAATCTAGCTTTAGCAGTAAATGCTTCCCTGATGTATTGCTTCAGACTTACAAAGAAATATTTGTGCTCTACATAATAGTATAGTTAGGAGAATTACTGCATGGCTGAGGAGATTCTATAAAGGTTTATAGCTGGTGGTGTTACTGTAATTTAATCACAATGTAGCTAATGTAGTACTTTAATATCACCGGTTACTTTTTTATTTACCATTTATTAGTGACTGACAGTCAATCATCACCACATCATAAACAAATCATGCAGGATTCTACAGGAACCCTCAAGTTACAGAATGGATGCACTGTAGCTTTTACACATGCTCCATAATGAGCTAAACATCAAATTATTTTTTTTTAACAGCATAATCATGTAAGTCAGGGTTCTTGTTTTCAGTCCATCAGCCAAAGAAAATGTTTCATGTCATGAATACAATTAGCACTGCATATTGTGCATCCATGGGTGAGGCGACACACCAGTCCAGCACGGGCAGCGCTGGGGACTGTTCAAAAATCTGAAGAAGGTGCAGGCAAAACACACCATGTATAGGAATCTGCACATATCGATGGATGAGTTCATACAGGCTAAGAAGTATGCTCTCTTAATTTCAGCCACCTTTTTTGTTAGGATTTCTTTTCTTTGTAAATGGAGAAAGGAAATGTAGCAGAGTCCATCCAGTGTTGTTGAGCACTGAAATCTCAACATATTGCTCATGATAAGAATGATTTCTATAATTTTTCTTTATTGTCTTTTTTTAGATGCACTGTAGGCTCAGCTTCCCCTCATTTTGTGTTTGTGATCAGCTTTGAGTACAGAATCACAGTATTGCACCTGGCGTTGCTTGTGTTACCACAACCCAACGCTGACTGGAACGTTGAAAGTATTGCCTCGTTGGACTGAAAATTGTGGTTCTTCCAAGACCCTAAAGCCACTATGGTCTTTCAATTGCAAACCAAATCTTTGTTTTTCAGTTCTCTGCAGCTGTTGGGGAATGACTAGTAACCAACACCAGACTACCACGTTGACATGTAGTAGTAATAGGCACACAAAGATATACGTCTGTAGGATGCTGGTGCACGTCCTGGGTACACTGCAAAGAAACGGGCTGAAGACAAAAAACCCAAACAAGACAACCCAAAATGAAACAAAAATCCCACGTTGCTATTAGAAGACTCTATGAACATCATTTTCCCTAAAATTACTGTACAAATCTTTCAGGTCATAGTAAACCCTTGAGTTTATTTACGTATTTATTGACCCTTTGATAGAAGAGTTTTTCAAAAGGAACCTGAATCACTACGGTCTGGCCTTGTTGTTAGCTTCAGTAAATTGACAGTTGTGCCGTGCACAGCCAAATGAGAACGGCTACTGAATCTTTAAACACAGAGTTATCGGTAACATGTGAAAAAAAAACCCAACAAACCAAAAAACATAGAGATGTTAGTCGAAAACCATATTCATTTCTGCCTCTCTCTTCCTTTTTGCTTTTCTCCCTGTCTCCCTGTCTATGGCCACTTTCAGGGCTTCATCCAGTGCTCAGCAAAGATCCGTTTTAAACCCCACTGCACAGAGATGAAGTAGTTTTTAGACATTAGATGATATTCTAATTGTTGTTGTACCTCCTAAGGGCATTTTCTGGTTAGATTAACAGCGGATTGAATTGCAGACACTAACCTCTATTTTGAAAGGAGGATTTAATACTACATGTACCCAATTAATACCTTCCTTGTGCAGGTATCTTATTCATAGCCTATAATGGATCTTGAAAGCTGTAGAACTATTGTTTCTTTTCACAATTATCTTTTAAGAATTATTCTGCTGGCTAAGTTTGGGACTAAGTTTCTGGCACTTAGCCCATCTGTTCTAATTTATTTTTATCCCGCCTGTCTGAGCAGCCTGACACAGTCTCCTACTTCACACTTTTCTGCTCCTCCTCTTGTCTGACTCTTTCTTTTCCTCTTCTCCTCCCTGCCTTTCCTCACAGACATTCTGATAGCGTGGCCCCCACGCTGCTTTGCATCTTGCCTGGAGTGGCTGCTTTCCCTTTCTTGCTAGCCACACGTGTAATGGGAAGGAGAACAGCACGATGAGAAGAGTGGGAAGGCTGGTGCAAAAATGTTCCACTATAGTTATGGATGGTCAATAAGAACTGAAAGAGGTGATGCAAAGGAAAGCATAATGATACTTAGGAATACGAAAATTAAACAACTGTTTTCCATAAAATATGTTGTTAGAGCACTTTGTCTCATTTGCAAGCTTATATGGTCTGGAGCACAGGTCTGACGAGGAGCGGCTGAGGGAGCTGGGGGGGGGTTCAGGCTGGAGAAGAGGAGGCTGAGAGGAGACCTCATCACTCTCTACAGCTGCCTGAAAGGAGGGTGCAGTGAGGGGGGTGCTGGGCTCTGCTCTGAAGGAACAAGTGACAGGACAAGAGGAAATGGCCTCAAGTTGCACCAGGGGAGGTTTAGGCTGGATATTAGAAAAAAATTTTTCACTGCAAGAGTGATGAGGCATTGGAACAGGCTGCCCAGGGCAGTGGTGGAGTCACCATCCCTGGAGGGGGTCAAGAGACATGTGGATGTGGTGCTTGGGGACATGGGCTAGTGGGTTGGGTGGTGTTGGGTTGATGGTTGGACTTGATGATCCTTGAGGTTTTTTCCAACCTTAATGATTCTATGATTCTATGATTCTATGATATGGAAATAGACCTTACTTTTGGTTTTTTCCCCTCACCATCTTCAATTTGCTTAACTGAATGATGAATTATTTAGTGCTGGGCAGAAATTAAAACTCAGTTCAACAGAAATGATTCCTGAACTTGCATCGAATTTTCAGACTGGTTTTCTCAGAAAGAACCTTGAAAATGTGGGTTGGTTTTAGGTGTAATATACTCATCCTTTTAAAATACACCATTTAAAAATATTATTTTGTGAGGTCTTTAAAAACTCCAGAAAGAAGACAAGTGAAATGTAAATATTTTTTTTTTTTCTCTCACCCCCAATTTTTGTTTTTGTTTATTTTGCCGTGAAAACCGAGAACATGCATTTTGGGTCAATCCTGAAGTAGCAATTAATTTCAGTACCTATTTTCAGACAGTGATTGAAAAATCAACTATTTATACAGCCCTGCACTTCAGTGTGCTTTTAGGTGAAGTCCTGCAAGGTCTTTTTATGAATTATACCTGAAATATTGTTTTATATTTAGTGTTTTTCAATTTTTTTTCTAAAGTTCTACCACCATCATTAGCTGAGCAGTTTAAGGCTTCATGGCGTAGTACGGAGGAAAACTATGAAGGGTCCTTAAAAGCATGTAAGCGCAGTGGTTTGTACTCTTAGCTGCAACAACACGATTGAATCAAAATTTCAAAGGTGTATTTGGAACACAACACACAGTAGAGCTCTAAACAGTTGAGACAGCTCCATTACGCATAAGCAATCCGAACCCAGCATGGCTTTCACAATCATGTGGCAGTGTTGGCTCATAAAAGAACTCAGATTGTAAACTGAACGTATTTGCTGTGGAATAAATAAGAGAATGTAACCTTTGGACACTATTTTCACTTTGACATTTTTAGACTTCAAGTTCCAGTTTCTTTCTCAAAACAGTGCAGTGTATATTTGACACCTGGGTCTTTGGTTCGGATACAGCTGTTTTTTTCCTTTTCTTAATCTGAATTACTATAACTTTGAAAATATAAATTGGAAGTTACAAAACTAATATTTGTAACTTTTTTCATATTATTGTGAAAACCAGACCCTGTCTTGCAAGCAAGGATTAAAAGACAGGCAGGGGGGAAAAAAACCCCACAACTCCATATTCTGGGCAGTTGCTCATTCTGATAAGATTTCAGATCCACAACCATAATATCAATAAGTTAATACGTGGTTTTGAATATTGTAGTGTATTATCACGGGCCCATCAAAGATTTCCCAGATCTGCAACAGCAGTTAAGTCTAACTCGTTTTGAAATTTTATTTTAAACTCAGTACAACAGAGACGTCTGAAAACCTCTGCAAATCTGGGCCTTAGAGATTATTACCTCTCACAGAAATTCAGAACCCATAGACATGTGTAATATCTGGCAAGAGGGAGCATTCAAATAATTTCTGACAACAGGCTTTTTAATGAACACAGGTTTTATTGGTTTTTAAGGCAGTTGTTCTTGCGTCAACAACAGGGCAACAGTAATATCTGCAGGGCCACAGGGACGGTGCCATCCCTCTAGGTCAGTGTTATTCAGGAGAAGGATTCACTGACCTAGCGCTGGAGGAGCTGTAGACAGCACCGATGTGCCCTTTACGCCCTTTTCTAACCATTGAAGAAGGAGTTCGTACCAATGACTGTACCGGTCAGTACACCAGTGAGCATCAGGAACATAGAGGAACAGATCTATTTGGAACGAGGCCTCTACTGTGTTTCTTTTACAGTGTATCTCCACGTCTAACCCAAACAGTATGGGTCTGATGTGAAAAATGAGTGAGAGCATGTGGCAAAAATGTTCAGTCACATAATAAGGAGATTAGCTCTATGGGAAACAGTGTCTATCGTGACTTTATCTGACTGGAGAGAATTTATATAGAAAGATTTTATGACTTTTCTTTTTAGGCTAGTTATGAAATCTAGGATGAATAACACTCCATCTACAACATGTGAAAGTGTACGTATACCTTGACATCTATTTTAAGCTATACAGATTCTGTCTAGAGTTATAGCTTCAAAAAAATCCAACACATTCAATCATTAACCATGAGTAGTGATTATTGCTCAGTTTTTCTTAAAACAGGAATGCTTAGGATGGAGTCTGATGAGCTGTTCTAAATGCTTTCAAATCCGTGGAAAAGATGCTGTTGGTTTGAAAGGGCAGCACTCAGGTGTTTTGTAGCCACTGGCTGTAGGTTTATAGGGCTTTGCCTATTATTTCTAAGGAGCCCTAGCAAAGAAACTTAGAAAAGCGGATATTTCAGGATAGTTCACTGAAGTTTTTCTACAGATTCAGAGAAGCTGTAATCTTAGGCTTTAAATTACTCTAGAGCAAGAAGGAGGGCAATGTGCAGTAGCTTCCAGCATGTGTTACAGCCTCGGGATCTTTTGTGATACACTCACCTGTTTGTGTAGATAAGGTGGACAATACTTGCAAATGTAAACTTGCAAATAACACTAATACCAGGATTACACTTTGACTGTATTCTAGCTTTCCTATAGGGATCTTATAGTGATTCTTACCGTATAATCTGCACCACTGTAATTCTAAATGTTTAACTTCTTAAGAAACATTACACTTAACAGTACTGTAACACCTGCGAATGGTCTCGACTAGATTGGCTAACCACGTTGGAATCACAGAATGTTAGGGATTGGAAGGGACCTCGAAAGATCATCTAGTCCAATCCCCCTGCCGGAGCAGGAACACCTAGATCAGATCGCACAGGAACGCATCCAGGCGGGCTTTGAATGTCTCCAGAGAAGGAGACTCCACAACCCCTCTGGGCAGCCTGTTCCAGTGCTCTGTCACCCTCACTGGAAAGAAGTTTTTTCTCATATACAAATGGAACCTCCTATGTTCCAGCTTG